>OV816030.1:69834393-70434393 GCA_929113105.1 Agrypnus murinus | reverse complement strand
GTGTTTGTACACATAGTTAAACATAAACCTAATCATTTGATTTAATCGGAAAGCGGATACCTACATAACAAATGATTAATCAAAAATCCATCATCGAAAAAGGAAATGTTAATAGCATTTCAGTTTTACGTAATCGTATTACAAGTCTTTTAATTACTTTTCATCAAGCAAGGCCTCCTGCGTTGTGTCCCTTGTTTTAAAAACAAATGCATTAACGGATATTTATGATGCACTAATTGGATCTAATTAATGGAGTGTTGTGTGCTGTGTCCTTTATGAGTTATTCGGATTTTTTGAATTTTGTTGGATATTTAACTAAATAGATTTTATGCTTCTAATTCCATTGCTTATCTCCAGTAGTTCAAATCTGAGAAGAACTGAGAACCGTGTCTTATTACAAAATTAACTAAAGTGTCGCTCAAGCTTCTCTTAACGACTTTTTCGTTCTTCAGTGGCATCCGGCCTTCAAAGAAATATAAAAATATCCGTATATTTCAAAGAATTGAAAATACATAAAATATAATCTGGTCACAGGGTTTTTACAGTGTAATACAGTGTGACTTTCTGTTTCTAAATATTTTGTTATTCATCCGCACCTTGTCAATGTCATGAACATGTAGTTTCACGAAGTAAGGCTTGAAACAATAAACTCATGGTTAGTGTGAAAATCACAACGTCGCATTTTTAGGTGTTTTTCATTATTCTAACCTAAAAGTAGATTTTTAATTGAAAGATCGATTTACACTGCTAAATTGTATAAATCACCCGGCCTATTATAACCTAAAAGTAACAAACCAATTATACGTTATGAGCATCCATATGGCTGATGATATTAATTTACCCATCAAAAATATACAATAACATAATTTTTCAAGTCCTTTTCGACCTAAAAATTCCAAATCCTACAAATCGGTGCACTTCATCAATGTTAACAATGAATTCGTGTCGGTTTTAAAACATGAACACGGCCCGTGGAGCAAGCAAACATCAGGAATGGTTGGCATGAGGTTTTAAAATTAGCGTGATTTCTCTTCTTCTCGTCGTCGTAGTGTGTCCTTTTTGTTTTTTTGTTGTTTTGTCTCCCTGTGACTCTGTACTAGCATAAGATGCAGCAACCGCAGCAGCACGCGGGTCACTTGGAGACAATTTATTTTTAAGAGAGAAACATTACTGAGAGAACGACTGCTGCTGCAAATGTTAACGAACCCTCTTGCATTTGGATGCCCAAAATAACTTTTCTGTACGTTGAAAAATGAAAAGTTTTCTGTACTTGCTTTCGTTTGGTTTGGTTTGGCTATACGATTTTTGTGGTTCGTAAAAACAGATGTGGAGTCCGTAGTTTCTGGTTTAATTTAATACCGCCACTGTTTATTTGGTATCACCCTAAAATCAAATAGACAGGATTGGATTAAGCATATAATGGTAGTTTATAATTAAATATTAAAGGAATCATAATACCCCATAGTCGGGTACATTTTATCTTTTTGCGATAACTACGCCAATTATGACTCACTTCGAAGATTCGATATAATTAATAAGAATGTTTACCTGTACATACTCAATGTACAGGTAAATCTATGTGAATTCAGAGCAAAACATTCACAAAGAGCCCCTTTCTTCCTCTGAAAGACGTATATTACTAGTATGGCTACTTCTTTTGTCACTTTAGTGCTGTTATCTCGGCAAAGGTATGCTTTTGTCTGATAGGCAAACTTGGGCGGGTACTTCAGGTAATATCCCTTGTGCTGGAATTTTTGGAGTATACAACAAAGACAAGAAAACATGATTTTAAGGAGCTTTTGGAAACCCCGTTTAAAATAAATTAAAAAAAAACATGTAAAAAGATAATCTTAAGACCAATTTAGGCAAACTATGAAGAAAAATCATTTTAAATTTGCAAACACTGGATCGGATGGACAAATGGATCGATCATATTAATCAAAGAGCACGCCTCTCACGAAGCAAACTAGAAAAATAACTTTTGTCGGGAGATAGTGTTCTATAATAATAATTAACACTACCCATTATCTGTCGAAACAGGCTACACAAGCTAGTACAGGAGGGAGGGGCGATTATTACTATAACGCAGGTCCAACGTGCGACTGCAGTTGACTTAACAGATGGTATGGCACAGATCCCACATTTGTGGTAAAGCTAAGGAAAACTGCAGAAAACTTTAAACAGATTTGCCGGCACCGGGAGTCGATCCCGGATCGCTTGCTCGAGAGACGAGCACGCTAGTCGCTACACTACCAAGGCTAACTCTATGAAGCCTTATTACTTCAGAAACCCTAACTAAAAACGCTTAAACAATCACTTAAAAAATTTTAGTGTTTTGAAACTTTGATATCTTAAGTCGGCGATTGGCAACCAGTAATGGGACAAGTGGTTTCATACGACCCGCTAAATGATCTTAACTAATTTTACCGCAGCACCACCCAAGCAGATGCGCAAATAAACTTCAGGCAAATGCACAGCAACATACGTATGATGCATTTTCACGGAGAGTCAAACCAAGATAGGCAATCTCATTTGCTTATACCGATGCCAGAATTAAAAAGATAACTTTTGATCGGTTGTTTTAATTTTGATGCTAAAGCTTTGTTGGCACTCCATAAAAATGCAAGATTTACTACATTTCGTTCTTCTAAACTTTTCTAGAAGAATTATTAAACCATAAACTGCCCATCGCAGCTCCCGATAGCAAGTAGAATACCAAATGTGCGAATATGGTAAGACAAGATTATTTTCGGAGTCTTAAGAATGGGATGTTTTTTCTTAGTCTGGCTCTGTGACCCAGCAAAAACTAACATAACATAAAACATTGCTACCAACTCTTGCTTTAAGCAATGAAAATCGAAGCTTTTGATAGATCTATAGATTTCAGAAATTTTCGAAATCCGTATTGAAATGTGTGTTTGAAATTGTGCAATTTTAGCTTTTCCAATTTGATATGTAGGCACAATTTTGAATCGCAAGGTTCTAATTATCACATATTGAAATCAAATCTTCTAATATTTGAGGCCTACGAACTTCCAGTCCTAAAGCTCCCAATATCTAAACGGTACTTGTGAGTTGTGAACCTTAAACTTTAACTAATCTGTACAATTTTGAAACTAGAGTTATCTTGGAAGTTGAATTGGAGACTTTGACAGAAACTTGAATTTTTGAAGCTTTTCGGCTTCACAAACCTAAGACTACGAAACTGGAAGAAATTTGAAGAAAGTTTCGTTGGTAAAAGAACTACAAAATCTTGATAATTTGGAACATAAAATTTTATTGTTTCGAATTTAAAGCTTGAAAATCTTCTAAATGTGTCAGTCTATAAACTCGGAGGTTTTGAAACTTCGAAACAATATTTGATACCTGATATCTTAAAATATTAAATTATGAAGGACTAAACGCTAAAGCTATGAAATTTGAAAATTCAGAAATTTGACTTCACTACCAGAACTTATTGAAACTTTGCACTTAAATTCAGAAACTCTCTAAAATCTTCTGCTTTCGAAACTTCCAATAATGGTTCTTCTAGCTTTGAAAAGTACGAAGTTTTGAAGCTGTCTGAAACTAAAAACTGTAATACGGGGATGATTGCGAAGATTTTTCATCTATATTTTTTTTCTCTAGCTTCTGGCACTTCGACTTCTTTGCACTTTTGAAACATGCAGCATATCCACAGCATTGAAATATCGAGTTTCATAGAGGGCTTTACTTCGCAAATCTCTAATTCGACTAACACCTACCAAACCTATACTAAATGCAAACATTAATTTCTTGAACTGTACTTAATTTGATTAACTTACTTAATTAATTAAGTAACCGAAATTAGAAGACTAGCGACTTAGATTCTTCTCCTTCCCCTCCCCAACATAAAGAATGATTGAACCAAACTAAAAACCTTTAATTTAGGATAGATCTTTACACGGATTACCAAAATCCTGGCCATAATTACTAAATCTAAGCTGTGTATTGTTCAATCATAGGAGGCGAAGAATTTAATTATTCTGTTGTGAATTACGCGCTCTTCCTCATGGGATTTGAATTCATTTTTGATAATAAAAGGGTTTCTACAGTCTCAACTAAAACATATACCAATCTTGAAAGATAAATGCTGTCTTCCAACGTGATTTATTGTATATTATTGTAAAAGCACTAGTGAGGCGCGCCAAGTCAAATTGCCTCTTAAGGTATAGAAGCATTGCCTTGCCTTCAGATGCCTAGTATTAATTATAATTAACATTTGTAATAATAATAATAATTGCGTCGTTGTAGGACTGCTTATGAGCAGTAACGTAACATGAGATTTTTAAGTACTCTTTGAAACCTATAGAGAAGTTACATCTAGGACGCTATTAATTAATCTAAGCATCATAATCGACAGTTACGTTACTCATTTTGAAAAAAGAAATGTCACTCATTACATATTTAAGCCTTCCATTCTCGTAACAAGACGTGAAACATATAATCGATATACTCAAAAGCTACATGAGCCACAGAACAGCAAAAATCGATATTTGTTAAGTTGCTGAAGTATCGTGTATATTTGAAAAGAAATCATTCGAGGTCGGATATGAAGAAGAAAATACACCAAGTGTGTTGGAAATGACATTTGGTGTATACTTACTATTCAGGCATATATATAGGCATACTACATAGGCATATTCACTTTCTGTGACTCACGTGTGAATATTCCGTGATGCACGTGCGAATTCTCCTCGATTTACGCGTGAGTTATCCGTGATTCACATGCGAATTTCTCTAATTTTATGTGTTTATCATTAAACTTACGGCGTATATTTCCTAGATCGCAAAATTGATTAGGAATTTTGATATAGTTTAAAAGGTTTTTAATGTAAATCATGCATTTCAATACAGTTCGAGGTATATCATGGAGTAGAAGATGTCATTTGTACCAAGCCACAATAGTGATGACGACACTTGAATTTATTAGCTCAAGAAATCAATGATTACTAATCACAAATAAAACTAGTTATAATTAAAGGTGTGTATTACACATTTGTGTATACCTAGTGTAAAACTAATTAATGCCCACCAAACTCACTTAAAAATACGATTACTTCTCAACTTCAATTCAGTATATCCCATTCTGTTTTATTCATTCATGACTTTTTTCAATTCGAAGCTGGCATTTAAATGAATCTTCTAATTTGCATTAATAAAGCTGTCTGCCGTCACTGAACTATTCTCAAGTCCACAATAATAAAGAATCTTATCTTCCTCTACTGTTCATTAAAAAATGTTTTAATTACTTTTTTTATTACCATTATTAGCAGTAGTTTTGCATATTCCTAAATCTTATTCACATACAGGTTATAAAATATTCAATTAATCAATTGCGTTCTTTCGGCATCACCAAATTCGGAGGTATGGTGGGTTTTCAAAGTGAAAATACAAATGAACGCGAAAAGTAGGTCAGAAGTCTTAAAAAGGTTGAACAACTTTATGGAATATAATTATGTAACAATAAGTACTTTCTATAAGATATTTTTAGTTCAGTCTGAACGTTGTTGGTATAAAAATCAAACGTTGTTGCGAAAAGTGTATTAAAAGATAAATAAGTTATTTAAAGTAATTTTTATTTCGATTTCGAAAGTGTTTACCGTGTAGTGTGGTTATTTGCTTTACACGAATGCCAGCATTGGAAGTTATGGAAGTTAGCGTGATCTAACCTTACAAAATATATAGTTAGAATTTAATGGTGTGTAGTTGGAATTACTTGTATGTAATTGTCTTATTATAGGTTCTTGGAGAATTCCTTACGAGATCATTTTCCACACTTAACATCCACTAATTTGTTTTTCTGTGCTGCAAAGCGTGTAGGTACTCTATCTGCTAAGTGTAGAGATTTCATTCTTTCTGCGTTTACAAACTTTTTTGAGTATTGACTAACACATTAAGTATATGTACAGTTGCGACCGAAAATCTTTGAACGGTAATTTATCTGTACTACCTCAAAAATGTTAAAAGATGATTTTTTAGTAGTTTGGGTGTGTGTAATAGCCACCTTAGATTTTTCTATCTTGAAAATTTAATTCAGGCTTATTTTACACTGGATACTACCTCAAAGTGGTGACAGAGATTTCTTCTGTCGCAAACACTTGTCATATTTTCGTAGCTTTCCTTTTAACACAATTCTCAGATATGTTCACCTCACATCTTGCTTGTTAGTGTAGCGTTCCTTTTATGATTTAATATTTGTAAACAGGCCACAATTAATTAATAGTTTTTCTTCTCCCTTCATCCCTAAAGCATTATCTCTAGAGCATGTCATCAAGCTATTGTATGGTTCATTAGGAGTGGGGGGTAAACGTGTTTCATTTGCAGCAACAAAGTGAAGTGATAAAATCACAGTAGGTGAAGTGAGTTTCTTTTCTTGGTTATAGAAGGAAAGCGGCTTTTGTATTGATTAGTCTCACTACGAGAATGATATATAGAGCAATTTATTTAGAGATGACAACATCTTTACAGAGGGAAACAATTTCAAAAAAACTTTTTCGCATAAAGTAAGGGTTATGGATGATTTTAGGCTCAAATCATTCGTCTTGATGTGGAGAATGTAGGAATGTGATTTTCTGCCAAAACCGATCTACGGGAAGGGGTGAGGTCGACCTACAAAGTGCGCGCCCCACCCTTACGCACGTCATATGACTATTAATGGCGGCTCAAATCTTAGGATTCCGAAAACCATGTGTCCTGATGGTGGAGGTATGAAGTAGCTACTGTTTGTACTCTCCAATGGAGTACTCTACAATTCCTATTTTTTTGTTTCTTTTATTTTTTGAAATTCTGCATTTTTTTAAAAAGTGCCTGAAGAACCAAATTGGCAGAATATTGGTTTTTGGTCACTTTTAGGCCTCCGAAATGTTATCTTACCATTTTCTGCCATGACACTTTTTTTTTAATTTTGATTTCTGACGTCATCAGCGCCCTTCCTGATGATCAGGGCCCTTTCACTAACCAGAATAATTTGTAGAGGTGGGTGTAAGCTTTCCAAAAAATCATCATTCACCCGTGTCAAACTGTGTAATTGCACTCATCTCTCTAACTATTAGGACAGGTTTGGCAGTTTTAGGTTTAGTCTTTTTAATCTACAAATCTTAGGACCGAAAACTTTTTTGTACCAACACATGGGGATGTATCATATATGTCAGTAGAGTCTCTACATATAATCAACTACACAACGCTGGTGGGTCAAAGTACCCATATGATGCCATATTGGGTGAAGAAAGAGCAAAATCTTATAATTGGCAAATTAATTTTGCATTTTACATATTTTATATTGCAGGTTTAGGGTTTCAGAATAAAAACTATGTAGAGGAACCTTTTAAAATTAAAGCATAAACGTAAATTTAATTAAATTCAACATAGATAATGTCAACTCGAATATGGCGTGTGATGTCGTTTGCGGTACTCGGATTCGCCAGCGTAACCTGGCTGAGTAGATGCAGTGACTCTAGATGGCAACTGAACCCAGACACCAACGATATATTGATTGGTTTCTAGGATTTTTTTATCTGGGCGACTCTTAAGAAGTTAAACTTTGATTGACAAGCTGTTGTTATATTTTACAAGAATTTATAGGATCGACGCCGAAAGGTACATTGATGTTCTGACATGTGGCCAAAGATAAATGATTACTCTTTTTACAACTTGTACCCTTTCAGATTTCTAGTACCTTGATTACAGCGTGTAGGTTTGACTCTCAATATGCTTTTTATCAGTCAGTATTGAAACAAAACCTCTTATACTTTTCTAAAGCAGTAAGTAGGTAAGGTGTAGTCTCGTAATATCTATGAAATTACTTTATATCAGGTAGTCCTGTGATGTCATAAGAAATATTTATTTTCCTGATTCTTCTAAATGCCTTCATCAAACCATGCCATCAATTGGTTAATTTTGTTGTAATTGACCAGGGATCACCGGATGCCAAATCTCGTGGAAATTGACCGGTAAATAACAATTTTCACACTTCGATATCGATTTTCAACGCAATTGAACAAAGAACATTGGAATAGCATGGGACCGTCTTAGAGCGACAGGTTCGGTCTTGTTTTGAATTTCCCAGGCTTAGTTTTATTCGGCATCATTCTAGCGTGCTTAGGAAATTTCAATTTTCTAGGTCGGCGGGAACTACGAAATAACATCTGGAAAAGAGATACTCGGGGAGACAGAAAGACCAGACACACAGGCACGGCATGAATTTTATATATGTACATATATAGATAATAAAGCCAGAAAAGTAGAACGGACGTTGTACCTAACATAATGAGATTTTCTACTTATTGATTTTTCATAATTTTTCCATTTTGGTTTAAAGATTCTTTTGGGCCATTGGGAAAAACTAAACGCGTCCTTTGTAAAACATAAAGAATGATTATCCAAAATAATCACGTGTTGATAATAATTCTTTCTAATTACAAAAGTTCTTGATAGAGGTATAATTTTCTAGGAAATTGTAGCGGAAATAGGTACATTTTTGTGTACGTTTGCATGCCGATGCGTTTTAAAGAGGTTGCCGTTGTTCGTAACTGTATAGTAAAGTTGTGCAAGTATTAACAATTAAATTCTCTTGTATTATACTCTTTCACACTTTAAACAAGTAAGCAATCCGGTATTTCTTCTAGTTTAAAATCAACGGTATAACTTTTACATCATAATTGCATTTCGAAAAAAAAACGAGCCTTTATTGTGGACATTTACTCAAATGAAGCGGATCAGTTAACTCAGCTTTCCTCATTCTTTATCTTTATTATTTAGAAAATAATTTAGGTTTATTCTAGAAATTATTATTTAGAAATTTTAAAATATGTACCTACTAAATAATATAATTTTGTTTATTGTTTCCAGCCTTACTTTGTGGAACTCCATAATCATGAAATAAATAAAGATTAGTAAAAGTTTCACAGTTTTATTAAAATACAACACAGTTTTATAAAAATAATATAATGTTTATTACTATTGATAAGATATAAGAATATTCGACATTTACTGTATATTATAATATGGATGTTGAACAGTCGAACTACGAACGCTAATTTCATTTGACCTAAAGAGAGTAGGTGATTGACAATATGCACAACCGCGGCCGAAAAAAATGGCAACACCAGCATTAATCAAGTTGACGCTTTTTTATAATTTTATACACTGTAAGTGGGGTTTAGCGCTATAAATTATTTAAAGGTTATTTAAATGTCAGAAACTTGTGGTGCTTCCGTACCTTCAGGAGCGGATAATCTTAGTCGTATACGTGTTTGTTTCATAGTCCAATAGTTCTTGCGTCCGTTATGTTCGTCTTTAGCAAAGATGGTGTTTCTATGAGAAAAATCATCCTAAAATCGGAAATTACATAAAAATCGCGGCAATTTTGACTTGATTACAAAACATTAATATACGTACGTCACTCATAATTGACATTTTGTCAATTTTATGTCAGACTACAATTCCCATGATATAATCAAACCAAATGAAAATTAAGATTACCAATGTATTTCGTCGTAAGGAGAAAGTAACAACAAATGATCAAAAAGCAAACTTATCATTTAAGGTTTCTATTGGATAAATCATAGTAGAAGTGTCAGAGTAAAAATTTACCTGTTAATTTTCCAGATCAAACTGCTGTTTGGTGGCTGCATGTCGGCAAGATGTGGTAATTGAACATATAGGAATTTTAATACAATTAGGGTTGTGGATGGATGTGCCCTTCACTAAAATTTCTTGCTATGAGTTCTATACAGGATGTCTCGGGGCTTCTTATCAATAATTCAGGGACGCGTAGATGGGGTCAAAATAAAACCGTTAGGGTTCTATAATTTCTTTTCCTATAGCTCTCCGTTGCTGAATTACGGGCCTTTAAGTTTAGGACTGAAGGAATGGTTTTTATCTTCTAGTTTTTAAACTGTCATCTGAACCTTAACCAAATTTCGGTTACTAATATAACTAATAAAAATTATCTTCAGAGGCACTTTTTAGTAAGAATAACTTTTTGTTAGTAAGATGCACAATTACTATTGGACAAACATTTCTGATGTATCCTCAGTTAATAGTTTTTGCAGCTGTATAAGGTTTAGTTAATAGTACTAAAATTGTTCACCGGCAACACCACTTCGTCCAAAAACAACAGAAATTCAACATGCCTATGAATTATCTTTTCTACCCATCCCGCTTTGGACAGCGATCTCTAGTCTGTTCTTGGCTTATGTTTACTTTTCTGTAGCAGCCTCTTGGCAGGTAATTATTAGTCTTCATATTAGTGACGAAAATTTGGTTACAATTTAAATGACCGTTCATGTCTTAGGCCACCTTGTATGTGCTTAAGCAAACGAAACATTTAGTGGGCATAAAGTGAATCAACGATTGTCGTAACTTCCATTATTTTAAAAATTTTAAAAATGTGGTTTACCGTGCACACCTATTCAAAAAAGTAGGTGTGTCCATAGAAGGTGAGCGAGGCCTAGATTTGAATAGTAAAGGTTGCAGCGTCCGGATGTGCAGAGGTAAAGAGTTACACAGACTTCAATTGCCCATTACACATTTATGGGAAAGTATTGATATCTAATTTTACCGCTAGAGGGCGCTGACCTAATCTAACCTAACCGAACTTAACCTAACCTAACCTAGCCTAACCTAGCCTAGCCTAGCCTAACCTAACCTAACCTAACCGAACCGAACCGAACCAACATTCCAAAATTTCAGTTTTATTTCAAATGGCATCATTTTTATTCAATATTTATTCAAATGACATGAGCGGTACGAATTGCTTCTAAGAGAAAGCTAAACTGTAGATTCCTTTTTTGAAGCAAAATCAAAACGCCAAAAGCAACAATAGCGCCATCTATTAGCAGAAATTAAAAATATTTTTTCATAGGTTTTTAATGGAAAATTAAAGTAGTTCTAACTTATTATCTGCAAATTTTGGTCGCTAAATTCTAATATGCTAGATACAGAATAAATATCAACATGTTCAAATATAATGGTCCGGTAAACCAAATGTCAGCCAAATTTTCATCAGTTAACCACAATTTATTCTATTGACTTTGTCTAATATTGACCAAGCATTTTAAGTCATTTTGTTAGACTGTACATTCTACAGGGACAAAATCTCTTCTTCTGAGGAGGGGAGTGTTCTTTTAATGCCATTTGGCAACAAATTTAAATTATCTACAATCTTTAATCAGAAGAAGATTCAGAAATTTCTCACTCATAGGTCCTTGTTTTTCTGAGCTTCTAGAATCCCTTGCTAAAAAAGTATTACCATATTGTACCATCCGACAAGTCCGTGGAACTAACCGCCTGGTATTGTTGTGTAATAATATACTAACAACAATCTGAATCAATGAAATCTCAGCTGTAAGTAATCGGCGAAAAGTTTGGGAAATGCGATATACTTTTTGTTTTAATAATGTGGATGAATGGATATCAAACCTTTCATCTATCTTAATGGCTATAAGTTCCACCATTTTATTTTGATACCGATTTTAACCTTGTTACCAAAATGGATAGAAAAACTGATACATACGATAATGATTTAAATATATACGTCTTGATGACTAAACAACTGTTCATAGGCGCCCGGAAGGGGGGCGCTTGCCCCCCTCTGTAAGTTACACGATTTAAATTTTATTGAAAATTTTGTATAATATGCCGTTTTTTTCTAGGCTTGTCCCCTTAGCATGTCGTTTATTTTAGGCTTGCCCCCCCTAGCATGCCGTTCATTCTAGGCTTGCCCCCCCCCTGGACAAATTTCTGCAGGCGCTTATGCAACTGTTAAGTATTTACCAATATAACCAACTGACTTGTGTTATTTCAAGAAAAATTGGCTACGGTTTCTGTCGCCTGCAATTATTGGGATTATTATATATGAACATGGGGTTGGTTTAATTCGAAGTAAGTACAGCATGGTGATTGATTCATTTAAACCAGTTAAGTTTCAAGTTGCGCCATGCGGTTACGGCTTTGGTAACTGGGTGGTAACAATCTCAAACGTCATTCGTTACTACAATGCAACCAAGTGCCAAAACAGGAATTTTGTACTTAACAATAACCACACAAATCTCTAACATAATCATTGATTTCTTTTTGAGAAGTGTTTTTTTTTAACTAAATTGTCACAAAATTAGCAAAATCGAGGGCGGCATTGATTTAGGTTAGGAACTGTTGAATCAGAGCCGTAACGACTTTTGTAACCAAGTAATAATCTGCGGCGTTGCCAGTTCTCGTCACCGAAAAACAAAAACTGCTCCAAAACGCAGTTAACAGCTACCAGGTAATAATTTCTGTTACCTAGTAGATGCCGAAACTCTGCTCTAGCATACACATCGATCAAACGACTCACAACTGTCAAGTAATTACCAATGTCAACTAAATATCACCAATCGATGTTATGTGGTAATTTCAATCGATTTTATGTGACAGTTCACGGAAAAAGTGGCTACGGTTTGTGCATAAAGCATTGTTAACCGAATGATTATTTTGATACGTTGTTATCATGGGATTGGTTTACTTAATTCGAAGTAAGTTCAGTAATAACGATTAGTTCTTTTAAACTCATTGCTTTATTTTATTAAGGTTCAATGTCACCAACTTCTGTTATATTATAGTTATGATTGTTTCAAAATGTATCCATGACAATTAATCTACAATAATTAGATTTAGTTAAAGTTAGTGAAATTGGCTAAACGCGTGATCAATTTGACAACCTGATTAACTATAGGTAAGTTTTGGCGCAAATCAGGTTACGCGGTACGGTTACTGCTTTGGTAACTGAGTGGTAACAATCTCAAACATCATTGGTAACTCCACTGCGGCCAAACACCAAAACTAGATTTTTTTTTCTAAATTTTTACAATAAGCGATACGACCAGCTACGTACACTCTAAAAAATTCCCCTTGAAGTTGCCTCCATTTCTTGGGGTTTTACTTCAAAGTGTAATTTTCATAGGAAGTGGGAAATTTCAATATTAGGTTAAATTTGCATTGTCATGTTTCCTTTTTAAATAAATTTACAGATTAAAATTACGATCTCAATGCAATCTTACATTTCATTTTAACATTAAAACACCTGCGTAAAGTTATAACTTTACCTAATATTGACCTAATATTGAAATTTCCACTTCCTATGAAAATTACATTGGAAGTAAATTTACCCCAAAAAATGGAGGTAACAAAGTATACTTTATAAAAGCTTGTGCTTGTTCTAGAGCACAATTTCACTATAAGGTCAAGTCCAATAAATATAAATATTTAAAAATAGGGTACATTCTATGTAATTATTATTGAATCATTGTTTAATTGCGTATAGAATGCATATGTTCAACAAATTCGGTATTATATGCCATGCATATATAATATTGAAATTTCCCACTTCCTATGAAAATTACACTTTGAAGTAAATTTACCCCAAGAAATGGAGGCAACTTCAAGGGGAATTTTTTAGAGTGTAGCCAGAATCTTCTTTATGGGGTCGGGTAGGTCAGTAGATAAAATCTAACATACGTTCATTGACCTAATTGTGATGTAAATTCCATTGCCTGCTTTTTATTTTACAACTGTGATTTTAACAAAATGGGTAAAACTTACCGTTTAGATGCAAACAATCTTTATAACATGTGTTTAAATAGGTCGCCGTTAGTCTGCACACACACTCGCGCACGACGTATGATAGATTCGTTTATGTTAACAAAGATGTCGGCATTTGCACGAATTTATTCTTCGGCAATTTCAATGCGTGCGCGTAGCTCTTCCTCGGTATCCACTTTTGTCCTGTACAGTAATGTTTTAAAATATCCCCAAATACAAAAATCGAGGGGAGTCAAGTCCGGTGATCTCGCAGGCCAGGCGACGGATCCTCCACGTCCTATCCACCGGTTATGGTATTCGTTATTCAAAAACTCCCGTACCTGGCGAGCAAAGTGTGGTGGTGCTCCATCATGCATGAACCAAAGCCTGGGCAATTCAGCTAGTGGAAGTCCGTCGAACACTTCATTGTCCAGAAAGTGTAGGTACCAATCACCGGTTAAGCGTTGGGGCAAAATAAAAGGTACTATTAAACGGTTCTGATAAATACCCGCCCACACATTTACCGAGAAACGCCTCTGGAAATAATGTCTTCGGACAGCGAGAGGATTTTCGTCATCCCAAATGTGGCTATTGTGTGAATTGAAAATTCCCGCGCGAGTAAAACAGCATTCGTCTGTCCACAGTACATTTTGTGCAAATTGAGGATTTTCCTGATTGCGTTCCAATAGCCATTGACAAAATTGCACTCGCGGGATATGATCTGCAGGTTCTAATGAGTGTACTTTTTGAAAATGATATGGGTGTAGGGAATTTTCTTTTAAAATACGCCAAACGCGAGTAGAAGGTACACCAGTTTGTGCTGCCAAGGTCCGCACGCTAAGAATGGGATCCTCTTCAAGTAACTCTAGAATGTTTTCTTCCTCCGCGACATCTCCGTGGTGTGGATTGCGTCCTCTCCCACCAGCTCTTGGCATAACGGATCCTGTATCGAACATTTTCTGTATAGCTTGTACGATCGTACGTGCATTTGGATGACGGCGGTTAGGAAACCGAAGGGCATACTCTCTCACGGTGGCAGCACCATTGCGATGACATTCGCCGTATAAAATAAAAAGTTCCGTCCATTCAGCAGGTGTATAGGGTTCTGCCATAATTTAAACAGTAACTAAATACACTTAAATACTTATCACTAAAACAAACACTTAACACTACCTAATGCAAGTTATTAATTTAAAACGTGTATTAATAGAAACTCAAGTTTACCACCACCTAACACAAAGAAAGTTGACGACAAACTGCATACGGCAGTTACAAATCTCAAAGATCTGAGCCAGTAACTAACTGTTGTTCAATATGAGTGTTATTATTTAGTTAAAAACGTTTTAAAAGCACGTACTGCTATTTGGTGTTGATTACTTTTCGGAGAATTTATATTTATCCCGCTACCTGCTTGGGTTAGTTTATGGTTCTTTTGTCCACGACCTTTAAAAGTATGTACTAGTAGACACAATTTTCTTTTCATACAGTTTTTTATACTACTATGTTGCAGTGGCGTGCCTATTATTTTTATAAGGGGGGTTGTCATTTCAAAGGGGCATTTCAGGAAATTGTTAGTAAGATGTTACTCTACACATGTTTTTCTATGGTCTTTTAACGGGAAAGGCATCTTTTCCAAAACACCCTGTATACAATAAGATAAACTTTAAAGTGAAAAAATTCGAAATCGCATATATGCTTCGGGGGGAGAGGACTTCAGCCCCACGAGCTCCCCCTGGCTACATGCCTGGATACGAGAACGAAACTGATTTGGTTAAGAATTGCTAAAACCTGAGCCACGACCTGCGTGTGTAGGTGGGTAAAGTAATCGCAAAATGAGAAAAGCCTGTTGACGTCACTTGCATACTAGACGAAACTACGTTCGAACTAATTTATTCTTGTAATAGGGGGATGTTTTACTTGTCAAGTTATTTTAGAGCGTTCGTCTTACATTAACCTTTATCTTTCGTGTAGTGGTAATTAAAAACAATATTTGTTACGCCACTGCCGAGGTATTAGCGCGAACACTACACGCATCTTTTATGACATCAACAGGGTTTTCACATTTTACTACTATAACTATAAGATTTCAAAGCTGCAGCGTTGCCAGTTCTGTTTACGGAAAAACAAAAACTGCACTAAAACGCCGTTGACCACTATCAGATACATATTAAAATTTTGTTATCTGGAAAACGCCAATTTTCACCTGATCGATCACGTGATTAAGCAATAAATGGCGTGGTTAGATAACATATAGATAATACCAATATAGATATATTGGAAGAACCTATCGCATCTCTGCATCTGATTATTATCGATTATGCATCGAATTAACTTATCATATGAGTTAACAGCACTTTTTTTATGATTAATAACAGTTTTAATTCTATTGTCAAAAAATTCAGTTATTGCTTTGTATTATTACGCAAAGAATTGTAAAGAATTGCAATAGAGGGAGGTACTAAAAAATTAGTGTCTTAACTGGTTATTTGTTAATTAAGTAAAAATCGAACGAAAATTGTATTTTACTCTTTTATTAGTCGTAATATAAAAATTGCTTAAGTGTAGTAAATCGCTCTTGGCATTCACGTTCATTTTTAGAACAGAGCGTCACAATAAAAATGTCAGATTCGGTATGACAGGTATGTCAACAATAATTTTAGATCATGCGTACCTGACCTACTATTCCTGGCATTTTCTTAGTTAGTTCAATAGGTAAAAATATCCGCATGCACACATTTATGTCGCTACCAGAAACGCAAATTTAAAAGAGAAAAAACAACCTTCCTGAGGTATGCCATTATTTTTGCTGCCGCCCGTATACATGTTCCATTTAATTTCGGAACTACGCAATTTTACTCTGGCGAAATCCTTTTAGCATGAAAAAAATGACAGGACGCTTATATGAGTGTTTATTTCGCCACGTTGAATGGTTCGGTTGTACGGTGTATTTATATAAAAACTAAAAATATTCTCGGTGAAAACGCTTGAAATTTTTATATGTGCTTATATTTATGTCATTGTTTTTGAATTGGTAATGAGTAATGTTATATTTATTTATTTTTAAAAATATAAAAGATGTTTACATTTTAGTAGTTCATACGAGTGATGGTAGTTCATTCAAATTCGATTTGCGTTGTTTTAAATTGAATCCGTTATTATTCGAATGGTGAGTTTTACAATAGTGAGTGTTCTTTTGTTTTTCAACTTAATTTCAATTAAAGACTGATTAAATAATTACTATTTGGTAAGTAATTATGCATAATTCTGATTTTAACAACTTGTTCATGCGTAGTTTTGAAACTCCACAAGTAACACAAAAGACTAAAACCGCGCAGTCGCGAAAGACGACCCAACCCGGTCTTTCTGTCAGTTTCTCCTCCGGCAGCCGGTATTTGTGATCTTTAGAACTGAAGTTTCTCTGGGTGTTCTCTACAGTGCCTCATTTTTAAATTTTATCGGTGTTTTGCTATTGTTCCCTGTGATATTTTTGCTGCTATTGCGAGTTCATTTTATGTAGTTTTTAAGGTATGTGTTCGATGTTATTTTTAGATTGCCGAATTCGCCGTAATTACACGTTTGCAGTTGCCGTGATCTTACTCGTTTCAACGATGGTTCCTTTCATTTTTTTTCTCAACAGATAGGTGTACTTCAGGTGTTAAGAATATTGCACGTAATAGACTTGGAGTATTTTTCTGACAAAATTGTAAAATTACGACTCAATTAATAGAAATGTTTCATTAATCTTTTTTAACAATTTTACCGTTAGGTTTGAACGATAAATAACGTTTATTTTTAGATTAACTATTAATAAACAAGGTTTAGAAATATTTTCGTTGTCTTATTTTGTAACAACTTGTTGCCATTTTACCTGCTAGTGCTTTGCACTGTTTTTTTAAATAGTTATCAATTAAGATTCTTGTTTGCATTCGTCCTAAATTCTTGGCCGACTTGATTATTATAAACAATTTATTATTATTATTGATTTCAAATTATTTTTGCATTATAAAGGTCATGACCCCTTGACATGTTTCGTTTCTACTAATACTAGATGACTAGGGTGACAGTACCTTATCCCTTCCTTTATTTCACCCCGTTAATCGGTTTCCAGGGGCGTGGGAACTAATTTAAATTTGGATTAGTATAGAATTAACTGAAAATCTACATTATTGTCAATCGATTCGAAATAAATCATCGGGAAAATTAGAAATTTATCGGAGAACTAAACGCACATAACCTAATATAAATTATGATTGATGATGATGCACTGCAGCAGTAGTTCATTTTTTTGTTTTTGTGTCATTCACTATCGCAGTAGGCTCTAATAATAGTTGTTTCAATGTTTTTCTTGAAAGTCATCAAATTGCACTTTTAAGGTTACAATAGAGTATAAAATTTACTTATAAAGACATTTTTGATAAGAATTTATTATCCTATTATTATTTATCAGTAATAAAAATTATGTACATACTTAAGCAATATTATACTTACTCATTATACCTAATTACCAGCTTTAATACCAATTCAAGTGCATTGTGCCTACTTTAAAAACAATTTAAAATTGAAAACATGATGTCTTGTTTTTAATGATACTAGCAATATTGAATTCTCATTTATTTATTCCACATGGCGTTCATTTGATTCTCCATGGTCGTCTCAGAAGTTGATTGATAGCATTCTCATCCACTCACCCACCCACATCTTAAAATTCTAAAAGAGCGTTATTGTGAATCATTTTGTGAGTGAATGATGATAGTGGTCATATGGCTCGTATTTGTTTCTTGGGATACAAAAATATATTGTTTCCACTTCATGCTCAGAAACTTCAATTTTCCTCAAAATTCATTTTTCCTCTCTAGTGAGGAAAAGTGCAAAATAGTGACAGAGATTAATTTTCTCTATCTAGAGTGGAAAAGAGAGTTGTACAAGTTCTCGGCAGTAAAGTTATTGAGAAACAAATTTTGATAATTCAATTGTAATACAATTCATTGTATATTTGTAAAATAAAGTTTGTTTTTTCAAGTTGAAGATTAGAAAATTTTATAGTTTGGAGACAATACTTTTGGGACATATCGTGGAAAACATGTTGTGTCT
This sequence comes from Agrypnus murinus, assembly GCA_929113105.1. Classification (NCBI taxonomy): domain Eukaryota; kingdom Metazoa; phylum Arthropoda; class Insecta; order Coleoptera; family Elateridae; genus Agrypnus; species Agrypnus murinus. The sequence continues at coordinate 70,415,727 of OV816030.1, read as the reverse complement.
AACACGAGAGGAAAGCACTTTTCACTCTCGGTGAAATGCCTCACTCGCTGACACTTGAGCTTGAGTGAAAAGAACCGCTATCACGTTGGACAGATAACTATATATAACACAACTCCACGAGGTGATTTGATCGAGACTACTTTCATCATCATTTAAATAGGTTAGGTTAAATAGTTGGGTTTGGTTAGTATAGGTTGTTAGGTTAGGTTAGGCACCAATCTTATTAAAAAGTCAATATCTAGTCAGTTTAATGAAAAGAAAAATGAGACTCGGAGATTTGACATTGAAACTTTAAGGTAACTGCCAGTCTCCGGACAATGAAAAGACATCAAATGACGCTAATCCCGCCCCTAGGAGGCGTGTCATAAGAAACAAATCTTTACCGTTTGTTGATTTTTTTTTATAGTTTATAGGGTCGTGTTTCAGAAATCTGGAGTTTCAAGTTTAGCACTTTTACATCTTTGTTGATTCAAAGTATGAGAAATTCAAGGATTCTCAAACTTGCAAGTTTTAAATATCCAAAGTTTAAATCTTAAGGTGGTGGTAATACTGAAACACTTCTAAGTACAATTTTTAAATAACACTGCAGTCATTTGTTTCACAAGGTTCACAAATCAGAAAGCTTTAAATATTTAAAAATTTCAAAACTTTGGAAAATTAAAAAAAAAAAAGGTACCTATTTAAAGTGTTTTTAATTTGATCTAGAAAGATTTGAGGCACTTTAAGTTTTGAGTTCCAAAGTTTCAATATTTAGCAATTATAATGCTTTATACCATGAAGCTTCTTAAGGTTTCAAAGATTCAAAGGCTCACAATTTTGATGTCTAGTCTTGGAGACTGGGAATCTCAAAAGCTCACTTTTGGAGTTTCTGGGGGTTCTATACTTTTGGTACAACGACTTTTTAACCCAATGATACTTCAATGTCTAACAAACATTTGATCTGCAACCACTTTTCTAAACAATTAGTAATATGAATGAATTACAATAATAGGTTATGTTAACAAATGACCAGAGGTGCTTTCCAATGGACTAATCTACTGATCCAGTGTTACCTGGGATCATCTGGTTTACTTATTTGTCTGTCTTTTCATTGACCCTGAAGCTTGACAATCCAATCTGATCTGTATTATCTCCCCCCTTGCCCTTCAAGCATCTAGTTTTTGAAGTGTGTTGAATGATCTGGAGTAAAACAATATCAGCCTATTGTGGATGTTAGTAAATTATATTTTTCTGTAAGAAACCTTTAATTGACGTTAAAATTATTGATCATTGCATCAAAATTGCTCTCTCAGCAACGAAAAAGTTATTTTGTTGCACTTATAGGTTAGCTTTTGTGACTTGTCTGAATTGTAATCCAAAGTTGTTCTATCGGAAATTATTATTTTCTGTTATGAACTGATCTTAAGCTGATCTAATCTGTAAAACTGAATCAGTAGATCAGTCCACAGTGAACAATAATGAGTACCGGTTAAGTTCATCCAGTTTGCGTTATATTTGGATTAAAAGTACTATTGGACGAAAAGTTCCATTGGACCAAACATCATTACATTAAAAATTCTGTTGTGTTCAACAAAAGTTCTTATTGGAACAAAATTCAATTGGATAAAAAGTTTCAAACTCCTAAAAACGAAATTACTATGATTCAAAGATCTCTGTATTTTCTGATTTTCTTCACAGGTTTGGATTGTATCCAATTTTGTAAATTTTAACAATTACTATTAGTTTTTTCCCAATGCCTTAGTGACATAGGTCCAAAAATTTTCATGATTTCAAAAGTTTTACTGTATTGGAACTTTTCCATAATTTTCAAGTTTCTGTAGTTTTAAGTTCTCAAAGAACTCAACAGTTTGAGTACAAATTTCTAAAGCTTTAAAATTTCAAAATTAATCTTCCATAATCTCAGACCTTGAAAATTGAAATCATGTTTGAAAAGCTCAGACATACAAGAGAAGATGAGGGCATTATTTTTATTGCATTGAGTGCTTTAATTTGATTGACAGGACCCTAGGCAACTTCTTGGCGAGGTTCCTGTACTTCAAAATAGTTTGGTTTAAGCAGTTGTCTTCAAATTCCAAGTGTAGAATGGTCTAAGACCGATAACAAAGAAGCGATAGGTCCGTGACAGATTTTGATCATCGATATTATTTTAAAGCTTATACTGGGTGTTGAAAGACTAATTTCACATAGACAGTAATATTTTTACCATTTGAATTGTTTTTTTTGTTAACTCGGTTTATATTGGACAAACACTTTGAAATTCTAACAATTAAATTTAGCTGTCAAAATGATCCACTGAGTATGAAAAATTAAAAATTTTACACTTAAATGAAAACGTTTACTTACATGGCTTGCTTGATTTTTAATTGAAAACATTCTAATCTATTTATTTACATATCTATTAGGTCATAAATGAAACTGACATAAGTGAAATACAACAAATTATCACGGCCATCTATTATTTAAAGTATTACTTGCAATAGATTATATTTTTGCATTTTAATTAGGTTATATAAATGCTATCAACTTTTCATTACTCATAGTCCGACTTTTTTTTAATTGAAATTTTTTGAATGTTAGTTTTATTAAGACATTTTATTTTTATTTGTGTTCCTGTTTTAAACAATTAGCAATTACTATTAACCCAAAAAAAATAAGGGCGAGATGTTAAAAACTGGATCAGCATTTGTGCAACTTGTTCACATTTAGCGAATTTGGGTTGGGCAGGAAATTATTAGTTACTCAGTTGCATAGATAAAAACGTGATAACTCTTATAAGTACTTCCTTATGATATCTTTAGAAGAGTAAACTTTAAGTATTGAGAGGAACTTCATTTATAATAATGCGTCAAGTATGTACATCTAGTCGCCCACATATTTGCATTAGAACTTTTAATATTTCTAACTTTACTTATTAGGTAAAGTTTACAGTCGCACAAGTGTGGCAGGCGGACAAAGTGAATATTAAAATAGAAATGCTGTTAAACAAGTTCTTTCCGAAGTACACTCGAGCGATTAGTTTATAAATATTTAACTTCCCTTAAAAGTGGGTTTGTTTTTGTCAGTGATTGGTGCAATAATAATTGCAAAAAATATACAAATTATAGCATTTATAAAATTATAATTTTGCTCTAGTTTCTTTTTTTTCCCTCTATAATATAATAATAAAATATAAAATAACCTTTATACATAATTAAAATGCCTATCCAATTATCACACTATATGCGTCTTGCCAATTATAGAAAGAAAGTAGGTTGTAAAATACTGGTTAATCTGCATTTCATCCCACGATCGGTGTAGAGGAAGCAAAGTGTACTTAATAAACAAAATAGTAATAATAATCTTGATAATGACTAGTGACATTTATTATAAATAGTGCATTGCATTGATGGATACGATTGAAGTTAATGAAATGTTACCATGTTATAGTCTCTTGCGAGTAAGATTAATTAAATGCACCCCTCACTATTTTTTGTCGCCATAAAATTCATTCCAACCCTGATTGTGAGAACAATAGGATTTTGCTATACATCAGCAGTGACAATTATTATGTATTCATAATGATGACCCCCATTGTTAGCATTATCTGCTCTTGTGTACTGATAATGAGGCACCTGTTGCTCTCTTGTTTCAGTGCAGATCAATGTTGCATGTCTGGGTGAACAGTTTCGTCTCCCAACAATAGTCATGTAAATGCTTATCTATTACTTGCACTCCGTGGGTGTGGTTAGGAAATAGTTAGTCACTTGTTTATTATTAAATTAATCGAATTATTTTTGTCTTTAAAGAGAAAAATTGTTATTTATAAACATTAAATGAATTCATAATCTCTCCCTGGTTGCGTTCAGCCAACCTAGAAATTTCCACATTAAATGAAATTGTATGGATTATTTGATTCGGTGAGCTTTTGAAATAATTAGTTTTGTCATTCAGTTGCGTTTTATCTGCAATAAACATATTGAAAAGGTCAAAATTTTGACAATTTTTATTATTCTTGAAATTATTTAACTTAAAAATGCTAGTAAATAACGCATTTTAGATGTAAAACAGTTGAATATGTGAGTGCAATACCTGAACACTCAGTTTTCTAACATAAGTCCATCTCCTCCATGATGACCGAGATGATTGCCTTAGTTTCAGGTCTATGACCTATTTTTTTCTCTCTTGAGATTTCTGAAAGAATACTGTATTAACGCTTAGATTTAGTTAAGTGAAAATTTATATAATGTCAGAACAGGTGCTTTGTATGACTGGTGTATTTTGAAGTAGTAAATAGAAAAAAAGCAACGCCAACCTAAATAATCTGGTTTTAGGTTTATCAGAGTACAATTTGATTCAACAAGAATATTTCTTGTTACAAAAACCCTAACATATAATCTATTATGATAATTAGTTGAATGTAGTCACATCAAAATCCAAGTAATATTTAAATAGGAGCACTTTTTCAGGAAAAAAGAAAAATAAATGATCGTATAATTTACAGAAGCTAACAGGATATCCAAATTATCTACCTTACATTTCATTTATGTTTTAGTGGTGTTTACTTAACTGGCTTTGCAACTAATAACTATCAAGGAGAGATGATATTTAAATCAATCAAGTTATGAATTGTTACTAGCTGCTTAGGCCTGGCCTGGATTTCTGCGATTTATTTCACAAGTATTGCTGTGTACATACATAAAAGCTACTTCAAACAATGTCTACAGAAAACTTGTACTATGTCCGTCAAATATCTCTTGATCTTGCCCCTGACTATTTTAATACTCTTATAATATGACCCAGCTGGCTGATTGGTGAAGATACTCGTAGCTCTAACTCTTTACTATAGAACAGTGTTTTTCTCAACCTATGGGTCAACAACAATGCCATTAAATATTTATTTTGCATTAATTGTTTATAATTTAAGTAAGAGTAAATTAATAAAAATGATTAAAATTATTTTGATTTTCATAATATTTGAACAGCCAGTTTTATTTAAAATCGTCAGTCTTGCATTTTTTCATAGTTAAACTCAAATAATAATAAAAAATGATGAAGTCAAAGTATTTAGGTACACTGGCTTGCAAAAAATGTAACGTCAAAAGTCACATGTACATAGCAACAGCTAGATAAAAAATCGTTTACTTGATTTTTAAAGTGTATGCAATTTGTTTTGCAAGCCAATGTACTGTAATGATATTCATCATAAAATCAGTCATTACATCTATGTTACCTAGAGTCACTGCATCTAGTTACCTAGGCCAGCTGGTCGACCAGAGTACCGCAAACCGCCGCCATATTGGGGCAAACGAAGCACGAAATTGTTCATTATTTGTTCTGTATTGAATTTAATGAAATCCACGTTTACTTTAAAAGGTTTTTCTTATTCTGAAAGATCAAACCTTTAATATGTCAAACACGTAAAACGTGATTTTAATTTGTCCATTATTAAAAATCACCCTTCTCTGCCCCAATATGGCGGCGGTTTGCGGTACTCTGGTCGGCCACCTGGCCTAGGTGACTAGATGCAGTGACTCTAATGTTACCTCAAGAAGGCATTGCATGCTAAGTGATTGCCATGACAACAGTAATCAACAACAGGAATAAATACATATCTCATAGAAGTAAACATGTCTTTTATTGTCTTCTACATCTAAATAATACTGGAAATTTGGTAATTCAACTTCTTCTAATCTGCCACTATTGATATGTATGACACGAAAATGAATTGTATCTCCGACCATAACATACACATCAGCTGGTTGAATGATTAAATTGGCAATGATGGAAAGTTGAACTTCGCATGGCTTTATATGACTATATTCAGCTTGTGGTAATTTTACAGTCACCTTTGCAGAACCTGTTTAGATACCTTCCAGTAATACAATATGTCCCCTCTTATTCTGCTGTTCGATCTTTTCTACAGTATGAGGCGTTTCGTAAGGGGAATGAGGGAATTCATACCTTTTAAAGAAAAGGTATGAAATGAACCAGAATTAAATCTCTATTCGGACCATAGCCAGTAATGCTCCAATCAAATTCAACTCCTTCAAGAGTTGAAAATTCGTTTCCTTGTCCATCATAAGCACGCACTTCAAATGCTTCCGGAGCTTCTTCCATAAAAAACTCCTTGGTTGTAGTAATAATAGCTAACGAATCTATGACATCAATAATTACATCACAACGTAAGATTTGTTTTGTATATACCTCTTCTGCTAATACTACAGCGATATTTCTTGAGCGTTCTTTTGTGACTGTGCTTACTACAACTTTTGAAGAACAGTCAAGTTTTGGATCTACATCTTCTAGTTTTAAATTGATTATATCCAATCGTGTTGCAGACCATTTGTAACATCCACCCTCCGTAGTTTCCAGTACAAAGGTTGAAGAAAACTCATTAAATGCAGGCAATAACACACGCGGAACATTTAATTTGGAACATAATACTACTGTCACAAGCATCAATTTACAAAATAAATATAAAAGTAGTTTATTTTCCATAATTTAGATATGCGTTAACAAAAGTCGCATGGCAAACGAACAAAATATTAAACTTTTGTTTTTGAGGTTATAGCGGTCGATTGAAGTTCCTCTTGACAATGTCTCCCAGTTAGCAAATTCTTTGTTTTTTGTTTGTACTTTTCACTGACAATAACTAATGGAACTTGATAGACTATTCTTATGGCTCCTCGTAATACATTACAATTAGAAACAAATGTGGATGGAATTAATAAAGTTTATTACAGCTTATCTTCTTCTGATGTTTTTGGTGAAGGAACCAAAAGTATTCAAAAATCATTAACTACTGGGGTTCCTAATTCGATAGTAACAGTATCCAAAACTGGATTAGTGCAGTCACAATAAATATGGAAGAGCAATGATTCTTGTGTATTCTACTGATGATTATGGTCTTAAGCAGACTGTTAGTTTAATTGTAGAGGTGAAACCTATTCATTACATGGTTGTAAATGTATTTACAAATTGGAGAGTTGGTGAACCATCATCGCTTAATGTGGTACCTCTAGGGACCGAATTTGAACTGAGAGCAACATATCATGATAACAGGAACAAAATTCACTGCAGGATGTAGAGAGTTGAAATTATGAAGTAATCGTTTTGATTTAATTCGTTTTCGTCCCGGAATTGATAATGCTTCAGTTCTTATATCAGTTAGAAAGCCCGGATAGTAATACAAGCAACCTGTATTACTACATTAATCTTCTAAACACTACAGTACTTTAGGCTAATCTTTTTTAAATTTTTCCCAGATATCTTATTTGATATTCTTAATAATTTTTTGTAGTGATGTATTGAAGCAGATTTTTGGCCGAATCATTAATATTCGGCTGTTAAAATTTGCGGAAGCACCGAGTATTCGGCCGAAGCACAATAGAAGTTTGAGTTTTGATTAGTTTTATTGAATACAAAATTATGTCACAAAATTAAAACATTGGTGTCCGAAATATAGGTTTCCTACTACGCATTTTGCTATAATAAAATAATACAAAATATAACTAAACAAAATTAATAAAGAATAAACAGTATCGGATTGTAAAAAACTTAATTAAAAACGCTTATTAAAAAAACTACAATGTAATATAATAGTATTAAAAAACATTTAAAATTTAATATAAGAAGATTGTGGTGGATAAAAAGTTTTCCGGGAGCAATCCAAGTCAAGCACGTGATCGCCGCGTGATTCGCGGTGCATTTTGCATTTTCACGCTCGTGATTTCTTTGACCCAAATTTTTCAATTTATTGTTGAAGTTCTAGTCGGAACAATATATGTACGCTGCCTTTGCGTGATTGTCTAGACTCTAGACAGGACTTGAAAATAAATGCTTGAAATACTAAAATTAAATAAATGCTGCAATACATATTTTTAAAATTTTGAATTTTTTTGGTTAAACGCTAAATAACGAGTTTTCAGTTAAAATGTAGTCAAATAAGTCAGAATGCGACAGAAAAAATGCAAAAAAAACTGCTTCGGCCGGCCAAATACTGAACTCTTCATGCTACTTCGACCAAAACCGAGTCTGTTAAAAATTGGCCGAATACTGAAGCAAAACCGAGCTTCAGCCAACCTAAAACTTCTAGCTTTTACAATTAGATTTTGAGGAGTTGAGGTTATCCCAGAAAGAATATCAAAAACTAAAAATATTGCAAAGCCTAGGTTGGTACATCATTTCAATCAACAAATTTTGTTGAAGGACTAACGGGCACTGCAAGATATCACCGAGCTCAATTTGGCCAAATTTGATCTCAAAATGCTTAGCTCAGCAGACTGAACAAGAAAAGTCCAAACAGTTATAAGTTTTAGATTTTCGAGGGGCACAAGTAGGGGCGAGCACTAAGAAGTGCCTGATAAAATTACTGTAGGTCGTCTCCGATATCTAAAGGTTTGCTCCATGCTTTGCTTGTCGTTCGATCTGAGTGTCGAATGCCACCACTGCAAGTACCCCACAGTGCTTGATATTTGAATATTTGCTCCAATGGAAAAAAAACAATTTCTAATGTCGCGGGATCCAAATATTAATTTTTTGTAATTTAAATCTGTTGTAAGATATTTCATCCCTTACAATGTTTTTCCTTGTATATATTAGCTTGCCGTATTCATTGAGATACTGTGGCTGAATACTTTTTTTGAGCAATAGCATAGCAATTGTTTTTAAAACTGACTGGATTGCCACCCAAAAAGTGGAAATTGTTATTGCTTCAATTTGCCAGTGGATCTTCTTGACTTTTGAGTTAATTTAAATTGTTAGGAATCTCCTTATAAAGTTGTCTTTGAATATTCCGAAATATTCCAAAAGGAAAAAATTACAAGGATTTGTATCTGGAGAGTATGGAGTCCCAATATGTATAATAAAGATCCCAAGTATGCGGTGGTGCTCCTTCTTGTTGAAACCAGTATTTCTCAATTTACTCTTTTGAATTTTCCTTATTTCAGAATAAAATTGCACCAATTGAAATCCTTTCTAACCAAAAGCATCACTATAAGAAAAACTCGGAATTTAACTACTAAAGGCGATACCTTTAGCACCTATAGTACAGTAAAATTTTAACCTAGCATTTATCATCTTTTTCTACTTTTGATTAACAAGTTTTGTAAGTGGTTACCCAATCAACAAAATTCTAAAAATTTATTTCTAATCAGTAAGAGTAATTTTATTTTATTTCTTTCTTTACAGTACTCGATGCTAGTGGACTAGTTGATAATGTAGCTGATAGTGGTGAGGATTCTGACGACGAGTGGAATTATTTCAAAGGAGACACAGCAGCCCAAAAGGAAAATATTCCTCCATCACAAACAGATAAAGAAGTATGTAAAACACATTTTATTTATTTTTTAATTTAAAAGTCTTGTTAAATCAATTTTTTTTCAGGTTTGTGAATTAACTGAAACTGAAGACTTTGATAGTGACAACATGTCACAGTTAAATCCTAATGCTGCCGAATTTGTTCCTATTTCTCCAAAGAGGAACACAGCTTCACCAACCTATCAAGCCCTAATAGATGATAATGTGATCGCACAGTCGCCAAGGAGAATTACCAATAATGATATAAATGTAGATATTAACGTACCAAATCCACAAGAATTTGAATGTGAAATCAAATCTAGACCCAGTGATGTTAGGGAATGTGCCAATGGTGATGATTTAGACGAACTTGTAAGTAATGGTCATATGAGGTCTGGTTATAATAAAAGTAAAACATTCTTTTTGTTTGTAGGACCAAAAATTAAGCTCCCAAGAACTTATGGAGAATTTATTAAATGGAAAGAGTATAGACGAAATAGAATTTCAACCAAATAGTACTCCTACCAAGTTGCCAAAACCAGATGAATTTCATTTTGGTCCAAATGCTACGCCATTTTCGACACCTGCCAAGTTACTTGACCAATCGGAAGCTTTATCTACAAAAGCAGTGTTTGGAGATGAATCCACGGCTAGTTACTTAGATGGAAAAGGATTTGATAGTTCTTTTGCTAGTAGTGATGTTTTTGAATCTCAAGTTTGTGGTAAAGAACAAGAAGATCCTATGTCAATGTCCTTTTATCAAGAAAAAGATGAAGATACTAATCCATTTGATTTGAATAAAGTGCAGGTTTTGCCTGAAAATATTGATGACTTCTTAGAAAAACCAGCGGAAAATAATTCCTTGCTTAATGACACCATTTCTGATCTTCCTGAACATAACCCAATGGAAAACATTGTGCATAGTTCCGAAGCAGATTCAGTTAAATCATCAGAAATAACAAAAGAAGTTGCTGAATCCCATGAAGCCAATAATGATAACGCTTTTGATGCATTGGGTGTTGCACCTTTAAATGCATCCAAATCGCCAATTCCTGATTCTCAATCACCATTACCTTTAGCAGAATCACCACTTCCTGAATCGCGATCACCTCTTCCTGAATCACGATCACCACTTTCTGAATCACGATCACCACTTCCTGAATTGCAATCACCTGTTCTCGGATCGCGATCACCTGTTCCTGAATCGCAATCACCTCTTCCTATATCACAATCTCCACTTCCTGTATCACAATCACCACGCCCTACTTCGCAATCACCACTTCCAACCTTCCAGTCCCCCATTCCTCCATCTCAATCCCCACTTCCTACAGCACCGTCTCCTTTGCCAATTTCACAATCACCACTTCCTACTTCTCCATCTCCTGTGCCTCCTTCACAGTCGCCTCTGCCTATCTCAGAGATAGCTCTAGAAGATACAAAGTCACCCGTGCCTACAATCCAGTCTCTAGTTTTGGAATTGGCTTCTTCGCCAATTCAGGAATCACATTCTCCAGTTCCCTCAATGCAGTGTGAATTACCCAAACGTGATACACATTCTCCATTACCATTAGCTGAATCTCCGTTAGCAGCTTCACCATCACCTTTACCAATTGCTTCATCTCTTATACCTACCGCAGAGGAACGAACACAATCGCCTCTTTTCCAATCTCAATCTCCCCTTCCTGTGTCCCAGTCACTTCTTCCCGAATCATATGATTTCCTTGAAGAATCAAGATCACCCCTTCTTCAATCACAATCGCCTATTCCACAATCGCAATCACCTTTTCCACAATTGCAATCACCTCTTCCTCAATCACAATCACCTCTTCCTCAATCACAATCACCTCTTCCTCAATCACAATCACCTCTTCCTCAATCACAATCACCTCTTCCTCAATCACAATCTCCCATTCCTCAGTCACAATCCCCCATTCCACCACAATCCCCAATTCTTCAATCAGAATGCCTAATTCCAGAATCACATTCTCCTCTTCCTGCAGCTCAATCACCACTTCCCGCTTCACAGTCTCCAATACTTTTCAAACAGTCACCATTTCTTTCACAATCCCCCGTTCCATCTCATTCTCCATTACCTGAATTAGAATCACCCGTGGAAGATATTACTTCTTCTGTGAAAGATTCTCCTGTGTTGGCTACATCGCCTATTGAAACCGAAAGTAAACACATTGATGAGTTCAAACTTGAAGATGTAGTAAAAAGTACAGACCAACTTGTGTGCCCTATTAATTATGCACAGCAGTTATCCGATGCAGTAGTTGAAACAATTGCATCAGAAATAGTATCGCCAACAGATACTAAAGCTGCTGAAGATTTAATTCCTGATAGTTGTCTCATTTCCACTCCCAAGTCTGTTACCAGTGAACATGTTGATACTGAGTCTATAGTTACAGCTGATGTTAATTCATTTTTGGAAAGGTCGTCTGTACCAGATATTGCATCTCCAATGAGTATAAATAGTGAAGCTGCTCACGAACAAGAAGTTAACAATTTATTAGATGCATTCACCTCAAAATTAGAAACCAATAAAGTTGAATATTTAATAGAAGAACGAAATAATTTAATGTCAAACGCACAACTTGCTGAGCAAGGAAGTGGAAGTTTAAGCTGTGCTTCACCACTATATCAAACAAATGAACTGATAACTAAAAATATTGACTTTGACATTAAATCTGAAATAATTGCGCCAGAATATCCGGTACAAATTATTACTACTCCATCCGAAGAAAGTAAGACCGAAGATCTAACTCAAAATGAAGTTACGAAAGTTGAAGACGCAAAAGAGAAGGTTGTTGAAGCCATAGTGGCTACAACGGCTGTTGCTGCAACAGCGGCAGCAGTAACAGCTACGGCAGCTGCCGTTCAAAAGAAAACAACCGCTACCAAACCCAAGCCTGGAGTGGCTGCCCCAAAGAAACTAGCGGCAACAAAACCTGCTACATCTCCAACTAAATCGGCACCAGCAAAAACAACTACCAAACTTGCACCCCGAACGACAACGACTACAACTACACAGAGAACTACCCAAGTTTCCAAAGCATCGACTGCTCCTAAGACTACAACAACTAGTGCTCCTAAAGCTTCACCAAAACCAAAAACACCAACCAATGCAATACCAAAATCATCAGAAAAGAAACCATTAACAAATGGTGATGTAAAACCTGCTGTTGGTGCTACGCTTACATTCAAGAAAGTTCCGTCATCAGCAACTAGCAAAACAACTGCTACTACTACTACTAGAACTGTTCCTAATAAATTAAGCCCTACAAAGATTGAAAGTAGAACTTCAGCTGGTACTGCAAGACCTGCTACAGCACCAACCAAAACAACCACTTTACGACAGTCGACTACTACTACTTCTAGACCCACAAGTTTAGCTACAAAAACTAGTACTACTAGTACTGTTAAAAGTAGCACTTTGTCTTCTGTGACGGCCAATAAGGTAAGTTTGAATCTAGTAACAGTATATATGAATCGAATATTGTCTTAACTAATGATGGGATCTCGATACTTCCTGAGTGCTGCGACACTTGAGAGTCGAAATAATTTGCTGTGTGAAGTGTCGACTCTTCACCATACTTTAACGACACTTCGCATTTACATCATGCATGCGCTAATAAGAGCGATACTATTTAACACTCGAGTGTCTTGACACTTGAAGTGTCACGACCACAAATAGTATTACAACACCCAACACCCAAGCTTGCATCACTAGTCTTAACATTGATATGACACTACTGCAATATTTTGAAAATTAGGATACATAATATTTTAAAGGTTTTTTTTTCTATTTTGTGTCTATAATAAAGCTGTTAAAGCACCCAAAACAGTGTGTTAATAGCTCATTTGAGTGCTTTAATAGCCCAACTTTCTCAAAGTTGGTAACGTAAACTAACGTATGCATTTCTAACTTAATTAGTGTTTTAGAGCCCTTTATCGTCTTAGCTAACTGATTCTACGGGCTCTAACACACTCAATTAAGCCCTTAATATATAATATAGTTTTAGATACAATTATAACGTGTTAAATGTTAAAAATGACTTGACAGTTGCAAGCTGTCATTCGAACAGTCAATTTGATAAAAATAATGAATTCAGTATCAAATTTTGACAAAACTTTTATTAATAATTCTTATAATTATCATAAGAATTTAGAGGTCGCTAAACAAGAATTCAGTGTTAGAATAGTTATTTAAGTGCCTAGCGCCCGTAATGCTTATACTATTTTTTGCCCGATCAGATCTATGAGTGAATTTTAAATGTATAGAGTAAACTTTAAACACATCACACTGAAAATGTGAATTTTATCAAGTCGGTTAATGTGCCTGGTTGTTATGGAGTAGAATAAACAAAAACAATTTTTGTCTCAATCCGGAAGAATTTTAGAATGATAGTGAGTGTTTTTCGGCTTAAGTGACGAGCTACTTTATTACCGAGCCTTGGGTGGTAAGTTGAACTTACCGCCCTGAGAGCAGAGCTTGTAAATGAACCAAAACGCCTGATCGGGCAAAAAATTATTTTTAAGTAAAAAAATTGTTATTGGGTTTTTTCAAGTGTCCCTGAACAAATTTTCGTAACAACTTTTCCGATTAAACAAGGCCTACTATGTTTATTTGATGTTTTGCATTTATCTTTGATTGTAGTTCATAATAAATGAGATTTTTAATTACCCACAAATTTATTTTAAGGTTCTATAGCTAATAAATACACTCCTGGACAAAATTAATACACCATTATTGAATCACAAAAAATGTTTATTTGAACTACAGTGGGACTTCTATTTAGCGAAATCACTAAATCCAAGAAAAAAGTTTGTTAGACGGAGATTTTGTAAAGGAAAACATTTCACTATCAATTTTATTTAAAGTTTGCATTTTTTTCTAAAACACTTAAGCATTTCCGCTTTCGCTTGCTTTCAGACATGTTTTCGTAAAAGAACTGCACAGAACTGCTTTTTGATGTTTTAATTTTATGTGTAACCTTGGGAAGTCCGTCCAATTTGGAATCTTATAACAAAAGATATTACACCCTCTTAAATTCTCAGCACTAGACAATGACAAAAATTTCAAGTATCTTTTCAATAATAACAAAAATTTTTAGTATCTTTTCAATAATAACAAAGATAAAAGAGTGAGCAAAATTCAATGAATAAAATTGTACTATGGCCAACTAAAATCAATAGGCGTTTATGAAAATTGAATTGTATAGTATCTACCACATTTTCAGTGCTAAAAAACTGATACATGCATTTCTGAATGTTTACGATGTGTCTTTCATAGCAAACATAACCTACAAAACCAAATGTGTTTATTCAAATGATTTTTAATAGTGTTTATGTGTTTCCTTGTATACCACAGACAGAACATATGCGTGACACGGAATTCAGATTCGCTGTGGAGAGTAAAAACCTGCATAAAAAAAAAACTTCACACACCTGTGAAACAATTTCAATTTTAGGTTTTGTTTACCGGTACATCTCTTTTACCTTTCTATCTATGAATCATGGATGGAATCAGAGTACCAGTTGTACAATTTTTAAATGCTTTTAGCTAAGACTAGTTTTTAGTTAAGACTAATGAATATCTTTTTTGTACAGAGAAAATAAATCTATATACATTTTGCCGATAGTCAATGCCATTATTTGAATTTTCTGACAATTGGCGCCGATACCAATGTGTGGGTGAGCCCCTATTGTTTGCACCAGATATAGTTTATGGAAATGAACATGCCAAAGTTTCTGAAAAACTGTTAAAAAGAATTCATCTAATTGCATCTTCCGCACGTATATTCTCAAATGTGTCAGTTATTTAGATTGTTTCACAAAATAAATCATACTTGACAATTTTGTATATGCATAAAATAGACAAATTTTGTTTTTAGTATTCAAACTAGATACTCTCTATACAGGGTGGCTCATAACAAGGACATCAAACGCGGCGGCACGTATATAGACATCGATAAGACAAAAAAAATTCCTATAACATTTTTTTCTCAGAAGCATAGTTTTCGGAAAAAAATGCAAATAAAGACGGGTATAATATTTTTATCATATAGAATAGTGTTTGTTATATTCTTCAAACAAGATGTTTTATGGTTTGTTATGTTTACATTGCTGGTTATGCAACATGATCGTTTTTATAATACAATTTTATGAGATCAGTCACTTAAATGATAATTTCCTGAACGCAGATAATTGAGAAAAGGATATTGGTGTAGGTCAAGTCGTTGTAAACGATGATGATTCGCAAAATCGGGGAATCCCCCCATTGAATTACAGATATTATAATCTAATAAACAAGTAAATGGAGAATCTGGGTCAACGCGTGATCAACACTTGTGTAAACAGATACGAGGCTGGTTTGATAAGTCCATGCAAAAAGTAAGAAAACGTATTTTTTTGAGGAACTTTTATTTTACTTTTCTACATAATCTCCTTGAAGGTTGATAGATTTGGTCCAACGATGTTCAAGTTTTTTATCCCCTCCTTAAAATAAGAGTTATCAAACTGCAAAATAAGCGTTTGTTTGATTTATCACTTCGGCATTTGACCCAAATTTTGTTCCTGCAAGAAGTTTTTTCATGTTTGGAAACAAAAAATAGTCCGAGGGTGCTAAATCCGGAGAATATGGGGAGTGTAGAAGAATTTCGTAGCGTAATTCTAATAGTTTAGCTGCAGCAATTGCACATGAACGAACTGGAGCATTGTCTTGGTGAAACAGGATCTTGTTCTTAGCTAAATGTGGCGATTTTATCTTGATTTCGCTGTTTAATCTATCTAGTAAAGATGCATAATACTCTCCGGTTATCGTTTTACCCTTTGCTAAATAATCAACAAAAATTATTCCATGGGCGTCCCAGAAAACAGTGGCCATCACCTTTCCTGCCGAGGGAACCGTTTTCGCTTTCTTCGGTGCCCGTTCACCTGCTGCAACCCACTGTTTTGACTGTGATTTTGTTTCTGGAGGATAATAGTGTATCCACGTCTCATCAACAGTTACAAAACGTCGCAGAAATTCAACTTGATTTTTTTGAAACAGCTCCAAATTTTGCATTGAAATCTTCACTGGTTCACGTTTTTGCTGAATTGTGAGCAAACGCGGCACCCACCTTGCAGCCAGCTGCTTTCTCATACCCAAACATTTATCAAAATGTGATGTACCCGTTCTGTCAAAATGTGTACCGCTTGAGAAATCTCACGCACCTTAAATCTTCTATCTTCCATGACCATATCATGAATCTTATCAACAATTTCTTGCATAGTCACTTCAACAGGGCGACCAGAATGCTTGGTATCTTTCGTGCTTCTTCGGCCACAACGAAAATCGGAAAACCACTTATAAACCATTCTAAGTGAAGGTGCAGATTCACCGTAATATTTGTCTAGCTTGGATTTAGTTTCTGCTGGCGTTTTGCCTCTTAGAAAGTAATGTTTTATCAACACACGAAATTCGTCTTTTTCCATTGTGATAGAAGGCCAGACATCGACAAAAGCTTACTCTCACATATAAACTATGTGTCAGATCTGCATGAAATTTGACATGTGTTGTTTCAAGGCATGCTAGATAACAGAGCCCTGATAGTTCAAGTACAATGATGTCAACTCAAAAACTTTTGCATGGACTTATCAAACCAGCCTCGTAAAATGAGATCAGATTTCAAACAACACTGATATTATCTGAGCTGTTAAAAATGTTAGCGAAGTACGATATGACTAAATATGGATAGGGGCAATAGATGGATCCCATTTGCATTTTGCTTCTCTTCTTAAAATTAACTAAATTAATGTTACTGTAATTAAATTACATTTTTAAACTTTGCCCTTTTACCCTGGTAATTTTTGTGACCCAGATTATTCATTTTCTTTTTTAGGTTAGCATCATTAATTAACACTAATTAGTAAATTTATTACTATTATAAGTTGAGACTAGATTTAATCAATTTTACAGTAAAAAGATATGTGAGGTCACAGTTACATAAAATTAAAATCCCGTTGTAGACAAACGTTTTGTATTACAATTAGTCATCATTTGAGACGTGCATTTTAGTAAAGCAAAACCACTATGTCAATGAAGTGAAGCGATTTAATTTGCAATAGTACAATGTAACATAGTCGGGTGCTTGAAAATTATGGGTTTTGAGTAGAAAAATACACAGTAATATGTGATCTCATAATGTTTGTCTGGCTTTAAAATTTCAAACCTTGCACTTACATATACAGTTAATTTTATTTTTTATTAATGATATAAAGATCACCATGAGCACGTTATAATTTTATACATACTTTTATAAAAATGTCTCAAAATTATTAAAAATTTGAACTTTCTCTAATCAAAAAACTTTATTAAGTGGTTTTGTTCCAAATGCCATCAGAAATGCCCTGGTAAAGTCTGGTGCAGGGGCTATGAGACACCCTGTATGTATCTAGAAATATGGTCCACCTGCAACTCGATCCTTTAACTGAAGTTATACGATGCTTTTTACCGAATATTCTTTTTATTTAAATTGTCGTATTTAATAGATAAATCTGTAAATTCTGTATTTTAAAAATAATTTGGTTTTTATAGAGCACAACAAAATCAGCAACAACAACAGCAACATCTCCAAAAACTGCTACAAGTGGCTCAACATTAAAAGCAAGACCAACAACTGCTCCCGCGCGAGCAAAACCACCAATGAGTAGACCAGCTCCAAAAGCTGCAGATACTGAGAAGCAAATAAAGGAAACTGCTAATAAGCAACTTACTGCAGCATCTCGTACTTCCACCACGACAAGAACTACCACTGGAACTATCGGTGGAAAGACCAGTACCACTACTGTGCGTAAAACTGAAACAAGGGTAGGTTGTTACACAACATATTTGATTTTATTTGGGTAATCTGATTACACAATGTGAAGCTTACTATAGTACAACTACGGGGGACTCAACTGAGGAGACGAATCGGCAATGGGCGTTCCAAACATTTGCGTACCCAATGGCCTGTATTTTAAAAAATTTTCGTTAGAGGGCGCTTCGGTCCTTGACAACGCTCAGACCACGCTGGCCATTGTTGACAGTTCGCTGGAGTGCCATATGGGTCGCAATGTTTCATAAAAATTAGCCAGATTTGCGATAAAATTTGCGATAAATCGCATAATCTGTCAACACTGTCAGCGTTGTCCAGAATCGTAGCGCCATCTAGAAGTAACGTTCAAACTTGAATTAACGTTCAAGGTCGGGGACGCTTTATTTGACTCGTTTCGTCTCCTCAGTTGAGTCCCCCGTAAGTACAACCAAAAAATGAAGAAAATAAACCGGAGTGAATCTAGCAGTCGAAGTCTTGCTCCCAAATTGTCAAATTTAAAAAGTTTTTCACCACTCCAATTATTAATAAAATTATTAAACTACAATTAATAAATATTAATTGAAGTTGTGAAAAATCTTTTAAGCAGCAACTAATGTTTCTTCATTTGTTGGTTTAGGTAGAGTATAAATAACTCCTAACTACGTTGTACACATATATCTTTGACCAAAGTTTTAAAAAACTTTGACAGATTACAATGACTATGTTTTTATTTCAAACTGTCTAAATTTAACAATTTGGGAGCAAGGCTCGTTCACAATCAACTCTGACTACCAGTCTGCGGCTGCTAGATTCACTGCGGTTATTTTCTTCATTTCATTTTCATCACTATAGTATCAGTATTTAATTTTTACATTTGTTTTATACCATATAACAATAATTTCACGCAACATTGCAAAGTCCATAAGTTAAAACAGTGCAATAGGATTTCCTGAAATAAGAGAAAGATGAAATATACAGTGACGAATCAAAACAATTGTTGTTACTATGCCTACGTATTCGGAAAGAAATTTACATTTTACCTGTCAAATTTTACAACCTGTCAAAGCTGTCAGTTACTATAGTCTTCTTTGTTTTTGCCAAGAAGGCTATATACAGGAGACCAAACTGCAGAAGTGGGGGAAATACAAAATCCGCCGTAGGCGGTCCCTCAGAAAGCCAGTGGCTAGCATTAGCGACATCTAGCGGCGATTAGTGAAATGTCTGAAAGTCAATGTAAGAGATTCCTCAAACCAATTCTTTAGGTAAATTCAAATTCATTGCAAACAGTTTAATAATTCATAATTTTATAATAATAGTTGAAATATTATTGCACTCGAAACTGTTTTGTTTAATAAAATGTTTTGTTATAAAATAATACAGTGTGTTTTTTGTAAACGATAATATAGGAAATCCAATGGAATTTTATCATTTTCCTCGTAAGTTTCTACCCTTGCAAATGTAAGCAGAAATTTTGGTATCAATCGAAAGAAGAATTCATTTTACGTCAGAAAAATATTAAACTTTCTGAAGAAAACCAAAATCGATTTAGAAAAAGACTTAAAAAGCTTATTGATTTACTGCTTTTGGTAATAAGTTATTTAAAAAAGCTGGAAGCTGAATGCCGAGTTCAAATCCCATCATCGTATACTTTTTTTTTAATTGTATTGCTTACTAATTATTATTTTTAGAACTTTATTACAACGATTATAAATTTTTTTTATTGTTAGATATTTTTGCTACGGGGGTTTACCGTTACTTTTTGTACAATTTTAACTACCTATCAGAAAAGCAAATGAAAAAAAGGGCATAAAACTAATAATCGTTGTAATAAAGTTCTAAGAATAATAATTAGTAAGCAATACAATTTAAAAAAAAGTATATGATGATGGGGTTTAAACTCGCGATTTTTGATTAGGAATCTGAAGCGTTAATCACTACACCAATCGGTGTACAGCTTCCAGCTTTTTTAATAACTTATTACCAAAAGCAGTAAATCAATAAGTTTTTAAGTCTTTCTAAATCAATGGTTTTGGTTTTCTACATAAAGTTTAATATTTTTTGACGTAAAATGAATTCTTCTTTCGATTGATACCAACATTTCTACTTACATTTGCAAGGGTACAAACTTACGAGGAAAATGATAAAATTCCGTTGGATTTCCTATATTATCGTTTACAAAAAACACACTGTATTATTTTATAACAAAACATTTTAGTAAACAAAACGGTTTCGAGTGCAATAATATTTAAACTATTATTATAAAATTATGAATTATTAAACTGTTTGCAATGAATTTGAATTTACCTAAAGAATTGGTATGAGGGATCTTTTACATCAACTTTCTGACATTTCACTAATCGTCGCTAATGCTAGCCACTCGCTTTCTGAGGGAATGCCTACGGCGGATTTTGTGTAAA
Organism: Agrypnus murinus; assembly: GCA_929113105.1. Classification (NCBI taxonomy): domain Eukaryota; kingdom Metazoa; phylum Arthropoda; class Insecta; order Coleoptera; family Elateridae; genus Agrypnus; species Agrypnus murinus. Next base: position 70,395,194 of record OV816030.1, on the reverse strand, counting down.
GAATTCTTACCCCCTCCACTAGAGTTTGGTCTCCTGTTTATAGTCTTCTTTGTTTTTGTTTGAGGATTGCTTTATATTATTTATTTTTTATAGGCACCAATGTCTCGTACGAGCCTTACGAAAACAACCACAACCACTAAGATCGACGCGAAAAAACCAACTGAACTAATTCGACATACAACTGCTACTAAAACTAACAAAATTACTGGTATGGTAACGAAGAAAACGAAAACGGAACAGAATGGCATTGTGACTGAAATCAATACCATTACTGTTTCAGCGACCAATGGAGAACCACAATTAGTTAAAGATGTTTCACCTGTAATTGAAAATGTTGTATTGGATAATTTCAAAATGTCGGAAACTAATGTTACAGACTGAATTATATAATTACTACTATTATTATTATTATTACTTGGAACTAATTAATCACAATATTTATTTACTTATATACTATTATTATAATAATACCGTAAATGTAATATTTAGATTTTTATATTTACACGCCTTTTAATCATTTTATTTTGTTGTTGGTGTGTACAATGTGTTTTTTTTAAGCTGTGGTTTATATTATTATTATTATTACTACTATTATTATTATTATTATTAAGGACTGAGAAAGGTCTAGAAATTTAAAGACTTCTTTATATATTTAAAAAGAGAAAATTAATAATAATAATTTAAAACTTCTACAAGTTTTTATAAAAAAAAGAGATGTTAAAACCGTTACTATATACTATATTTGCATAAGCATCGTACATTATTGTTTCTTTTTATAATGAACACTACTTAAGGTTTTAATTTGTATGTATTATTTAGTTATTTCTTTGGTTAAAGCTTTGCTTTCTTAGGTGTGCTGAAATGTGATTTGCGATGCACTTTTTATGTAAATATGTTTTAAGACGTATCTTTAAATTATTGGATCAAACTTTATTGGGTGCTATATTGCTGCTTGCTTTTAGAATGAAAGTTGTTCTCTTTTTTTTTTTTGTTGAGGAATTGTGAAGAATTCTTGTAAACACAAATATTAGTAAATGTATCTTAAAAGAGAGAAAAAAGAATAAAAAAATATAATAAAATGAAAAACAATTTGTGTTTAGGTATATTTGTACTAATGATTTTTGTAATAATTGTGAGATTGGCCAGATGACTTAAATGAGTTTGTTTAAATAATATATATCGAGAGTATTCTGGTGCTTACTGTATTGACAAAAATCAGGTACCAAGTAGTGTAATTGAACTGTTTGTAATTATAATTTTTTGCTTATACCATTAAAAAAAGTTATATAGTAGCGAGCTATTTTTATTTATCATTGTAACCAATTTATGCAGCACGAAATAAAACATCTAATATACCCACTACATGTCTTAATTTTTATTTTCCATTTTTCTGCATTGCTGTTCCTGCCCTATGCAGGTGTTTCTCAAACCCATTACTTTGAACACCACCACTTTCTAACACAAAAAAAAAAGATTATGACGGCCATTTTTTACCAAGTATGAATTCTTATAATCATGAAGACTGTATAGAAGAGAGTAAACTCCAGTGGAGGGGATAACATTTTATATGAGCCAAAAGCGTGCACAGCTTAATGGCCCCCTATGATTTTCAGCGCCTTTTCGTTATACTGTAAGGTACCTTTTTCGACCATCTTCGGAGCATGTAGACCAAAGTCGTCGTTTCAAATAAATCAATACAGCAATCAATTAGAGAACAATATTGTTAAAATTATAATTGCCGAATAAAATTAAAATTGACATTAAAATTAAATATAGACGATGAATAGTGCATTAGGTTTCATATTAAATTTCATGTTAACTCGTAGATATTCGTCTCTTTAGATTTATTATTCAAATTTACTGTTTGTTATAACAAACTTTATATTACATATTTCAGAGAACAATAATTTTGTAGATTATATTTTAATTGTATCATAATTTTTAAATAATATATTTAAAAATATCTTGCATTTCATACCGAGTTAATACGCGTTCTTACAGTCTATTTTAACATAGTTTTGATATATTATCAACGTTAAATGAATTTTAATTTACCATTAAACGGAACGATAAAATAACGTTACTCGTGCTATCAGAAATAAAATATACAAATCATCTTTATTACATGTAACCAAGGAAAATTTACATAACTTTGCATCTATTAATGATATTATTTTTCAAATAAAATAATCTTTCGCAGGATCCTACAATGAGAGAGAATTGGTTGTACATTAGACTACCACGAGAAGTCGCTGTATATTCTAGGGGACCGCTCAACTGTGCATGCTTTTGGTACATAACCCCACTTTCGGAGTTTATCCTCCTTATTACAGTCTTCATGCTTATAATACCACGAAATGCAATATGGTGGTGTACATAGAAAAAAAAGCGGTAATTATTCGATATACCGACCCCTATTGTACATGCATACATACGGAAATACCAAGCGCTACGGGTTTTCGTTCGAAAAACGTCATAAGAACAGGTAAAAATTATAAAATATTCTTATCAGATGACACAAACACCATTTTTAAGCCATTTTCACGTAAATACAGCCAACTTTTTTACTAACTGTAACCTAACATCATAACATTCTAACCTCAAAATAGCCATTTTAACATTGTTTTTCTTATTAATTACCGGCGACCGGCGCGATGTTTTTTGGATTATTGTTCTCTAAGTTATCCTCTACAACTCGGTATAATTGGTTTACCTGGGTTCAGAAGGGTCGGTATATCGAATAATTAATAAAAAAGCATATAATGTTCTGGTGTTGCAGGTCTGTTCTAGTGACTGTTCCTAATGCTACTTGCATGCACTCTTGTAGACCAACTACAAAATTGCACATTGTGTTCACACATAACCAAAAATAAGTCTAAAAGTGTCTACAGCAGTTTTCCAAGTCGTAAGGATATTTATACACAAACCGCCACTTTTCATAAACTTTTGATAGTATAATTTTTATGAAATTAATATAAATACAAAGATTAGTTAAAGTTTCACCAGTTTTATTAGTATCTTAACCTGACAATATTGTTTCGACATTAAATGTCATTACGTCAAGATTGATTGATTAAATGTCAAGATTGATAAACAAACATGTTGCTAAGGATAAATACATACAGAAAATAGGTAACTAGATATCTAACACTTCTAATAAAGGAGAATTACTAAGCTCAGTTTGTTCATTCATTAAAGGTACTGTGCGTTTGTGTTTGTATATTTCAAAAGCTTCTAAAATGTCGAATTTGTGTTGTTGCAAAAATGTAAGAATTCAATGTTCAGAATATTGGGTTAACTATGGCGCTCTCAAATTTACCTCTGATTTCATTAATATTGCAGATCCTAAAATAGTTTAAACATTTAAATTCAAATGTTTTTTGTTATTAATTGTTACCAACATGAAAAAATAAATCTTAATGACAGGTAAGTTATTAATGAACAAAAGGAACACGAGAGGGCCAAGATTAGCACCCAGAGAAAATCTCATACTGGTCAGATCGACTATCATCAAATACTACCAATTGTGTTGTGTCGCTTAAGTATGATTTAAAAAGTTTTAGTAAATCATACGAAAAACCAATTTTGTGAAGTATATCTGATGTGAAACTCTTGTCAAATGCTTTAGCAAAATCTGTATATATTACATCTGTCTGTATATTGCAGTCTAAAGCATTGGAAAGATATTGTGTGAATGTAAGTAAGTTAGTAGCAGTTGTCTACCAGACATGTTATGTTGAATGTTGTTATAGAGGAGGCTTTCAAGTATCTGAGATGGTTGGTATATATGAAACTGGTCTACAGTTTTTTTACTTCCGATTTATCGCCAGTTTTTGGAACTGGACACACTTTGGGAACACTGAGGTTTTAATAATTTTATTAAATATTAACATTTAAGAATGTAAAGTAATATTTCATTACATGCCTTATATATATGTACAGTCTGTTTGATTTAAAGCGCCCTTTTTTGTAGCATCTATATTTTCAGTCAGAAATGGTATAAACCAGTGTTCAGCAACCTTTTTTTATCTAATGACCCAAAAATATCAATAAAATTATAAGAAAGGGGGGAATACTTCAAATTACAGGACCTGATTTCTTATAGCATATATTTTTAACATGAACCGAAATGATATAATAAAAATAAGTAATTATGTGGCTCATTTTTAAACTTTCGCGACCCAATGGTTGTGGTTCGCTGGTATAAACCAATATATTAGCAAATGGCTTAACATTCTGTATGTTCTGGTTCAGAAAATTTGCGATTTACTAAATCAGTTAACGAAAAAGTATTTTAGCACGCTAATAATGCATAGTTGAAGTTGTCTCACCCACGGTAAACAAAATATATGTTCTTATGCGTTTTACACATTCCATATCATACACAGTGGCGTATTTATTATTTTTTTCTTAAATTTATACAAGCAAAGATATTCATCAATAACTAAAAGTCGTCCTAGGATATCATCTGTGGTTTTACATACTTATAATTAGTAAATTACAACTATAATACGGCAGTACGTTGTATGTAACCACAGAAAATCTGTGTGTAATAAGTTGAATATGTTAACTAAGAAAAGGCAAAATGAAAAAATCACATCTTAAATATAAAATAATTTCTTAATAAAATCATGGAAATATTTAGGTACTTACACCTATTTTCATGGATTTTTTATAAAATGTTTACAAACACAGCTCAAACTCATAAAAAATCATATTGTGCAATTATTTATTAACTATTTGAAAGAAAGAAATTAAGAAAGAAAAACTGAGTACATGCATTCACTTTGAATACTTGGAATTCCGAATGTCTGCTTTTGCTAAACCATTCTTCTTGTTTTTGCATCCTCCAAGACATTTGCACGTTGGTATGCAATAAAATTTATTTTTCATGCAGGAACAAATTATCGTCGAGCAATCGCAAAAAAATTAAATTACAACTAATTACTACACAATGGCAAGTATTCAGAGATATAACATTTTTATGTACTGATTCCTGTGTTGCGAGAACTTGCACTATTCCAGTTTCCACTTTTTGACATCTGTAATTTAAAAAGCTTTCTAAATTGGGTTTGGGTAATAAACTATTCAACCGCTCTTTAGTTTGGTAATGTACTCATAAGTGATGCTGCTATCGTCTGTTTATTTTCCTATACCAGTAAATTGACTGGTAGTATCGCAACCTGTCATAGCATGGAAGCTAAGTATTTTTTTTTAATCCGGACCTCCAAACTTATTTCATGAACTGCGATATACCTTTTCCGTTCTTGTCTTGTACATCTACTTTAACATAGACATAGAAAGTCTTTCAAGCTTTCTAATCGAATTGGAGATTTTAACAAAGAGGTTTTTGATCAAATGGTCAACGAAAATTTGTTCCTGCATGAAAACTAATAAATTTTATTGTGAAATATAATCAAATTAAAAGATTAATTCAAAGTTTCACAAGTTTTATTAGTATCTTAACCTGACAATTACATGTATTCTGCACTGGTTCATATCAATTGTTAAGTATAACCATAATTGTTATGAACCCGATTGCTACGAAATCTTAACAATTCGTGCAATATATGGTATTCTGTAACTGCACTTGTTATGATCCAATTGAAATGAAATTCAAACTAATTATGAACTATATTACCGACTGTGCATGCGCGTTCGAGCAGTGACATTTGCATTTGACAGTTTCGAATAGCTACACGCGCGAATTTGAAACGGAGAAGAATACCCGACACACCGAAATCAATTTTATGTAATGTTGGAGTTTATGTCCACCAAAGATATATTGCTTACGGAAAGATTGAGCCCGGGAAAAGGGCCTGAATGTTTAAAAAAACTGTGAAAAGAGCTTACTAGTATACTAAATTGTCGCAAATGGACCAGCAAGAGCAACAACTGGTGATGACTGGATGAACGTTAAAAAATTACTGTGTGTGTAGCAAGTTGCATCAGTGTTTTCTTTCTAAAGTAATAAACAATATTACCTACAGTTTTATAATGTAAATAATAGTAAGAATGAAATCCTATTATTATCCATACTTAAATTTTTCAAAATCGTGTGAAAGAACCCCAATGGATATAAAAATATAATGCAATTTCTTGGGAATCTGAGGTCACAATCAGTTCTTTAGGTAGTAAGTTGAATAAGTGATTTGTTTTTATCTAAAACATTGACTTTGAAATATACATGCCTAAGTATTACTATTGCATTAATAAATTGGGGGTAAAAACTTTCATTTACCGAATTTATAATCTAGAGAAAATATTGGTTAGCAACAATTTCTAAAAATACACATATCAAGCGACGACAGCAAATAATACTTCCAAGATATTAAAATTAAACTTAAAGATAAATAATACTTCAACACTTCATTTAAAAAAAACTACATCAACGTTTTCACAGTTTATTTATAATAATTTACAAAATGTATATAAATGCAACACTAGAAACAGAGCTCGAACCTTAAGGGTGGAACTTGCCATTTTTCTTAGAACCACCAATTCCGTCAACATATCAGCAGAAGTGATTAATGCAACAGACGTTACAATTTACAAGATGTTTTGGAAGGTAATGAAATCATACTTGTACAATCTCCCACGATGAAAGTCAAAGTAGAGGATGTTCAAGTAACCAGTTAGACTTTCTAGGTTACTAAAAGATCCAGGGGTGCGACGATTGAAGCTTCCGAACAGAGATTAATAGGTCCTGAACCTACATGCGGGATCCCTTATTTAACCACAAGAGGGATTATCAAAGACTTATTGAAAGATAAACATAAAACCTACTGGGAGAAATTACAGGGGCACAGGCAGTCAAAGATACTAATGATGTCCCCTTCCAGTAAGAGAACAAAGGAACTGCTGAGACTGAGCAGGAAACAACTAAGGCTTTTAACAGGACTATTAACAGGACACTGTAGCCTTAATAAACATCTCAACATAATGAATATTGTCGATGATGCAACCTGTAGGCTATGTGAAGAGGAAGAAGAGACAGCCCTACACGTCCTATGTGAATGTTCAGCCCTCGGGGCTAAAAGATTTAAACATTTCGGGGCTCAGTATGTTGAACCGAGCGAAATTGCATCAGCACCAATCAACTGTATCCTCAACTACTTTGGCGATACAGGTCTGATTGAGTAAATCACTTCTTGGGGCACAATAAGCCTAGAGCTTCAGTGCAGTGGGTGAAGAGTGAAGACCACGCCCAGAATGAATGAATGAATGAATGAGGGGTGCGACGAAGAACCATTCGTCGTATTGCTGCACTAGTCTCTGCTGCAAAGAGGACTACAACTGCATATGCAAGAATACTACTACCATAAAGAGATTAAAGAGCTGCTGTTATTGATGCTGTAGCCAACTTGCTACAATTTCTAAAAAACAATAATAGGAAATAATGTGGTAATATCAAACAAATATTTTATTTTTATTATGTACAGTAGATATCTATTGGTAAACATTGAATTGTAGATCTTGCTTATGACAAGTGCAACGACGCCATTACATTATTATTGTTTTGGCAGATTAAATTGTTTTATCCAACACCTCTATATAAATACCATGTTTACTATGGCCATTTTAAATAAGGAAAGTGATTGTTTACTCTTATGTTACATTATAACCTACGTTGCCCCTAGCAACGCCCCTAGCCGGCCCTCGAGGGTAAATTTCTCGATCGTGGATAATATCTTACTTAACTCACTTATGCCATAAATAACTATTATAAGGTATGTACAGGTATATATTAATATACCATAAAGTATTTCTCATCTTAGTTATTTGTATTTATTGTGGTGTTTCGTATAAGAGAATACATTTTTAACAGTAAATAGTGGGCAGCAAAATTAATTAGTTATATACTATGTACAGTGCAAGTGTAAAGTCTGGAACTATCGAAATGAAATCTTTTAAAAAATCGGCGAAATTGGTGTTTGAATTTTATGTGGAGTGATATAGACATTTTTTTGTTTTACAGGAAAATGCCATCACGTAAAAGAGAATCCATTCTTGATCTGGCATTTTCGTCGCCTGTGTAATAATACCAAGAAGCCAAGAAAAGCTGCAACAGAACCATTTGTAATTGATAATTATTATTTGGACAGTTTTTAGTTCTAGTGAATCTTTAGAAAATTGTAATAAATACACCAAATTAAACATTGATAGTATTGAATTTTCTGAAGGAGATCTAACAGGCGAGGAATGTCTGTACGAAGTACAATTGCATGAAAATCAAGATTATGATTATAATAAACTGTTTGTGATAACAAAATAAGAAGTGACTATTCTACTCCTACGAATAAAAGAGCCTGCATATCCACTGAAAAGCTGCTTATCATCAAATGGTGATAATATTACAAATAACATGGTTATTCAACCAGCTACAGATTGCTGTAAGTTTGACAAAGGTATGATGATTAATCAAGTATGTTTAAATTTATACTTTTTTAAAATTTTAAATGTTTTCTAGAGTACAAAAGAAAAACCGAAAGTGACTTCCTCAGCTGAAGTTGGTTTTTGCAAATATTGAGGGAACAAAGTCGACCACAGATAATTCCTGATGATGATCAGAATTTCCACGCCGATTTTGAAGGGAAACTACCCATGAAGAGCGAAGAAGACATTGGTACATGTGAAAGACACCCAAGTACAAAGAATGAACAGAAAAAGATGATAGGTACTTGAATGCACATGTTGCTTTCCTTATAACAAATCTTATTATTTTCAGTTATCATTCCTTGCCCGAACTGGAAGTCATGAGATCAATACTATTGTAAAAAATATTTTAAAGAAACTTCACAGATTCTGTCGCCTCCTTATATGACTGGGAGGGAAAGAAAATGTTTTCCTCCTTAATAGTATCTGACTGTATCAAAAGTATGTTAAATCTTCATTGTTTTTACCAATACAATTATTATTATGTTATTAAATATTACAGAAGCAGCAACCTTAAGCCCAAATGCTAAAAAACAACCGAGCACGACATCATAGCAGCTATTAAGAATTGGTTAAGATATGCTTCGACAGTATTAAACAACAGCTAGTAAGTACTTTTTTAATTTACCAGCTTACCATATGTACGGAAAGCTCAAGGTGTCCACCAGTTATGGGACACCTAGACCACCAGGCAAGGGAAAACGATTTCAGATCTAACTAATTTAAATTAAAGGACGTGATAAATAAATAAATAGATAAAGAGGCGTTAAGAAGTGATAAAAGGAACTTCTGATTTTTAACTTGAATTATTTTGGTTGAAGTAACTTGTAAAAGTTTTATGCTTGTATACTGTTTTGAAAATATTCCATTAATTTTAAAAAATGTTTAATATTTCCTAATCACATTTTCTATTCTTGGTCGCCCCACATAATGGTATTGGGCTTGACTACATCAAATTAAGATTTTCTTAACAATAATTATTTTTTCTTAAAATAATAAAACACTTCAATTTGTTGCAAACTTTACTTTACACTAATATGGTGACTAGAAGTACAGATGATTGTAAAAGTCCTTGTTAATTATATAAACTTCTTTAAAATATGTTGCTGCAAGAGACCCTGCTTCTTGATCATAGAAACAGGGTTTCAAATCTTGTTTGCGACTGAATTTTAAAAATTTATTACAAGCATATTTGAGATCGTTAGGATAAGGTATGAAAGTTGTATGAATTATAAAGTATGGGGCAGCATTATCTACTTGCTACACTGACTTCATTAGTTCCTGAAATATAATATAAATACAAAGATTAGTTAAAGTTTCACAAGTTTTATTAATATCTTAACCTGACAATATTGTTTCGACACTTTGTGTCATTATCAAAGGTAGATAAGATTGATAAACAAACACGTTGCTAAGGATAAATACATACCGAAAATAGGCGACTAGATACAATACATACAAAAACTAAATATCTAACACTTCTAATAAAGGAGAATTACTAAGCTCAGTTTGTTCATTCATTAAAGGTACTGTGCGTTTATGTTTGTATATTTCAATAGCTTCTAAAATGTCTAATTTGTGTTTGTTGTTGCAAAAATGTAAGAATTTAATGTTGTTTTGAGGTGTCATTGGGTGGGTCTGTTCCAAAATGTGTTTGGCATAATTCGATTTTTCTGGATGTTTAAGTCTATAAGAGCGTACGTGTTCTTTGTATCTTATGTCGAAATTTCTAAGTGTTTGTCCAATATAAACTGAGTTACAAAAAGAACAATTCAAACGATAAATGCCGGATTTCATTATTATGAATTATGCCAAACACATTTTGGAACAGACCCACCCAATGACACCTCAAAACAACATTAAATTCTTACATTTTTGCAACAACAAACACAAATTAGACATTTTAGAAGCTATTGAAATATACAAACATAAACGCACAGTACCTTTAATGAATGAACAAACTGAGCTTAGTAATTCTCCTTTATTAGAAGTGTTAGATATTTAGTTTTTGTATGTATTGTATCTAGTCACCTATTTTCTGTATGTATTTATCCTTAGCAACGTGTTTGTTTATCAATCTTATCTACCTTTGATAATGACACAAAGTGTCGAAACAATATTGTCAGGTTAAGATATTAATAAAACTTGTGAAACTTTAACTAATCTTTGTATTTATATTATATTTCATGATTATGGAGTTCCACAAAGTAAGGCTGGAGACAGTAAATACTTTCATTAGTTCCGTTGCAAACTGCAGGAAAAGGGGAATGGATTATGTATGTTGCTGCGTGCTTTCCATCCATTTTTAAATTTAAAGCATTAAAATTTTACAGAAAATTAGCTCACTGTAATTTATGTTTAAATACTTTTCTCAATATTTTAAAGTTAAATACTACTGCTTTGATTATAAACCTAAATCTGTTTTTTTTAATTCTTACAGAAAGAAGAATTATGAGTCCCAAGACAACCTTCCTATTGAATAATTATTTATCGAGTATTTATATATTTTACTGAGTGAATAAATTGGTTTTGCTATAATACATCTTTTATTCCAGTCCTATTCCATGAGGTGGGAATTATATCCTTAATATACCAGCGAATAAACTGCTATTAAATTTAATATTTCAGTTATAATATAATTATTGAAGTCTTCAGGATGGATGAGTAGTTATTTTTTTATTGGATTGTAGTGAATTAAAATGAGCTGTAAAAATTTTTGTCAGGTGTATAATCCTTTTCTGATACTACCTACAATTACAATTAGAGAAGTAAAACGTTAAAATGCGTTCACCAACATTGGCATTTTGTAATGGTTGATTTTGTGTCAAAATTTATAAGCGACTCCTTTATTTTTCTAGGCCCCTAAAACAGGAAATAATATTTTAAATGTGCAATTTATCTAGCAGATATTCTCTATAGGGTATGCAAAAGAACACCTTATTGGCACTAACTTTTTAAATGTTCGTTCTATCAAACAATGTATTGAGAAAGTTTGTATAGCAAATTATGCTCTATACCAATATCAATTTTCCCTTCAGCACTCATTTTCTTGTTGACGGCCATTTTACCATTTCAAAAGAATATACATATTTTTAATTCAAACCCAAGTGTTTTATTACTAAGTGTAACTCTTATGCTAAATAAACTTCAAACGCAATTTTTGTCAAAAATTTTCTTATGTAGCACTTGTTAGAGAATATGGTTTCATAAAGAGAGCAAAATTCTCGTTTCACTAGAAGAACAAAATGTGTAGGGTTTTATTTGAAAAGTTTAAAATGTCCATCAACAAGAAAATGAGTGGTGAAAAGAAAATTGAAATTCATGTTGCTATAGAGCATAATTTGCTGTACAAAAATATTCTTAAAAACATTCTAATAAATAATATTCCAAAAATATAAAAATAATATTCTAGGAATATTATTTGAATCAGAAATATAACATACACGTAAGATGTCCTAACTAGAATGTTAAATAAATAATATTAAAATAATATTGAGGATATATTTTAAATAATATATTAGCTAAATATTTAGGCGGATGTTGAAACAGATATATTTTAAATATTTGAGAATGAATATTTATATAATATATTTGTGCTACTAGGGATATAACATTCATAAGATATCCTAACTAGAATGTTATATAAATATTATTAAAATAATATTGAAGAAATATTTTAAATGATATATTAGCTAAATATTTAGGCGGATGTTGAAAAAGATATATTTTAAATATTTGAAAAAAATATTTATCTACGACCACCATAGAAAGTTACATATTCCGCACAATCTAGTAACCGTAAAAACGACCAATTGCAAACAATCTCCAAACTCAACGGTAAAGTATGTGAGGAAGGAGTTCTCAATAATCCGTAGTTCTATTAAAACGCCATAGATGTCACAACTTGCAATATTTATAATATTATTAATTATTTGAAATATAAAATGTTATAAATTTTAGATAAAGGTTAATTTATTTTGTTTAATTAATATTTTACATTAAATTATATTTCGAATGGAAATCCATCTAGAAAAGAACTAAGGTCAGACCCGGGGAATTGAACCCGGATCGCTCGGTTAGTAGCTACAGCGTAACCATTGAGCTACCGAGACGCCTTTCAATGATGTTTTTTTCTCATTATATAAAGTTACAATGGTTGTTATTCAATTAAAACGTAAAATTAATTAATGTTTTACATTATTATATAATTTTTAATGTAATTTTATTTATTATTATTGCTAAATTACAATAAAAACATTGAAAACATTTATAATTTGCTACATAATGCGAGAATATTTGCGCAGAGGTTAATAACCTTGACAATTGAATTGTGATTTTTGTACATATAAATTATTTTTTGAAAACGAGTACATATTTATGATTATTTAGCTGTAAGTACTAAATAGTAGATTGACTGAAATTATACAAATTGTAAACGTATTATTACTATTGTCTTTACAAATTTAATGTTTACTTTTGTCGTTTTTAAAATTCTAGATGTATCATGAGTGAATCCGATGAAGGAAAATTGGGGATCATGGAAGCGGCTCACATTACATCTCTTAATTTATTGCCAAATATTTCATGTAAAAAATATGAATGCGAGTATAAATTCTAGGTTAAAAAACTTTCTTAGCTGTTGGTGGTTTATACCTTTTTTTTGTCGTAGATAAAGTATAGTGTGTAACACGTGCAAAAACACCAATTTCTCACTCGTGTGATTGCGGCATTCGACTACGTCTCATGCCGCAAAATCTTCGCACTCGTGAGAAATTGGCACTTTTCTGCACTTGTAACACAATATACTATTATATAATATATGTGTGCTACTAGGGCTAGTTCTTTTCTACAGCATTATTGAAATAACCGAGAATCTAGAAAGAAATCATAAAAAATAACACAAAATTTTTATTTTAGCGCAAAGTGGACAGTTTCGTTGTTGCTACAGAAACGACATTGTTCAAGTATGCATAAAATGGGGGCACGCCCCCTCGGGGGGTTGAAACCCCCATTTTGTACCCCTAATTTAATAACGCAGCCAAATTGAGCTAAATTTATATTAGGAGGGTTCTTGGAGTCGCTGATTATGAATCCAATGAGAAAATTGAAAAACTCAAAATGGCGGTCCTAAAATAACTGCCTTTGAGATTGAGAATGCGATTTACGCCGTTTCTATTGATTTTAGAGAAAAATTCAAAGAGTCAAAAAGTGCTTCAAATGTGATTTTGCAAAGGAATACACTATTTTGATTACCTTATTATGAACCCCTTCGCTCTGCCCTAGTAGTACAGTCAATTTTTGCATTAAGGTCTTATTTTTTATTATCTAAAGATAGAGACTTGAAATCTTTTGTAATGCCTTCAGTACTGGACCAATGGGGCACGGCCCCTCGGGGGGTTGAAACCCCCATTTTACACTCCCAATTTAATAACTCGGGAAGTTTTCCATCAACTTGAGGCAAATTTATGTTGGGAGATTTTTGGGGTTCCTGATTATGAACTCAATGAGAAAATTAAGAAATACAAATGGCGGTCTTTGAGATTGGAAATGCGATTTACGTAGTCGTTTTTATTGATTTTAGAGAAAAATTCAGAGTCAAAAAGTGTTTAGAATGTGATCTTGCATAGGAATACACTATTTTGGTTACCTTATTATGTAACCCTTTCGCTCTGCCCTAGTAGTAGGGTCAATCTTTGCATTAAGGTCATCAGCAACTCCAAGAACCCTCCCAACATAAATTTCGCTCAATTTGGTTGCGTTATTAAATTAGGGGTACAAAATGGGGATTTCAACCCCCCGAGTATATTTTAAACATATAACATTTTATATTGGTCCAGTACTGAAGGCATTACAAAAGATTTCAAGTCTCTATCTTTAGATAGTAAAAAATAAGAACTTAGGCATGTTTTTGCAAAAATTGACTCTACTACAAGTTATATAAGGAAAATTTTGTTTTCTGATATTTTTTTATACACTCCAGTAACTGATTATTTTGTAATCAGTTAAAGGAGTGGAGAGGCAATAATTGTATAGCATATTTTGCTAATAATACTGGATGATAAAATTATCAAGAAAAAATGGAAGGTTCTGGATTATTTTCCAATTTCCAAGAAAATAGCTAATAATATGAATAATCCCAGCAAACATCAGGACGTCAAATTGTCGTCAAATTCTAGTCATTTATTGACGTATAAGACATCATATATGACGTCTTTCTAACGTACCCAAGACGGTAAAATGTCACATCATTATGACGTCATTTTAAGACGTCTTTAGGAGGTCTAGAAATGTTTTTGGCTGACGTCAGATGTACGTCGAAATGCTTCAATAATGACTAATCACAGAGGTCATATTGTAACTTTTAATTGACATATTTTTAATAGCCCAATAAAACACTTCCATTTTAAGAAATATATATATATATATATATTAATTGTGAAAAAGTAACAATACATTCATAAAACATATCTATAAAGAAAAAATAATACAATAATACGTACAAAACTGCTAAAAATGATAATAATAAACATTAACTAATACATGATAATAAATTATACATTTTTAATCACATAACATTAAATGGTATGTAAAATTGGCACAGAAACGAATGAGCTATTATAATAAGGTATAACAAAACATTTATATAGTATTTTACTGATGTGCCATTTTTTCAGTGTTTTTGATAAATTAGATATTTCAAAGATATTAAGTTTTTCAGACTCCAGTGGATAGTGATAAAAAGATTGGGTATTCAAAAATTCTCTACCAATAATAAAATAGTCATTTGTTTCATTGTCATTGCATTCGATTATATTTTCTATTCGAATTACATTACCTGATACATGGCAATAGGCATCAGCTGCACTGTAGCTAGCTATGTGTGGAAAGCAGGTAATCTTTTAATTGTATTTTTTTAAATTGCTTAGTCCTCGCATTGAAATCTGAGAGAGTTAATCCAGAGTGATGTTCAAAAAAGCATTTAAATTCAAAATCAGGTAAATTTTTATCAAAAAAGAAATTATTTTCAATTAAACGATTTGACAATTCTTTTAATGGATTTTTTGTTGATTTGATCAGTCGTTTTAGCCTACCGAGAAAATTTTCTAACGGAAAAGAAGAAAAATTGTCTAATAAAACTGTTTCAACATCATCCGCTAAATGATATAGTAAATGTACATTATACACTAAAAATTGTTTTCCATAGATTTTTTCACAGTTCAGTATGAATTGTTTTAAAATATCACGGCCTATTTCACAATTAAAATTATTAATATGACTTTTAGACATGAAAATTGATACAGCAAAGTGTAATAGCAAGACATTTCTATATATTCTATTGTGAACTTTATTTTTTAGGATAACTGGTCCCACATACAATAAAAAAGAAAGGAATTCTGTAGCTTTCCATCGAGGAAGTTCATTTAAATCCCTTAACTTTCTATTAAACTCTGAAGGAAAAAATGGATTTAATGTAGCTATTGTTTCAGATAACTCATTTTTTAATAATGTTCCTATGCGTACATCTAATGGTCCTGAAACCCATGTATTCAATAGTTTTTTAACTACACCCAAACAAATGTTGTGCATATAATCTATTGGAAAATTAGACACCAAACCGATTGGTAAAATAAGTAAAGGCGAAATACCCATATGATGATCTTCATCTAGCTGAAGTTGAAAAGACTCATCAGTACGTTTTTGTGCTGATAATGTGTCAACTATAATTCTTTTGTCATAATATTTACCGACAGCTACACACCGTTCACAAGAGGAATAGCCATTATGACCTTTTACACATTTAAGAAAAGCTCTAGCAGGAGCATCACATATAAAGTTGTTTATTTTGATTTTGTAAAACTTGCTTTTATAATAAAAACCAGTGAATAAAGATTGGCAATCATTTAAAAAATGTTCTAAGTAATTAGAAAGTGATTGTGGCTTAGAAGTTCCACAAAATATATCTACGTGGAATGGGTCAGAATTTATATTTTGTATTTTTAATAATATTGGCCATAAATGTAGATTAGCACTATTACAAAAAGGAAGACCATCTATATTTATATCAATGATCAAATTTGTATCGCAATTAGGAAAGCAATCTAAAAATCTTTTTAGCATATTCTCCAAACCAAAATGACAATAATATCCGGAAGTTAATTTATAAAAATTAAACTCGGCAGGAGTTCTTAGCAGAGTTCTACTGTCTAATGGTAGGTCAGTGTGGTAAGGCGAGAGAATGTGTAAGAGATCTGTCACAGCTCGATGAGTCACAAAATGTGTAGTAGCCCAATGTTGTAATTGATATTTTAAAGAGTTCGACAATTCTACTTTGTGTGGTTCAGATGCCTGGGATGCAAGAGCAACAGTTTTTAAGTCACTGTCACTACTAGCAGAATTATGTTGACATACATTTTCAAGCTGATTATTTAATGCCTCTGCGCTACTGTCACTGATATTGCTTACGGTCTCAAATTGAAATTCACAACTATTTCTCAAACTAAGCATGTTACTTTGATTTGTGATTCTAAAGAACTTAATATCTGTTTTTTATGATGAGAAATTCGCCTATATATTTGACGCTTACTCACAAGCTTCAGTTTCTGCTAAATACTTAAAAAACAAATTTAAAAAAACCATATATAAGTAAAATTATAACTCTAACAAATTAAAAGTACTTTTCTGTTTTGTTCTGACTTTGAAATACCTAACGTTACCTGTTAAAAACTTTGTTATATATATATATATATACATTGTCAAAACCTTATGATACACACTTAAAATGAAATATTATTTAATTTGCCTTGTTACGTTTGTTTTCTTCAATCGCCACTCTTTCTTTTGAATGTTTCAGCCAAACTTTGATGGCATTCTCAATGTCTTTCTCTTTTGATTGTGGTAACCCTCTTCTTACGCTTTCTAAATGACAACAAATGTAAGAATACTTAATAATTACATGTTGATAGTACTTACCGATTATCAGTCTATTCATTTTTAGTTCAGAGAATGGCCTTTTTTCCCGTTTTCCATAATAATTATATTTACATGCAAGTTCATTAGATATTAATGTTTTCAGCAAAATATTAACATATGTTGTGGTGTTGTGTGCTCCAATACAGGAAAAGTAGACACCCTTAAAAAAAAAAGTAAGTGCATCTGACTGCCTTAATGTTAAACTATACTTACCAATTTATTAACTTCAGTTTGTTCAGATAAGAGATTTTCTAATTTATTTATATCGTCATCACATTTTACTGGTAGTATCGAGGGGTCAACCACTTGCCGCAATACATGTACATTTTGGCAGCAATCGCACGCAATCCTTAGCAATCACAAGGAAATCATCAGAAATCTCGCATCTTTATTGGCAATCAGCGAAATCTTTCGCAATCATCATCGCAGTCGTCGAAATCGAATATAGTAGAAGTGGTGCCATCATTAATTTGCGGGAAATTCGATAGTTATTCATGCTTATTATCAGTATTTTTGCCAAAAGCGGCATTTTGAGAATCGGTAAGTGAATGCGTCAATAAAGCTAACACTCCCACTTCAAGCAAAACGAAAAAACCCGCCTATAATTTAGTGCTAATTAAAAACAAAGTACCAAAAACAACAAATTTTTTTGTGGTTAAAGCCATTTAGACACAATTTGCATTGCAAAATTGGGAGTGCTAGCTTGAGCTCAAGCTAGCACCCCCACTTCAAACAAAAAAAAATAATAAAGCCATAATTAACTACTAATTAAGGACAAATTTGTACCACAAAAACTTTTTTCGCAACTACAACTCTATAGTCGCTATTCACATATCAAGACTGGCAGAGCAAACTGGCAATCAACTTTCATAAAAATAAAAATTTCCTAAACTGTCAAACTGTCATTAGTACTAATTAAAAACTAATTTGTAACCCCAAAATCTTAATTTTTTGTACTTTGCGTTCACAATGGACTAATTGTGACACCGAAAATGATTTCATAATAGAGGCTATTATAACATCGTTTCTGGGGTCTATTTGTTTTGTAAGATTGGTAACATTTGTTTTATATTGCATATAAACACATTTAATTTTGACACATTCTAACCTCACAAAACGTGAAAAGTCATGTTATAGCTTTACCACATGTTAAACGCAAAAATCACTAGATTGTAATGCAATGTTTTTAATAGCTTGAATTTACAATTTCTATCAAACTAATGACGCAAAGTAAGAAAAATAGTATATTATACTTGTTTTATAGACATATTGTAGCACTCGTTCCTTTGGAACACTCCTCGCTTCTCTCGTCGTGTCCTAAACAACTCGTGCTACAAGAGACCGTCTTATACAACTCGTATAATTATATACTATTGTACCATGATTAAAATATTTAAATAAACGATTGTTTAAAATGTGTGCCATCTGTTTCGAGATTATTAGAAATCGATTAAATATAAAAATGTCACCTGTCGACTGTGATGGCTTATTGCAAGTTTTTTGGAAGCAGAGGTGATTGCCTCGCAATGTCTTTTTCCAATCAGAATATTAAAAACTTTCCCCTATGGATCCAACTTTATGGCAGACAGTGCATGTGACACATGGTACATCGGGCGCATAGAGCAAATTAGATGATCAAACATTTAAAATAAAATTTTTAAAATCTAAACTAGACTAAAAAAATGTTTTTTTTTCTCAAAATTGTTTTATTTTTGGAGAAATTATATGTATGTAATAATAGGCAATAGTCCATTTCGTTTAAAAAGCCATGGCAAAATGGGTATTGAAAAAGAGTATAAAAGTCTTAGAAGTCAAAACTAGGTAAAACTCTAAAAATCTTTTTATACTTATGTAACATTAAAATTAATAATCGTATATAGTTCCTATATGAAGCATTTTATTTGTAAAGTAATGTCCTTCGTAATATCTTTATAAATGAATTTACCTAACAAACACATTTGTTGTAATCTTTAGAAATCACATTGAAAATCGCTTTTCAAACATTAGCACGTTAATGAAGAAGCAATCTCATTCTAGAAATCATACCGCAATCCTCGGAAATCATAGATATTGCGCAAGCAATCCTTGGAAATCGTAGAGATTGTGAACGCAATCCTTGGAAATCAGCGATTGCGAAGGCAATCCTCGAAAATCATAGAGATTGCGAGGAAATCTTAGATTTCGGCAATACATGTACATTTTTTGTAAGAGTGGTTGACCCCTCGGGTAGTATTTGTAAAATTTCTTGGTTTGGCATATCATTATTATTTATTGGTAGTCTATTTGTAGGATTTGTCAACAAAGCTAGTATTTGCTTATTTTGCTCATCAATTTTACTCACATAAGTGGCTAGTTCCTCTGAAATTGTATTCAAATTAATAAATAATACAAAGAAAAAACATAAAACTACCATTGTTGTGGTACTGACTGATGATAGCCTTGACGGAGTTGAAACAATTCTATCTTCAACAGTTTCTTCTGTCCGTAAAGCAGGCTCTGTCCTTGATAAAGGAGGCTCTGTCCTTGGTAATATGTATGTCATATGAGGCTTCCCTAAATGTTGGGGACAGATGTTTAACTACATTTTACTAATAGATTTTTACAAAATACCCAAATAACTGTCGGTCACTGTGCTTCCAGGGATTTGGTTAGGTGTAGTTTCAGTATTTTTCTTATATTTAGCTTTTAAGAGAGATACAAAACTTTCTTCATCACTATCATCTTCGTATCGAAGTGGCTTCTTGCATTCACGTTTTAATATTGGTCCACCAACGTCGCTAACATCGGTAGAATATTGAATCGCATTCAATTTTCCCGATGCTTCATTGAAATCATCTGTAAAAAAAATTTAATGTAAATATATAAAATATGGCAGATTTTATCAAAAACAAAACACCATACAAACTGTATGATTTTACTTACTACATTCAAAAAAACATCTTTCAATAGGAAACAACTTCCAATTGGGTTCATGTTTCCCTAATGCCCTATTATATAATGAATTTTGTTTGTGGTTTGGCCAAAACACGTTTCTTTTCCGAGGGGTTAGCCAGCTATTACTTACTAAGGCTACAACACCCCCTGATTCTTTAGTGAATTCAACGCCTACATAATAATAAAGGTCGTCAGTAGTTGACGCCATTATAGTAGACACTGCAACAATTAACCACTTTGTATTTTAGAGAATGACTGCATGTTATTAGGCTGGTATATGATAAGTTATTAGTAGTAAAGTCAAAATCATTCGTGATTTCTACAGTAAATATAACCTCAAACTCAATTTACTAATTTTCACTATATAATTAAGCAATCCAACGACCTGTCAAATCTAATTCCGAAAGACAGTGGTTGGCACACATGTATGTAAACAACCATTTGAGCTTGCGTTGAAAGAGCATTTATATTCGTTTTCCAGTTAATTTTGTTGTTTGTTTTTTCTCCAGTGTTTTTAGAGAGCTTTATTATTATTATGCCTGCAACTTGTATTGTTGTTAACTGCGGAAGTCGACACGATCGTGACAATGTGTCGTTTTAAGAATTCCTGCCATACTGAGTTTACCAAATAAGCCATATAAAAATTAGTTGTCGAAAACACTCAGGGACTTATGGATAGCTGCTATAAAGCGTGATAATTTAACCGAATCAAAGCTGAAATATCAGAGAGTCTGCAGCAAACATTTTATAACTGGCAAGTTTCTAAAACTCTATGGAAAAGTAACCTTCTTAGCGTTTTGAGAAAGAAAATTTTAGTGGTTTTAATTTCTAATACATTTACTATTAATAGGGGAGCCTGCCTTATTGGAAAACAAAGAACATCCAGATTGGGTTCCTTCTCAAAATATGGGGCATATTGCAAAAACTATGGTTAAAAACCATATAAGAAATTATATCCATGTTTGTGATAGGTGGAACTCCATTAATGGTGTAGTTAAGGTCCTGAGAATTAATTATAAACGGGTCCAAGCTGCTTATTAATTTTAATTTCAGTCGATACCTAAAAACAAAACGATGGTTACACAGGTAAACAAGAATATAAATTGTTAAACCTACTTTTCACCAACATCTAGATTCTCCGTTGTTAATTTGCGAAGATATTCACTGTCCATTATACAAAAATTCAGCTTATTTAATAAAAAAAACACACCGAAATACTTAAAAACACGATCTAACACTGGAACGCCAATAAAATAAATGGTTTGTTTATGGAGCCTGTCGCATGTGTGCCAACCAACGTCAGTTTTGTTGACATTTCTACCGCGTGGTTTGGATTGCCTAATGTAGCTAATGTCAATAATATATATATAGAAAAATCCAGGTAAAAAGAGAATTATACTTGTCCCTTAATTTATAGTAAGTGAAAGCACCTTACCTAAATTAGGTATTTTAATTCCACCAAAACAGCACAACTAATTAAAACGGTTAATAACAGGTTAACACTGCCACGCATGGACCGCGAATGTGAAAGCCGCGAAATAGAGTCACTGCATCTAGTTACCTAGGCCAGCTGGTCGACCAGAGTAACGCAAACCGCCGCCATATTGGGGCAAACGAAGCACGAAATTGTTCATTATTTGTTTTGTATTGAATTTAATCAAATCTACGTTCACTTTAAAAGGTTTTTCTTATTTTGAAAGATCAAACCTCTAATATGTCAAACACGTAAAACGTGGTTTTAATTTGTCCATTATTAAAAATCACCCTTTTCTGCCCCAATATGGCGACGGTTTGCGGTCTACGAGCAAATAGAACCAGGAGAGAACATTGCATTATATTCCACGCGACGGAACTGCTAGAAAAAGTGGTTTATAAGAGTGAGTGAGAGAGGGTACGAGTGAGTGAGAGAGGGTACCGGCACCCGATGAATATCGATCGATTGTATACGTCAACAACCCCGACCTGACACGGACAATATCGAACGTCGTACGTCAACAACCCCGACCTGCTCAACGTGGTTTATATAATGGCCGACTTCCGTCGCGTCGGTTCCTTACCCCCGACCATTGAAATGTTCTCTCCTGTTTCTATTTGCTCGTAGTTTGCGGTACTCTGATCGACCAGCTGGCCTAGATGACTAGCTGCAGTGACTCTACCGCGAAACGATCTATTGCGCCGCGTCAACCGTAAAAAAAACTTCAAATTTTAAGCGCGAAATCTGAAATATGGAACTTCTTTATACTCTGGAAAATGGAAAATGCTCAGTCTGTTTTAAATAATCCCACCCAATATTTTAAACACAAATATTTCATTTAGAAAGTGCACTATTCGTGATTTTTTAAGTTCTTGCACTTAAATCTTACAGTACTCGTTTATAATTATTACATAAAATGCCTATTAAAATTAGTAACGACTTATAAACCGTCCTATTTAACAGAGCTATTTCTTGATCTTCTTATTCGGGGTCAACAGAAGTCATCATTCTGACGTCTATTAGACGTCTTCTGTAGACGTCATTATTAGATAAGAATATGAACGTCATTTGTACGTTAATCAAAGGTCTGCGACGTCCCTGACCAAATGTGATTATATAATGACGTCTATTTGACGGTAGTATGTTTGCTGGGATACAAGAATTTTTGTAATCATAATTTAAGCAACTTAACACAAAACTATTACTTAAAAACTAAAAAATAAAAACAGTTAATAAAATTATGCTTATTTTCTTGGAAAATAGTTCAAAAAATTTCTATATGGATCCAACTTTATGGCAGACACTGTATAAGTGTATACAGCAGGATGCGGTTCATATTATGAAACGGTGGAAGCAGTCGCGATACGACGTATATGCTAGAGTTCTTAAATGACAACTTTAACTGTGTTATTTAAGAGTTAGGACACGGATGTCAAAATCTATCTCTTTCTACGCCAAAACTAAGCTGTTTGGAACAGAGATACTTTTTTTTGTCTCTTTTTACTTTAATGACAATATTCAGCAACTGTCAGTTATAAATTTTAGGTTATGCTGTCATGTTTATTTTTATGCATGTAAAAGTTTTTATTTCATTTCGTATTTCAAACAATTGTTTATATACCACAATTAGTAAAATAAAGTATATCTTTATCTCCGTTGTCAATGACACCGGAGTTCAAGAGGTTCTTGATCTCCGTTGTTGTTGGCAACGTAAATCATGCATAATAGCCACACGTAACATGCTGCTTTACAAATCTCCTTGGTTACGCGTATAACGACACAGACAAGGCAACTTGCTTCTTTATACAATGAATTCGAATGAATTTTAAAAGAGAGAAATTAGGATTGAAATACGAAATAAAATAAAACAACTTATGCAATACGGAGATCAAGCTTCTTTAAATCCTCGAAGATGTTATAACGCCTCGGCGTTATAATACATCTTCTCAGATTTAAAGTATCGCTTGATCTCCTAATTACATAATATATATTAATATACACATTATCATTTATTTACTGTTATTTTTAAAACTACCTACTTAGTTATATCCATTTTATATCTAATAATTTAAGGGCCGGTATTATAAAACTTTTTACTTCCTAGATAAAATTTACTTTGAGAGTAAATTCATTTGTTCTGTCAATTTCATATGCAAATTGACAGAAAAAATTAATTTAATCTCAGATTAAATTTTATCTAGGAAGTAAAAAGTTTTATAATACCGGCCCTAAGACAGCTTTTAATAAAGTATTAACTGTACCGAATTTCAGATTTATATAGCTGTCATAACGACAGTTTAATTTATTAAACCAATTTTCATGATTACCAACATTCTAATAGTTTCTAAATATAAAAATGTAACTCTAAATAACACCGAGCTAAGTTCATATTTAGGAACCCTAGTATGTGCTATCACACTCGTACGCAATTTAGGTTTGTTCGTTTCTTGCACTAGTTCATAACTTTCTGCACTTTTTACACTTAAACCGTTCGTTTGTTAAGTTATGACGTCATAAGTGCTAACTTTTTTTGTTCGTTAGTTAAAAGTGCTGTTGTACTAATTTGAACTCTTTGCACTTGGTTTGAAGCAAGTGTTAAAAGTGCAAGCAGATAGGAAGCAAATGATAACCTCAAAAAACTGTGTGTGAATCAATTTCGTAAAAGAAGTCTAACCTAGAAACCTGACTACAGTTATTGAATTATGAACAATGCTAATTTAGTAGTACATATTTGGTGGTAAGTAATGAAAAAAATAATATGTAGATAATAAATACGTTATATATTTCTTGGGTTTTTTTTTCAGATGACGAAGTTATTATTGATGACTTAATCCAAAGCGTGACAGCGCATATGTCGTGTCGCGACTGCTTCCACTGTTTCGTCGCACACTGCTGTATCTATGGAATGTGGATGCTAATCTTGGCATACTTCTACTAATCCTCTTTTGTATTTTTAAAACCTCCCTAAAGGAATATTAATGTTATGATTAAAATACTATTTAGTTTTAGAACATTTAATAAATTATTAAAGACAAATACAACATTACAAAATAAACTTGATTAATGCTTACGTTACTTAACCATAGTATTAATATCATTAATGGCATGTTTACTGGGTATCAGGTTATGAGCTTCATTTACACTAAACCTCTAAGAATAAATATTCTCATTACTAAGATTTAAAAAACTCTTAACTTTTCCGTTTCTTTCATGTTTTTCAACATCTTTCACTTTCTTTTCAAGTAATTTCTCACAATTATGAATAAGCATGTGCCTTTTTAAATTACTCTTGAATGCACATCTATAATCACATAAATTACATTTAAATGGTTTCTCACCGCTATGAGTAATCATGTGTATTTTAAGATTATGTTTTAATGTACATTCATAATCACATATATTACAGTTAAATGGTTTTGCACTACTATGAGTGAGCATGTGTAATTTGAGGCTACTTTTGACCGCACATTTATAATCACATAAATTACATTCAAGTGGTTTCTCACCAGTATGAGTGAGCACATGTCTTTTTAGGTTAGTCTTCAATATACATTTATAATCGCATAGATTACACTGAAACGGTTTTTCACTACTATGGATGAGCATGTGATTTGTGAGATATTGTTTTGATGTGCATACATAATTGCATAAATTGCAGTTAAATGGTTTCACACCACTATGAGCAAATATGTGCTTTTTAAGACTACGTTTTGATATACATTTATAATCACATTTATTACATTGAAGTGGTTTTTCAACACTGTGAGTAAGTATATGTACTTTAAGATTTCCTTTTTGTGAAGATCTATAATCACATAAATTACACACAAATGGCTTCTCACCACTGTGAATGAGCATATGTATTTTAAGATTATACTTAACTGTACATTCATAGTCACATATATTACAATTAAATGGTTTTGTATCATTATGAGTGATCATGTGCAGCTTGAGGCTGCTCTTCAATGAGCATTTATAATCACATAGTTTACACTCAAGCGGCTTCTCACCACTATGAGTGAACATATGTCTTTTGAGATTATTCTTAAATGTACATTTATAATCACACAAATTACACTCAAACGGCTTCTCACTGTTATGATTGAGCATGTGCATTTTAAGATCATGTTTTGATGTACATTCATAATCACATATATTACAGTTAATTGGTTTCACTGCATGACTAAGCACATGCACTTTAAGATTTTGTTTTTGTGAAGATCTATAATCACAAAAGTTACACTCAAATGGTTTCTCACCACTATGAATGAGCATGTGCTTTTTGAGATTACCTTTATGTGCACATTTATATTCGCATGAATCACACTCGAATGATTGCTCACAACTACGAGCAATCGCATGTTTAGTGAAAACATCTTTCTTGGTGCAGTCATAATTACATATGAATTGTTTAGCACCTTTATGAGTAAGTACATGTTCCTTGAAATCACTGTTATGTAAGAATATAGATTGGCATATGTTACATTTATATAATTTGTAGTTAGTATTAATTTGCTCATATGTCTCAAATAGTTTTATTTCAATTTTATGGTCCATTTGAGTCTCATCTTTAGTATTATTACAGTCTGCCACTATTTGTGTCTCCAATTTAATGTCCATTTCATTTTTGATTACAGTTGCTTTACTATTATCCATTATGTCAGTATTTCTAAAACAATACGATACCAGAACCTGCAACAAATAAATTTCTCATAATATAAAAAGTGATGTACCTATGCTAGAAAAGTCTATTAATTATTAAAGACTCTTATGATGGTGACAGCTTGCTATATATTATTATTAATCAATTTTTTATTATTGCTAAATATTCAATAATGGCTGTCTTATCGCGTTTTCCAGTTGTTGCGCTAGTGCGCACTGTCTTGCACCGAGTAAATCTTTTCGTTTTCTACTTTTCAGTGCGCACTAAGTATTTTCCACTGATCGCTTGCTAGTCACAGTTTTTTACTGAGTCCATTTTGTTTTGAACTTAATCGTTTTGCCCAACTTCAATAGTATTTTACATTATTAGCAAGGTAAACCTGTTTTTACTGGCGATAGAAGGAGATGACCGGCGAGCCTGTTACCTTCTTGAGCCAGTCAAAACAGTTACCTTGCGTATAATGCACAATATTTTATTTGTTATTCATTCGTAAACAACACGCAGCATTTACTATATCTATAAAACCTGGTCTTACTCCTAACAATGACAACAAAATGTCCCAGTAAGCAGAGTGCCGTATTATTTACGTGATTTTTTAGACATGTTTGGTCGCTGATGACGAATGCCCAATTATAACGTTATAATGACGTAATACCATTATGACGAATGTAGAGTTATGACGTCTCAATGACGCCGACAAATTTCCTTAGAAAATGTAAGTAAGATCCGTTTTACATATACGAGAATTGTGGAAATTTTAACCAAAATTTTGCTGGAAATTTTTCAAAAAATTCTTACAATACAATTAATAGGTATATTCATTAAATTTGAATAAATAAAATAAACCTAAAAATATCTTGCACACTTAGCGTTAAATATTACTTGATATTTAGCTTTATTATTGTTGCAGGCTCAATCATCTTTATAAACAAAATAAACAGATGTAGTGCATACATTTAAAAAATTGAAACTCTGATGTTCTAGTATCACGTGACCGGTATCGGTAAAGATCGTGAAAAACAACGCAACGAAGCCGAATCCGTGTAAAAAGTTGGTTGATGTTGATTTCTTTTTTTATCATTGCGCCAAAGTTCTATGTCTACCGGGTCTTCTCGAAAAGTGAGGTAAAAGTTTCAAAAACAGACATTATTGAATAATGATTTTTTCGAACTATTCTACGTATGTCGATGTTACAATTTATTGTTCTGGTAAATTAATGACACAGCGATAACATTACATTTTACTACCTCCTGCATTCTGTCTATCAACAATAGATCAGTTTCGCACATTCTGTATAATCGGCTAGATATACAGGATATAATCTGTATAGATCGGTATTCAGTTTATTCAAAAACTACATTTCGACCCATTTTGGATCTTCGTCAGGGTTACATTAA
Organism: Agrypnus murinus; assembly: GCA_929113105.1. Taxonomy (NCBI): domain Eukaryota; kingdom Metazoa; phylum Arthropoda; class Insecta; order Coleoptera; family Elateridae; genus Agrypnus; species Agrypnus murinus. The sequence continues at coordinate 70,367,320 of OV816030.1, read as the reverse complement.
TATGGTGGAACTTAATATTAATATTTTAAAATGTCATTGACATTTTAAAATATTATACAGGGTTTCTATACAAGATTGTCCGGTCTAGTGGCTTATGAATTGTGCCTCCTGCTCTCTATAGTGGATAGAAATAAATTAATGCTCATGCAACCAATTAAACAGTTTTAATAAAAGATTAAGGTACTTCATAAACTGGATAATGTAACGAGAAAAAAAATTAAATAGAAACAATAACTACAAAAACTGTTCAAAATGTTCACCATTATTCTCTAAACACAACACAACTCTTCGTTTTTTACTTTCAAATATGTTTCTTAGCATATTTTGATTAATTTGTCGACAACACCTTACAATTTCTTCTTGCATTTCCTCCACCGTGTTCAGCTCCCGTTCGAAAACTCTGTCTTTCAGATAACCGAAAATTGAAAAATCTAGGGGCGTTAGGTCAGGAGACCGTGACGGAAATTCAGAGTTCGTTCCAATACTAATTAACCTGTTTTCAAAAATTCTTGTAAATAAGCTAACGTTGCTCCCGCAGTATGTGCTCTAGCTCCATCGTGTTGGAAATAACCATGTTGCAATTCTTGATCATCAAGCTGATTAATAAAAGGTTCTAAGAGTTCATTCCGGTATCTTTCTGCATTTATATTTTCGTTGAAAAAAATAGGTCCATAAAGCCGTCTTCTAGATACCGCTAGCGACACGCCAACTTTTAATGGATGCAAAGGTGTTTCAATAAACTGGTGTGGATTTTCGGAGCACCAGTATCTACAGTTTTGGGAATTAACGTATCCCGATACATGAAACCATGCTTCATCGCTGAAAAAGCTTATATCCAACAATTCATTATTATTCATGGTATTCTGAAACCAATTGCAGTAAGCTACACGTTGCGGAGGATCTATAGGTAACAGTTGCTGGAGAGTTTTTATTTTATAAGGATATTTGTTTAGTCGTTTTCTCACAATTTTGTGAACCGTGCTTAAAGGTACTCCTGACTGTCGAGACAGTCGAGGATTGTCTTCAATTCTTTCTCGTATATCTTCAACAACCTCTTCGCTGACCTGGGGCCTTCCAGTCGATTTCCCTTTTTGTACGCTGCCTGTTTCTGCCTAATAACAATTCTGCCAATATGTTTTTTTAAAGAAGCTTCCTGTATTTCAACCTCCGGATATTTGTCTAGAAACTCGTTCATACAAGCTTCTGTGGAATACTTCCACTCACCATTTACGAGCTCCCCGTTTCGATAGTAGGACATAATTATGAAGGTGTTCTGCTCTACTGTATAAACCATTTTTTGAAAAGTGTTTTTTATTTATGATAATGTCACAGTTGACAGACAAATAATTTGACTAATTTTTTTATGTAGAGAGCGGCAAAACGAACATTTCCAATGCACACTTTGACGACAGTCTTTTATAGAAACGCTGTATAATACTTATTATACAGCGTGTCCGGCGTTAGAACGCATTAATTTTAAGGGGTGATAGAAAACATCAAAAGGAACAAGAAAGTCTGGTACAACTTTGTTCTAGAACGTACTACTTTTTCAGAAAGAAATAATAAAGTTTAACATCATTTTGCCGCGTTAATAATAGTACTTTAATTATGGCGCTTTGTCTGCATCTCATCTATCACAACAACAAAACTTAATGACATTTTATCGTATCGTATGTCGTTTCCGCGTAAAATTGAATTCTTTTTACAATTAAAAATTCATTTTACTCAATTAAGAAACGGCACAACCCTGTAAGGTTTGTAATAAAATTTGCTCCACATCCGCACAAAATGATGATCTGGACGTTTTTTTGACATTGAAATAAAGCACGTTTTGCTTACAACCTTGCAATTTAAGAATATTTGGGTCAATGCCTAATCACACAGCTTTGTAAATAATACCCTTGAGATAATACTGAGTTTGTAGTTCGTTGAAATTTGAAATAATAATTTGTCAATAACGCAATTCGCAACTTGCTGTTTATTTATTAACAGTTTTTAATGATTTTATAAGAGTTTTATAAGAGAAGATTTATCTGATTTAAATTAGGTAATTAGGTTAAGGGATTTTGTTGACACCTTGTTTTGGCTACATTAAAAAATCTTTAATTTTATGTTAATTAGGTGCCTTAATCAAATTTTTTTACATAAGATAGTGTTTTTTAATAAAAAAACAAATACGTCAAGAAATTTTGAAAATATTCCGGAAATTAATAAATATAAGACGTAGGCCAATTATTGTTTTATTTTTACAGTTGGTTTGTTATGAATCAGCGTGTTTTTAACGTACAACGTACCAATTTTGTTTACGGCAAAACAGTGTGGATTACAATTTTCGTAGAATTAGTCACCTGACTAATCTGATTGGATGTTTATTATTTTTAAACTATTGTCATCATCAGTTTATTTGTTTGATTTTCTAAAACAAGGTCAAGACCCAGCTGCGATTATACTTAAGCAAGGTTCCCAGATATGGCAATGGTTTTTTCTAAATTACTCGAAAGCCTGTTAACATAGAAAAAAACTTATTTAGGACATTTTTGTTTCTTTTGATGTCTTCTATCACCCCTTAAAATTAATGCGTTCTAACTCAAGACACCCTGTATAATATAATACAAATATTAAATATTATACATATTATTACAGGTTATTGGTACTTCCGGTGAAACTGAAAGTCAGGCATTTTATCTTCACCTATCAGTAAATCCGAAATTGTGTTTAATATATTTGAGCTAAATCTCATACAAATCGATTCTTAAATATATAAGCCAGCCTTAATTCCATTATTATCCGGTATACAATACCCAAGCACTGGAATAGAAATTCATATGAAAATTACGTGCCTCTAATTTTTTTTCATTAATACTTCAAAGTGATGCTCAATGGCATGTAATAATTGCATGCTCCGCGGTATAACTTTGGCACGTTAAAATTGGTACGTAAAAAGATACATCCTTTTCATGTCTTCGTCATTACGGTTACCTTCACATGCTTTTACCGAGTATGTGAATAATTGAACAATACATTAAATTTAATTTATAAATTCCCTACACATAGTGTCACTGACAAAACGTTTAGTCTAATTTTTAATCCGATGGAAAGAGGTAAAAAAGTTATACTTCTTGTCGTTTAAGACGAATTCAAAAAATGGAACTAAAAATTTTAAATTTGATAAATTCTAGTGCTGCAGTTCAGGATCCGAAACTAGAACCTCCATCTTTTTACTGTTAGTATTGTTTCACGTTTGTTGTCTATGTTAATTGATAATTATTTATATTAAGATATTATTAAAAAATAATTATCTTACCTAATTATTTTTCCTTTGAATTAATTAATAAAGTATTAATAATAACTAATTGTTATTATTACATTTCATGTATTGTAGCGCGATGGTGTGTTTGGACAGCCAAGCCAGCTCGCGCTAAAGCGAATGTGTTTCGGTGCAAAGTGAAATACGTTTTTGATAATGTTCTGTAAATAAGTTGTTCTTGTTTTGCACTAAGTGGAAATAGTAAACACGTTCTCCTTTCTTTTTGAATTAATATTTCAGTATTGTAAATACGTTTTTGTTAAATAAACTAATTTAAACCATAATAAATATTACTTGCACATTATTTGAAAATAGAATCCATACTTAGGTTTTCAAAGGCAGATGTACGGTCCATTTTTGCTAAGCACTGCTTTTAATTCCAAAATGCTAAAATTACATTTTTTACATACCTACCTTTTTTAAATTCTAATGATGTAATTTGTGGCATGCAAAATTTACGTAATTTTCATGTAGCCATTTGGGTAGTGATGAAACTAAACATAACTTATGCATCAGTGGTGTGGTGGACAAGGACATGTCAAACAATAACAATATCCAGGTTCAGCAATGGAAAGACTTGCTTGCTAAAAATCACTGAGGATATGAAAATGGGGACCCTGCTTAAGTTTGTGATAAGGGTGGAGGCAAGAATGAATCTACATAGACTATCTAAAGAGATAAGCTGTAATATTTATTATTGTTAGAACAAGGCAAACTGAAGTATGAACCAGACATGAAGTCAGACCACATAATAGCAAAATATGTATTCAACCCACCCTTCCAGGTTATTACATATAATAAATTCAAGTGATTGGGAACCACCCAAAAGAAATCTCGTGGGATAATTTTGATACACTGATAGATCCAGAACAGGGTACAACTTAAGGACAAAGACACTTAACAGAGTACGCATCATTTAAGAAGCACTCTGGAATCGTTTAATGGAGACCCTGACTATAGGTTATGCAGCAGGGAATCAGAAAATCTACAACACCTATTATGCAAGTGTACAGTATTGGATGACAAAGTGCAGGCCATATTTGAAAAATAAAAATGTAGCCAAATGAATACAGAACCCCAGTTAAAAACCTGTATAAAGTAGTATAGGAAACAAAAATACTGGAATGTCTTATATAATCATGGTAGAAGCACGGTAAGCCAAAATATTTAAATTTCCTCAATAATCTTGTAAATAATATCATAATGTAGCTTTTCTAATTCATTTATTTGTTAGTTTATTAAATATAGTTTTGTAATGTTCTTCTGAATAAAACTAATGCTGATTTAACTGTTTAATAATAGAAGAACATTACAGATAACTAAGATCTAAACTAAATAATTAAAACAGAAATTATGTAGTATTAATATTTAATTAATTTATACTAATTTATTCATTTAATTAACTAGACTATTTATTTGGAAAACACAGTTATTTCTTTTTACTGAAGGTATCTACTTTACATTGCTCTAGGCACTTCTAACAATTCTCTTCTTGTGCGATTGGATATTTATATCTGCGGTGTTAAGCTCTGGAATCAAGAACACCGCTCAAGAGTCACCACTTTGACATGCATCGAAATACACGGAGTTTTCCCATTCATTACAGTATTGTTTATGTATGTTTTTGTATCTCTTTTTTTCATTAGAAAATTAGAAACTTTGAAATACGTAATGTAAAATCCCAGCAACTTCAGGCGAGAATCCATATGTGTTAAGTTTTGTGTTTTTGATATCTTTTACTTACTAAATAATAAAATGTGTTCAAAATATAAACTGGAAATGTCATGATAAGATATTAGCTATTATACCTTTTCTAAAGTTTTTCTGTAGCAACCATTAGTAACAAATCATTAGCACGTTCTATGTTTAATAATAATTTTTTAATAGTAAGTTATACTTTTATTATTTTTTTTGTAATTAAAATATTACGTTCATCTTTTCAAAAGCGATCCAATCATGACACCCAAATAATACACACCATGCATGAACTAATTAGCAACTGTTCAAGGCAACTCAAAGAAACCAAATGAAAATTACAATAATTCTTTAGTTTTATGCGAAGAAACTGCAATGTGCTTTTTGTTTATAAGCGTACTAGTATAAGTAAAAATAAGAATTTTATCTAATTTCTAATAAATTGTATTTGACTTTCAACAGGACTTAGCATTAAAGCTTGAACGGACAAAGTGCTAAGTTGGTATTGAACTGCACATTAGCAGAAAAATGTCTGTCGGCTTAGTTAGCACTAAATAAAAGCATTTTCTTTAAGTTAGTGAGCTAACTTAGCATAAAAATGGTGTAAAAAACCGGCCAAATCCACTTTTGGGTGAAATTTAGTTTTCTCACTGAGTATATATTTTAAAGGATCGCCGATCAATTGGTGCCAAAATTAGACAAGTCCGAAGCATAATAACAGTTCGATAAACTCCATAGACTTGACTGAAATTGTAACGTTATTGCATTATCTAGAAAGTCTTTTCCATTTTCCCACAAATGTTGATTTGGGACTTAGTTAGGTTAGCATGTGCCTTTGAACTTAGTCAATGTTTAACTACCAAGAATCTTTCGTTAAATACTAATTTTATAGTTGCGGTTTTCGTAAGAATTTTAATAATTTCTCTTACAGAATACAGAAATAACAAATTACTGTTTGTTACTTCATCAATGAAGTCTGACTTTGAGTAGTAGATAAGATAGATAGACTTTCCACTGGGTATTTTTCAGCTGTTTTATATCTTCCTCCACGTCTTTCTTCCATCATAGTCTAGGTTCATGATAGTTTCCTCTTCCAATAGCCTTCTCTGAAATTTGCAAAGGTATTCTTCCATCTTATTCTCTGTGCCTTTATTACTCTTATAACATTTGGTTCTTTACATAATGTTTGTAGTTCTCCATTTGTTCTTCTTTCCCATCTTCCATTCACTAATTTCCCACGGCATATTGATCTTAGCACTTTACGTTCTCATCTGTCCAACTCATGCACCTAGTTTTACTTTCGTTTATTCGCAGACCAAATTTTTTTTATTCTTCTAGCTTTTTAACTGCGTTTTGCAATTCTGTTTTACTTCTAGTTATGATTGCTATGTCGTCAGAAAATGCTAAGCATTGGTGTCGTTTGAAATATATTAACCATTTCTGATTTAAACCTGCATTCTGAATTTTTTTCCAATACTATGTTGAATAGTAATGAAGACAAAGTATCTCCTTGCCATAAGCCTTCTTTAACTTCAAATTTCTTAAGTGTTACTTTCCCTATTCTTATCATACTTTCTGTCTTCGTTAGATTTACTAATCTTTTATTTACTTGTAGGTCCTCGAGTGTTTTGAATAGTGCCGATCTTTGGACCCCATCATATGCCTGTTTAAAATCTATGAATAGGATATCTGTTTCTTTTTAAAACCCGTAGCTCTCTGCTTGTATTTCCCTCAATACGAAAATCTGGTCCACTACCGATCTACCCTTCCGGAAACCACACTGGTATTCTCCAATTATATTTTCTATTTTTTGGGACAGCTTCACTTTTATACAGGATGCCAAAATCTTTACATGACATTTAACAGAGCTACCCCTCTATAGTTTTCAGTCTTTCTTGGAGCCCTTTTTGTGTATTGGGTATATTACGGCTGTGTTCTAATTCTGTGGCATCTCCCCAACCTCGTTTAAGCTTGGTCATTGTTCTTGGTTTCGTTCTACTTGAGCTCTGCACTTCCTTCAGTTATTTCTTCATTGTTTACATTTAATAGCTAGGTAAAATATGCTACCCATTTATTTTCATTTTAATAATTTCTCTTACAGAATACAGAAATAATGAATTACTGTTTGTTACTACATCAATGAAGTTTGACAGCCTGAGAAGTAGATAAGATAGATACTACTATATTACGGTTTTGGAATCGTAATATTGGCTTGTTATCGTTATTAGTAAACTTGTATTTTAAGAACCCACTTTTTTTAGTTGAAGCATATAGTTTTCATTACTTTATATTTTAAGATTATGCTTTGTACTGCTAAGAGTGATCCTATTGTTTGAGGCTGCTATTCAATAGACTAGATTAGATTCAAGTGTGTTCAAGCTTTCTCCCCACTATGAGTAAACATGTGCCTTTTTAGATTTCTCTTGTATGTACACTTATAATCACATATATAACATGCAAGTGTCTTCTTTCCACTATGAGTAAGCATGTGCCTTTTGAGAATACTCTTCAATATACATTTATAATTACATATATTACACTCAAATGGTTGGTGAACACCATGAGTAAGCACGTGTATTTTAATGGTGCGCTTCGTTTTACATTTATAGTCACATAAGTTACATTGAAATTGTTTTGCACCAGTATGAGTGAGCATATGGTTTTTAAGACTGCACTTCAATGTACATCTATAGGCACATAGATTACATTGAAATGGTTTCTCATCACTGTGAGTACGCATATGCATTTTAAGAGTTCCTTTTTGGGATGATTTATAGTTGCATAAATCACACTTAAATGGTTTCTCACCGCTATGGGTAAGCATGTGTGTTTTAAGAGTAAATTTCAATGTACATTTATAATCACATATATTACAGATATATGGTTTTTCACCACTATGTGTAAGCATGTGTAGTTCAAGACTATTCTTCAATGAACATTTATAATCACATACATTACATTCCAGTGGTTTCTCACCACTATGAGTGAACATGTGTCTTTTAAGATTATTTTTGAATGCACATTTATAATCACATAAATTACACTCAAATGGTTTCTCAGTACTATGAGTGAGCAAATGTATTGTAAGATTATGTTTTGATGCACATTCGTAATTACATATATTACAGTTAACTGGTTTTTCTATGTGACTAAGCATATGTACTTTAAGATTTCCTTTTCGTGAAGCTCTATAGTTACATAAGTTACACTGAAATGGTTTCTCTCCACTGTGAGTAAACATGTGATTTTTGAGACTACTTTTTGACATACATTTGTAATCACATAGTTTACATTGAAATGGTGTCTCACCACCATGACTAAGCATATGTCCTTTAAGACATCCTTTTTGTGAAGATCTATAGTCACATAAATTACACTTGAATGGTTTCTCACCGCTATGTTTAAACTGGTGTATTTTAAGATTATACTGCGATGTACATTCATAATCACATATACTGCACTTAAATGGCTTAGTACCATTATGAGTGAACAAGTGGTTTTTAAGACTGCTCTTCAATGCACATTTATAATCGCATTGATTACACACAAGCGATTTCTCACCACTATGAGTGAGCATGTGTCTTTTGAGATTATTCTTGACTGCAGATTTATAGTCACATACATTACACTCGAATGGTTTCTCAGCACTATGAGTGAGTAAGTGTTTAGTGAAGTTGCCTTTTTGGCTGCATTCATAATTGCATATGTTACATTTAAATTGTTTAGCAGCTTTAGAAGCGAGCATGTGTTTCTTGAAATTAGTTTCCTGTGAAAATGTAGCTGGACATATGTAAAACTTGTTATCAGTACTAATTTTTCCAAGCTTACCATGCAGTTTTACTTTATTTTTACAGTCTGCATCAATGTCATCTTTAGAATTATAAGCTTCTATTATTTCTGATTCGATTTTAATATCCATTTCATTTTTAATAATTGTTACCTCATCGTTGTCCATTATGTCAATATTTCTATATCTATATTATACAAAAACCTACAACAAACCACTTCTTGTAATATGGAAAGTGTTGTGTGATAGAAAAGTTTACCCGTTAAAGATTATTATGGTGAAGAAACAAGAAAGTTTGCTATTTTTCAATGCAATAGTAGTGACGGTCTGTTAAATAGTAGAAGAGAGAAAAATTCGGCAAAGAAAGTCATTGATGTTAAGGTACTATTCATCAGCAAAACTGGCTGAACAGGTAGATTTCTAACGTTAATTATATGAATAATAATCAACAAAAATCTTATCAATCAATTTATAATAATAATTATTATGATAAGAATATGGCTCGATCATCAAATGCATAAAAAATGAAGTGTCTAAACAGCCTGTGCCGGCAACTACTTTCGTTTCCGATATTTGCTTTCTATTAATTTATTTTCATGGGGCGGAACCAGGGTCATCAAACTAAGTTTTAAACTATTTCTTTTAAAACATGTTTTAAACGTATTGAGATGGTATTTATGTTATTGGGGTTAATAAAAAGAAACATTTTGGGAAAAGCCCACGTTGTGGAGACATTATAAGATGATATTTATATGGGGGGGCCTTTATATAGGGTTGCCAACTTTTGGAAGTAGGAAGTAAGGACAATCAAGCATTTCCAGAAACGTTATTTATTATATTCATTTTTACAATAATAAAAATTTTTCAATGCTATTTAAATGAAAATGAAACTTCAATGTAGTAAACCGGACAATGTCGTTAAGGGCTCTCTTGAGTGCTTGCGAAACGGTTCTCTCCACATATATACGACTTTACTTCTAGTATAAATTCAAGGGATAATTATTAGAGAAACTAAAGTTTTTTGAATTATTGTTATTTATAGAATCGCGCCACATTGTTAGTTATTGTAAATTTTATCAAAATAATTTAAAAGTCGATACTCGGCATCACAAATTTTTGAAAATCCGAATTAGCAGATTTTCCAGGCAACTTACTTTGTGGCATCATTGTAAATATACTTATTAAGCACTGTAATCAATTAATAAGTGTCAGTAGTAATTGTAAAAAAATCAAAAATTAATAATAAAAAAGAAACAAACAAAAAAGAATAATAAATGACATTTATTAAAGAATCAAAGACATGAACAGACAGCATGACCGACTGGAAAGCGTTCTGGATTTAGATTAGAAAATCTCGGGTCTGTTACAACGGGTAATCTTTTTTAATAAAATACAGTGTGTCCCTAAAAGTTTTATACAACTGGAGAAAAGGTTTATCTTACATTTCACAAAAAAAATATTTTTGATAAAAAGCTCTGCATGACTTGTAGATCTATAATCAAGTACAGAATTTTTAAAACATTGGCTGGAATACAGGGAAAATCAAAATCATGATTTGGAGTGAGAGAAAATACGTTCAAACTGTAGTGGAGAGCAAAATGTTCATTGAAATTGTCGTTAAGTAGCAAAAAATTACGCACACTTTTAGATAAAAATTAAAAGATAAATTTAATAAACACGTCAGCAATTGTTAGATTAATGCGCAGTACGAAACATCGTAAGATCCTGTTCATAATAAGCGCCTGATTTTGTGTTACTCATCCTTTTTAAACACGTTCTTGATAGAGTGTTTTGGAATGTCATAACAATTTCAATGAACATTTTGCTCTCCACTGTTTGAACGTATTTTACTCTCACTCCAAATCATGATTTTGATTTTCCCTGTATTCCAGCCAATGTTTTAAAAATTTTGTACTTGATTATGGATCTACAAGTCATGCAGGGCTTTTTATCAAGAATTTTTTTTGTAAAATGTAAGATAAACCTTTTCTCCGTTTGTATAAAACTTTTTGGGACACACTGTATTTAATATATGTCATAAGTAAACATTTATTATAATTATATTTCTAAAAAAAAATAATTACATAAAATTATCCCTTAACTTTATAGTCGTTTAAACTATAAAAATAAAACTAAATAGAGTTTACTGTCATCAGCCTTATTGAATAAGTTTCACAACTTATTTAGTTTTTTAAATAATTTTATTTTATTTTTATTTTGTTTAACAATTAATTATCTTTATAGAGCACGTCATACGCTTTTTACGCGTTTCGCGAATTCTTATTAATTTTAAATTTAAATATTTTGGGCATGTATTTAGCAATGAAATGTCCTGCTGATAAAGCGACTGTTTTGGAGACACACCTGACTTTTTGGCATTTTTTGAATGCGCTCACGCAGATAAAGAAGAAAGAATATAGTGTTCAACGCCATATTCACCGAGGATATTGTTGTCAAGCGTTTTGTATTTTGGAGTGCTTTTACTAGAGTATTGTGTCAATATATTATATATTAAGCTTGATACTTTACGCTGTTTGATACTGCATGAAACTGTAGCTGTGCTGCTTGGTAGAAGAGGGGTACCCCCGCACCGTACTTGTTGTCCGCAGGGAACTTTTGAAAACTTTAAAAATATGGTATCGCTTTCAATAGTAGAGTTTTTTCATTGCTACACTTTTTTATTTCCGCTTATACCGATTTTCCACGTAAGAGTCTCGTAAATTTACAGTTTTGCTTGCTAATTTTAATAAAAAATAACAATTTTTTGAACAGGTTTAAAACCTAACCACTTACTTTGTGAAACTCCATAACTTGTAAAATTTTAATTAATTTTTGCATTTGTATTATATTTGATAAAACTAAATGATTATGCATACCATATTAGTATTAACTGTAGGTTACCTATTCCTTTTTATAAATATTATATACATAAATAAACTGTTTATGAAATTTTATTTAAAAAAAATACAAGAACAGGGAATAGAACTCCAGTCCGAAAGTCCAGCTCGCCTTCCAGTCGGCCATGTTCATGTCTTTTGCTTATTTAATAAATGCCATTTATCATCCTTTTTTGTTTGTTTTTCCTCATCATCCTTTTTATTATTAATTACTTTTTCATGATTTTTTACATTTACTAATTACAATACATTCACTTATTAGTTGATTAATATTAATTAATCAGCAATTAATATTAATTCATTTACGCCTGCTATTTCTGATATCACTGCCTGAAAAATCTTAATTTCTCTGAATCTATCCCTCTCCAAAAATAATGTGTGGTGAGGGCCTAGTTCGAGAGGTTCTCCTTACCGCTGCCCCCCAGCGGTACTTTTTTAGGCCCCCCCCAGTACTGTTTGAACATAGTCTTAAATTAATGGCCAATCAGTCTCATAATGTAAAACTTCAACTGCGGTTTGACCATAAATAATTTACTACATTATACTACACATATACGTTTCTCTTTTTTTTTCTGAGCTTTTAACCACATTTTCTCGTCCGGTAAATTATAATCTGTAGCTTCACTCATTTCAATGACTTTTAACAACAATAATGCACTAAATTACTTAACTTAGTACAGGTCATAGCAAGTTTGATTCATTTTACATTAACGATGTTGGCGGTTAATTTGAAATTTACAATTCTTGATTCTCGAAAGCTAATTTCAGTAATTAAAATACAATTTAAAATTTTAATTAAAATATTGACTGATTTTCGTTGATTGTTTTAAATAAGGACAAAACACGTCCTTTACTATGATAAAAAAGGACGAAGGAAACACTCTTAGAAAGAAGGACTGTCCTTCCAAAAAAAGCTCAGTTGGCAACCGTAGCTATATAATAAATAATTGGAAACATCCCATTTAAATTGATTTTTTATTATTGAAGCTCATTAACACATGGAACAGACATCCGACAAAATAAACAAACAGTGGATACACCGATTTGGATTTAATATGTGGATAGGTATTTTAGGTAGCAGAATAATAGGACCCTTTATTTATCACAACAATCTAAATTCCGAGCGGTATCTTGGCCTGCTGCAGACTGATTTGGAAGACGCCTTGGATGGATTACCTCTAGCAATAATTAACAACTGCTGGTTTCAGCAAGATGGTGCCCCAGCACATAACTCAAGAAATGTACGGGAGTATTTGTAGCAGAGGTTTCCTGAAAAATGGATTGGAACTCACAGTGAAGTAACTTGGCCAGCCCGATCACCAGATTTGAGCCCGTTAGACTTTTTCCTGTGGGGTTATGTAAAAAATCAACTGTATGACTCAACTTTTAAAACTGAAGAACAATTATTGGCATCGGTTATAGCAGCAGTTAACACAATCTCCTCAGAAATGTTAGCCAAAGTTTTAAATTCAACTGTACAAAGCGCATACTTGTGTCTAGAAAATAATGGGAACTTATTTGAACACTTGCAATAATCTTTGAATTCTTTTTCCAATGCCTACTAGATTAAGAATCTAAAAAAATATTAAAATTCATTTTTCTCTGTTTTTTTGGCTTTAGAAGCATAATGTGTGATACATCGTTGAATTTGTAATAAAAAATGCTACCGTATACAAGGTGTTTCTACTTTTGTGGCCATATAAAAAAATTAAGTTGGTGATGATTTCTCGAAGATGAAACATCGGATAAAAAAATTTGTAAATTTGACAGTGTCATTAGTTTTTTAATATCTTTTAAAATAAATACAAAAAATAGGAAAAATCGAAAATTCGAAAAATTGCATTTTTTGGAAAATTTCGAAAACGATAAACAATCATGGATTTCTGCGATCGGCATGTAAACATACTCTAAATAGTGCAACTTTTTCCTAATTTAAGCCAACCTGTATCTTTTACCGTTTTCAAGATCCCCATGCTGTGCATTCTTATCTTGGACACGGTGTATAAGAACTCTAGTCCCCTATTTTCATATGGTAAAATCACGACCTCCTTGATTTGACGTTTCGTTTGACGTCGTCAAACGTCGAAATCGAGGAGGTCTTGGGTAAAATATATGGAGTTTCCGGTATTAATAATATTAAAGTATCGTATGATCAAAAAGTCTTTGGATCGCAATAGTCATGAAATGGAAAAACTACCTATAGAATTATTTACTTCTACTGCCCGTAGTTCTTGTGAACTGTACAGAGTAGCGCTAATGTATCTTGAGTAGCGCTAATGGAGACATAGCCATCTGTGTCAAAAAAATACGACGCGCTGACACCGCTGAACAGAGCCCCATAGTACAAAGAAAATGTTAGGTTAGCGTACGCTATTATTATTTCTTGTGCTTGCAGTTACTTTAAGTATTACTTAATAACATTTATAAAAAGAACACAGAATGGAATTTATTTGAACTATTATCTATTGACATGACAGTTGTGAAGTAAATGCCAAAAATAATAGAAATAAATAATTTCATAGATAGCTTGTTAATTTGATGGCAACCCTGATCCAAAGACTTTTTGATCATACTATATTTGATCATACCAAGTGCAGTTAAAGAATGTCAAATATTGCGTGAATTGTTAAGATTTCGTATCAATCAGGTTCCTAACAATTATTGTTTAACAATTGATATGAACCATTACTTACAGAATACATGGCATTGTGGAGAGCAAAGATGAAAACTAATAATTTAAATAAAATTACAATATTGCACTTACGCAAATTGAAAACACATAAATGGCAACAACTATGCCGTTGGAACATTTTTCCCATTTAGTGCAGTTAAATGTTTTTTTTGGTCACATTGGCACATGTTCCGGGAAAATAAAATTCTCTCTAATACAGTTCTACTGATTTGTCGCGTTGAATTCGTACTTGGATTTTCTGATCTAGTTTTTACACTTTATATGAAAGTACCCAAATGTTATTAATTTATTTATGTAGTTAATTAAATATCTTATTTTTCTTAACCACACTTATTTGTGATGTGAAACACTACAGAAAAGTGAACCAAGCCAACCCTCATCTTTTTACACAGTGAATTGGTAACATAAACATGAATAGAGACGTGTTTTTTTCGCAATTGGTTCTGGTCTCGGTTCACAGCGGTTGACAGGTATTTGACAGATTTTTTGACAGCGGTTGCTCTTCGGGTCTGTTTGGTTCGGAAGCACTCGGAGTCATGACGTCAAGTGACGATTTTTCCAGGAACTCAATCGAACGGGTTGGTTCTGAGATCGGTTGCTCTTCATTGTTTACAAACAGTATTCTAACCTTTATTAATAACAATAACTTGTATTTATTAATCTTTTATTATTACGTAGATTTTGAATTCCAAATGCATACTTGACAATAAGTCTATCATAATGTATTCATTTATCATGAAGACGTCCCCATAAAAGGTGTCATATTACATGTCTTAAGTGTCACTTCAACAGAAAAGTAAACTATGATTAGTGTAGGTTTTTTATACTGTTATGTACAGAGTTGGATAACAATTACATAAAACTATTTTAGGTCTGTTGGTTTACCATGTACCTACTACACTGCCGGTGAGGTACGTGCAAAGTAGAAGGCACTTCAAATACAATTGATAAATGCAAGAGATAAGTGAAACAGCAAAGAATTAATAAGAACAATATAATCTTACCTTCGTACAAACAAATATGAGTTGAAAATACTACAGTGATAAGAGATATTACAGAAGAATTATGCAAAGGGTTGTTGAAGAAAAACATAATTACAGAATGTGTACGTAGTACTGCTAGTTATAATAGATGTCTATAGTTATTTGTCTACCAAGTTTAGAACCATTTGGAGAAAACAATTGTATTTTTTGTTGCAGGCAACTACTATTTAATTACGAACTAAATAACTTCCAACCAGCTGTTGCAAACAGACCCAGCTACTTACAGTAATTGAATCATGAAAACCTACTAAAAACAAAATAGTTGTTTTACTAATAGGGTTAAAAGAGTCCCACGCATTGAAGAAGAGACTGTAATCGAGACAAATATACTGCACATTGTGTGAAAAAGATTAGACTTATGCTCATTATCTAGTTGTAGTTAATTAATGTTATCCACTGTATATTTATGTATATTAGGTTCATTGTTAACATTAATTACTCATGTGTAACAGTTTATATTATATATCATATACTGACTTGGTTTAGTTAAAAGTATACATCCACTGTAGTACAAGATATTGGGATTTTATACCCATTCTATAATAGTGTATAATAAGTAATAATATTCATTTCATATCTAGTGATTGAATGAAATACATGCAAAATACATAACGGCTAGTGTTTTAGAATATTTATTTAACGAGTTAGAATATTAACTCGGTAAATACCATAGTGGCTGTGGAGTAATCTTTGTATGTGAGAATAGTTTTAGTATTATGTACTATGGTACTAAAAATGCACTGCTTTGGCAGGATTTTATACATGTGAAGATATTGTATAAACATTATGTTCTATTAAATGTACAACTTTTATCCTAAAAATTTACTGTACTGTACATTAAATTTTATTAAATATTAAGAGTTGTTATTTCTATTTGCTGTTCTATAACCATTTGTGCAGTAATACGTTATTTTTTCCAAAGGCAAGGCCCTCCCTGAGTAAGTGGTAGAGAGCTTGTCTCTCAATCCAAGGAACGGATCCAAATCTCAATTGGGGTAGGATTCTTAAAAATCCAGTACAATCATATTTGAGCTAAATAGTTATGATGTGGAAGTTATGTAAATGATAGGGTGTGACGGAGCATAATTTACTTGTTATATGTAGTAGCCCCATTGCACTGTCATAAAAAAGAAAATGAATTATGTAAATACATATCTTTGTAAAAGTACATTATTCAATATGTATATAATGCCCAATTCATCTAAATACATATCTTCTACGATAAAGTAATATTGTCCTTTTCATAAATGTATATTTCATCTGAGATTATGGTTGAAAGGAAATAAAAAAAACAAAGATTACTTCATTTAATGCTTTTATTTTTGTATGAGGCATATGCATTTTTACAATTTTGTAATTGTTTTATTAGTATCAACATCATGTTTCTAAAATGTAACAAAAGAATCCCTAATAACCTTCCGTATGTCAGTGTACCCATGTATACAATAATATGACTGTATTACCTAAATATTTTCTATATCAGTATTGTCGTCAATATTGAGCTTGGAAAAATTAAACTCGTATATATGTATAGGTATATCTCAATTTAAATTATTTAATTCAACGTTCCTCTGCTTACATCTACCTACAAAATTCTTTTAAGCAGTCAAATGAAAATAGTGCAATACCAAATTTATGGCATACTCAATTTATGGTTATTATAACTGTAAATGTTAAGAAAAATGTTACAAACAAGCAGTAGCCTGAATGACCCTGCTCTTAAAAAGGTTTTAGCCAGATGTGTATTGTTCAGCAATGGATGAATATAATTACTAGTTTTAAACACCAAGAATGACATGTTTATTATACCTAATATACAAACAGGAAATGACAAAATTCATGGCTATGCTACTCAAAGAAGTACAAATACATCTAATTTTCTCTACTTTAACACATTCAAGAGATATTTATCATCAAAGTACCAGTTTTGAAAACTATACAAATTTTTAAAATTTGTTACATTTCAACCATAGGTTACACAGTTCTTAACAATACCCTTCTCACAATTATTTCTAATATTGCTAAACTATAGTTGTACTCATACATTACATGCAATAATTTTTGCTATTATTCTAATAAATTGTATATTAGCTAGTATTGCTCTGTAGCATCCAATATGTATTTGTAATTTTACAATAGGGCTATTTTAATTAAACCACCAAAAGTCTGATGATTATAAAATAATGTATTTCTAACAACTATAAACAAAGGGTTACAGATGGCAATATTAGACAAAATACACTACAATAAAGCAACTTAAATAATATACAGATTACAAACAGGAAATTGCTAATATAGTTTTATTGTTTATTTTTGTATTGAAAAACTCAGGTAGACTGACTACCCTATGGGAATGAATCACTTACTCTTTTTGAATTGATTTTGCAATATTCAAGCATACATAATTGCTGGCAGGCTGAACTAGAAACTTTTCTTTTACTTTAAAGATGTACAATTTTAGTTTAAAGATTTGATTGTTTTATCTTGATATCGAGTCCAGTTTCTCTTTAAAAGAAAGTTTCGTACACATGCATGATATAAAATTTTCAACCAAGCCTTTTGGCAGAGTTCCACATATTTCAAATCATAAAATGCACTGGCGAATCAGCAGGATATCTTAGAATTGTGTATTTCACTAATTTAAATGGTGAGAATCTCTTGATCCAGTCATGGAGCACCTGCCATTTCATTCAGTTAGAATGTTCAGTAAGCAAAGTTCAGCATCTGTATCGAATGAAGTTGATTTCCATTTCTACCATATAACATTCATTGAAAAATGCATAGTCCAAAGTTACATTGTCCCATTTTTATTTAATCTCATGGTATAAATTCTGCCAGGTGGTTTGAATAGTTTATTATGCTGTAATTAAAACATGCTAGTAATAATAAATACAAGATGAAAACCTCTTTTGGTAATATAATAACTAAAATAATTACCAATTAAGTTCGTATTTCAGTGATTAGTCAGTACCTAATTTACAAAATTAAATCACTTTAAATAGTAATTGTTCATCGTAATGATCTCTATTAGAACACTTGGAACTTAGTTTTAACTCAAGCATTTGGATAGGTACACCACAATATTCAATATCAAGCAATTAAACGTGTAACAAAAAATAGTGTGTGTTTGCAAACTTGATTAATTTAGTACGTAAGATGTAGTTTTTTAAATATCATCCAGCAGCTAATTTTGTTATAATAATATTAATATAAAATGTTTTGACTGCTATTAATAAGAAAGTAGGATTTTTTAATACTTTGTTTACATGTTGAGGTTATGTTCCATGGAGCAGATGACCTTGGCTAAGGACCAGAATACAACCAAAACTTACCTGCATTTAGAACCTGCTCCCTGAGCAGGTTCTGAATTTGACAGACCAAAAGCAATTAAAATTGAAACCAGGTCGTATGTGACGTCATTGTTTTCCAATAGAACACGGTTGGTTACTGGTTTGACCGACCGGGACCAGAACCAAACCCAAAAAAACACGTCTTAGATAAGCCTGAAAACCTTTATTTAAATGGTAAATGCATTTGCTCTTCAGATCTTATGAAGTTATAATGGATGGCGCTGATGCAGCAACTTCAATAAAAACTGAAACGAATCAGAATATCAAAATAGAATCTCAACTAATGGAAGACTATAAGACCAAGAATGAGACTAAAACAAATATAGAGAGTGAAAAGCAACCATTTTTTAGTAACGCTAGTAGTTCACGAATTAATAGTGACAAATGTAGAAAACACAGAAATGATCTAAGTAGCCACATGGCCATACATAATGATGGAAAACGATTTGAATGTAATTTGTGTGATTATAAATGCTCAGTAAAGGGTAGTCTAAACATTCATATGCTTACTCATAGCAGTGAGAAACCATTTCAGTGTAATTTATGTGATTATAAATTTTCATTGAACAGTCGTCTCAAAGCCCACATGAACACTCATAGTAGTGAGAAACCATTTGAGTGTAATTTATGTAATTATAAATCTACAATAAAGAATAATCTCCAAAGACACATGCTCACACATAGTGATGAGAAACCATTTGAGTGTGATTTATGTGATTATAAATGTACATTGAAGAATACGCTCAAAATCCATATGCTCACTCATAATGGTGAGAAACCATTTGTTTGTAATTTATGTGATTATAGATGTTCAGTGAAGGGTAGTCTCAAAAACCATAAGCTTGCTCATAGTGGTGAGAAACCATTTGAGTGTAATTTATGTAATTATAAATCTACAATAAAGAATAATCTCCAAAGACACATGCTCACACATAGTGATGAGAAACCATTTGAGTGTAATTTATGTGATTATAAATGTACATTGAAGAATACGCTCAAAATCCATATGCTCACTCATAGTGGTGAGAAACCATTTGTTTGTAATTTATGTGATTATAGATGTTCAGTGAAGGGTAGTCTCAAAAACCATAAGCTTGCTCATAGTGGTGAGAAACCATTTGTGTGTAATTTATGTGATTATAGATGTACAACGAAGGGTAGACTCAAAAACCATATGCTTGCCCATAGTCGTGAGAAACCATTTGACTGTAATTTGTGTGATTATAAATGTAAAGCGAAGAGTCGTCTCAAAATCCACATGCTTACTCATAGTGGTGAGAAGCCACTTGAGTGTAGTGTATGTGAGTATAAATGCTTAGTGAAGTATAATCTTAAAATCCACATGTTCACTCATAGTGGTGAGAAACCATTTGAGTGTAATTTATGTGAGTATAAATGTTCAAGGAAGAGCCATCTTAAAACTCACATGCCCACTCATGGTGGTGAGAAACCATTTGAGTGTAATTTGTGTAACTATAAATGTTCAACAAATAGTCGTCTCAAAGACCACATGCTGACTCATAGTGGCGAGAAACCGTTTGAGTGTAATTTATGTAATTATAGATGTACATTGAAGAGTACTATTAAAAGACACATGCTCACTCATAGTGGTGAGAAACCATTTAAGTGTAGTTTATGTGATTATAAAAGTTTAGAGAAGAGCAGTCTCAGAAATCACATGTTCATTCATAGTAGTGAGAAGCCATTTCAGTGTAATTTGTGTGATTATAGATGTACAAAGCAAAGTAGTCTCAAAAAACATATGCTTACTCATGATGGTGAGAAATAATTTCAGTGTAATTTACGTAATTATAAATGTGTAACAATAATAATAATAGGTTTATTTTTTAACTGGTTGGTTCCCTTTTACATATAATTGGTTGCAGTATAATGTAATTACAATAAATATGCATTCAATTAAAATAATAAGATAGTAAAAATTTAAGTATGTAACAGCTAAGTGTATATTAACAAGGTACAAATAAGTTTCCATAAACACATATAGAACAATTATCTTTAAAACAAGCAACATGACTAGAACACAATTTAATTTAATAAGATGTTATATATTAATAACAAGCAACATAAGTTACATGAGTGCATAAGATCAGGCATTAGTCTTAAAAAGCAAAGCATAAATTACACAATTTATATCACAGACAGAGCATTGCTTTAAAAAAAGGCTTATTGTTGTATCTTTTTAGAGATTGCTTTGACACTGTCATTAAACATGTCTATTATATCTTTTAGAATTAGTAATCTATTACATGTAGATAGAGCTAGAGTAAATGGTGTATTACCTATTGTGACAAAGAACAATCCTGTATTTTTGTGCCTTAAATGTAATAAAGGTACCTTAAATCTTACAAGTTGTGTTAGTGATGGAGAATCAATACCATTGTTTAATAGTTTATATATAAATAATATTATGACAATATCTCTTCTAGTAGCTAATGTACTAATTACGATTCTACATACATTTTTAATACAGTGCAATTGATCATTATACAAAATTGTGTTAGGATAGTTTGGATATATTCCTGTGATGTTTCTGTAGACCCACCTTGTAAAGGTTTTTTGAACTTTTTCAATATCATTTATTAAACTGAACTGATTATAACAGCGAATTCCAAAATTGAACGGACATAAACATAATAAAGGTTATATAAAAGAATAACGTTATTAAAATTATTACAATTTCTAATACGAAAAAATAAACTTTTATAAGCTTTAGTAATAACAGTGTTAATACAGATTAAAGGTAAATTTATTTATAAATAAGACCCCGAGATCCTTAATCTGCTCTTTCATCTTTAAAATTACACTATTAATTGACAATTGATATTCTAAAAAAGGGCCGATCTATTCACCTCCCTGTGACTTTATCTGCTAGTTAATTGTCATGGATATCATTGTGGGAACAATTGTAACTATAGCAACTAACTTCCAGATAAATTTAAAAGGAGGTGAATAGATCGGCCCTAAGTGATTCTTGGACCCAGTATATCTTATTACAAAGCATTTATTTATGTTGAACAAAAGATCATTTTGATTAAATTAGATTGATATTTTATTTAAATCGTTTTGAAATGACGTATAGTTACTTGGATTATTCACAACACCGAATATTTTACAGTCATCAGCATATAGAAGGCATTGAGCAAATTAAACCGATTGTTGGAGATCATTAACATATAAATTAAAAACAGTGGCCCAAGACATGAGCCTTGTGGCACACCAGATGTGGGAGTGAATACAGAAGATGTTGCTCCATTAATTATTACATAGTTCTCCCTCTTCACTAAATATGACCTTATTAGATTGATTGCACTCTCACTAAAACCAAAGTTTGACAATTTTTTAAACAGCACTTCAAAGGAGACACTGTCAAATGCTTTAGTAATGTCAGTATAGACACAGTAAACTTGGCTACCATTTGTTAGAGAAAATTGAGAGATTGGCCACAGTACTTCTTATTTTTGACTTTAGTGTCTATAGCTTCTTCAGTATCTGATTCTAGTGACGATATAGTGTAGTTGAAAAGAAACTTTTTGTTTTGCAGCTCAAAAGTTTCACCAGTTTATTTATGGTCACAGGGTACTGATACAAGCTGATCATTCACCATTGGTTAATATTTTTAAGAGAAATATTTAGAAATCTACCAATAGAATTCAAAGATTATTATTAAACCTCTTAAAATATGATTTAAATGTAACATATGCCAGTACCTTATAATCACACTATAGATAAGATCATATTACATGAGAATTGCTTGAGGATTGTGAGCACACGATATCAAATTACATTTTCCTGATAAGTCTACGTTATCTCTCATGAAAACTGCTTTAGCATTAACTCTCTCATGGCCATGAGAATTGTGTAGGCAGATAAGATTGTAACACTGTATAAATACCTCTGTTTTAATCTTAAGCCTTTAGTCTTTATCAAATCTTTGACGAAACATCGACGTAAAGTCTTTATCCTGCCGTTAACAATCTTAGGTGAGTTTAATTAATCTTTAATAAGTGTTAATCAGTCTCAGATTATCTAGGTGCGGATTTTAAAATTGTCTTACTAGAAAAACATAAAGACTCATTCGAGTCTTAATTGTTTTGTTTAATATCATTTAAATGTGAATTCTAAAATTGTTCTGTTAAGTGTGTTAATTCAAATCTAATTATTTAAACTCGTCTTAAACTCATTTAAATAATTACTGACAAAGTAATATCATAACATTTGTATTGTAAATGTAAAAAAGAGAAAGTTTTCTCTTCATTAAAAATAATAAATTATATTCTACGACTGCAAACGAAATATATAAATTTGTTTTATTATATTAAATAAATAAAAGTTTAAGAAAAAACCTTCGGCCACAGAATATAATAAAACTGGCGCAGATTTCGTCCGGATTTTGGAAAATCGAAGATAAATATCGATTTTGTGTTTTAACACTTGATCCAAAGGAAAACATCGTTCCCAACAAGATGTCGCCGTCAAGATAATTGAAATTTCACCGCTTTAAAAATTGGCACAGGACTTCGAAAATCAAGGCGTGACATCCCAGCAGCACCGTCGACCGACGCGCGACGTAGGCTTCCAACGCACGCTTCTAACAGCACATCGCGTGGTTATTGCAACCTTGGGATCTTTCCTGCTGATTATTGCAATCAACTTTAATTCTACGCAACAAAGTAAGTGTTTTTTTTCTTTTAAAGTGAAAAGTGTTTCAAGAAGAAACCAGTGAATTTATTAAATCATTATTAAAACCATACTAACTTAGTTTTAACATTTTTAATTAATTTAATTAATTATTGCATTTTAGTTTCTAATTTACGTACATGGTAGACGCCAGACTGAATAGGTAGTGTCAGCTAGTGACATTATAAAGCCTTTCATGCTTGCCATGTATGGGTAGGAACCCCGAAACTGTTTACTAACAATAAAAATAATTTTAAAAATAATTGTATTATTCTAATTATTCTTTTCTTTTAACAAATTAAGTTTTAAAGTAAAGATTATATAATTTTTGTTTAATTTTAAATGTTTAGACATCGATCTCGATCTCCGAGACGTTGTAAAAGTGCAGAACGCACAGTAAATCCAAGCTCAAATTTAAATACACCTCCTTTATTATTCTTAAATAATAACAACAATAATATGGTAGCTTTCAACCCAACACTTTTAAATGAAATTCCCATTTATGATGGCAACACAGCCACTTTATCAAAATTTGTTAGAGCTACAGAAATTATTACCACACAATCTTGTACAGCATACCCCGAAGAATTCATAAATAAATTAATTATCACTTCAATTAGAAATAGAATAAAGGGACAAGCTCTTGAAATTATAACAGGATATAACTACAATACCTGGAATGAAATAAAAACTGTTTTAATAGAAAATTTTGGCGATCACAGATCAGAAACAAATTTATTAATTGACTTAACTAGAATTAGGCAAGGAAAAGATAACCCTATTGAATTTTACAATAAGATTAGGACGCATTTAGCGACCCTAAATGCAAAAGTTTCATTAGGACCGGATCCAGTAGTAATTAAAACCCACATATTAGAAGAAAATTCAAAATTAGCTTTACGAACGTTTGTCAGTGGACTAAACGAAAATTTAGGCGCATTCGTCAGATCTAGAAATCCAAATTCTTTAGAATCAGCCCTAAAAATTATTAAAAAAGAACTAGATATTCGTTATTCACAAAACCAAAATTTTAGAATGAACCAAAATTTAACAAAAAATAATCAAATACATTTAACATCTAAAAATAACTATCCTAAACCATCCCAAAACCTGTGTACTACTCAAACTAGAACTGAAAGATTTGGAAATCCAAATAATTTTTCTAATTTCTCAAGACCTAATAACTTTTCAAATAATTTCCCTAATTTCTCAAATTATAATTCGAGACCAAGTAATTTTTCGAACAGACAAAATAATTTCCCAAATTTCACGTCGAATAATGCTTCAAGTAGCAACATTAGATCAAATCAATCTAGAAATTTTAGTTCTTTCAAACCGAACCATCAACCCACATATACTCCAGAACCTATGGAGGATAGCATAATTAAAAGACCCGCTCCAGATAATTAGGAAACCAAAATAAATTCAGAACGAACTCATAACGCTTTAGACGCTTTTCAAATGCAATTCCAGAAGAGATAAATTATCACGACGATAATTTACCATCAACAGCTTTCAATAATATTGAATATGACGAACCAGATCTCGTATATTTTGATAATACTTATAATGAAAATCCCAATTATCCTCAAGATGAACATCCCCAAGACGAATATGTCCAAGAAAACCAATACTACAATCAACCAGAAGAAGAATACGAAAACATGGACACTAATGTAAATTTTCATTAAGAGCCTAGGAACCCCTATTACATTTTAACATAAACCCCAAAGCAAACTTACCCTATGTAATGATCCCAGGATTGAACGAAAAATTATTGATCGATACAGGGAGTTCAAAAACTATCATTTCCCCCAAATTCGTGCAAGAAAACTTTCCAGAATCCATTTATAAATATAATTTTGAAATTACAAT
The DNA here is from genome assembly GCA_929113105.1 of Agrypnus murinus. Lineage (NCBI taxonomy): Eukaryota > Metazoa > Arthropoda > Insecta > Coleoptera > Elateridae > Agrypnus > Agrypnus murinus. The sequence continues at coordinate 70,341,976 of OV816030.1, read as the reverse complement.
TCCCATGGAACTACTCAACATAATTATGTAACAGACATCCCTATACCTAATCTTTTTGACGAAGAAGGACTTCATACATGTTACTTATTTGACTTTCATCCCGACTATGTAGGACTTATAGGATCCGATCTTTTGATGGACCTATCCACATCAATCGATTATAAATGGATGCATATCCAAACCGAAAAAACAACCGTACCTTTTTATTATAACCCTTCCAAATTAAAGCAAGAAATGCAACAACGAAATTATTGTAATTTTTCAAAATTAAAACCAAATCAGGAACCAATAAAAAAGATCCATATACCAGCTCGAACCAAAAGAAGGGTACCCTATTACTGCGATTATTTGGCCACGCGATATCTCATGTGCACAAAGTCGTAGAACTCTCAAACTTTGAACAGATATAGAAGCAACAATTTTATTCAACATATATCAATTAAAAAGTGATCCCTATGCTGGATCTCGAATTATCTTGATTTTCGTGAACCCTTGTTTTGTATGGTTTTACATAGGAAATCGAACGTCTGAAGAGTTAAGCATCAATAACTCGAGTGCACAAGAACTAATTATGCTGATATTTGGTGTACGTATTACCCAACTATCTGAGCGATTTTAGTGCAAAAACAAAATTGATCCCTATCATAGTTCGGCAGCAAATATAATTTATATGAATGAGTGCAGGTAATTGAGTGATTATTATACAGGATCAGGTATTTTCATCCAAATGATGCTATAATGAGTAAATAAATGGTAGTTTGCTTAGGCCACTAGTGCTTAAGATAGCTTTTTGTAGGAAGATATCCAACACCTAAATGTGGCCTAATGGGTCTAAGCCTAAGGCTCATCAGCGATTGCTGATTGTGTGCCTTAAAGATATTTAGTCTTAAATGACTCCTATTACCTCTGCACCTAATCCGTGGCAAGTGTCGTGAAATTGTATTTGGAGATTATCTCACATCGGCCCTTAAAAGCTTTTGGGTACTCCGACAATTTGCGGAAACAAAGAGGGGCGGTGTGAAAAAACACTTGCAATAGAATTTTATTCAACCTAGCATGGAGTAAGATGGTCTTGGACTCACTCACTTGCACTTACTCACTTAGATACACAGGTTTGAACTCACTCACCCACTTGGATTCACTTGGACTTACTGACTTGGATTTACTTACATAAACTCGGGCACTTGGACTTACTCTCTTGCACTCACTCTCTTGGATTCACTAACTTGGACTCACACCGTTGGATTCACTCAAATGGATTTACTGACTTCGATTAACTTACTTGAATTCACGCACTTGGACTTACTCTCATGCAATCACTCGCTTGGATTCACTCATTGGACTTACTAACTTGGACTCGCCCAATTGAACTCACTCTCTTAAAACCCACGCTCTTGGAATCACTAACTTGGATTCACACAATTGGAATCACTCACGTGGACTAATTCACTTGTATTTAATCACTTGGAGTCACTCACCTAGACCCAGACAATTGTACTCACTCACCTAGACCCAGTCACCGGACACACTCATTTGGACTCGCTCACTTGGACTCACTCACTTTGGCTCACTTTTTTCAACTCACTCGCCTAAACTCACTCGCATGAACTCACTCAGTTAGACTAATTCTCTTGGAATCCCCCACTTGGACTCACTCATCTGGACGCACTCATTTGCATTCACTTCCTTGTGCTCACTCATTTGGACTCACACACCTGGACACACTCACTTGGGCTCGCTTTTCCGGACTCATTTATTGAACTCATTCATTTGACTGAATTTGTCATGAACTGATTCATTGACTTGGACTCAATCACCTGGACTCTTTTGGACTCCATACCTGGACTAACTCTTCTGGACTCACTTACTTGGACTAGCGCTCTTGGACTAACTCACCAGTGCTCACTCATTTGGACTCACTTACCTGGACTCAGTCATTTTGACTCATTCACTTGGACTCATTCACTTGGACTCATTCACTTGGACTCACTCATTAGAACTCACTCACTTGGACTCACTGATTTATACTTATTCATCTGGACTCATTCACTTGGACTAACTTATCTGGACTCACTCACTCACTTGGGCTCACTCTTTAGGACTAATAATGTAATAGATGTGTTACTTTTATAAAGAATAGTAATCTGGTATTATGTTTGTAAATAGTGTAGTCATTGTATTAGATGGTAAAATTGTGTAATGTGATTATGTAAATAGTAACTAGTATATCAGCTTAGAAAATTATAATTTAAGGACACTTCCTGACATAAAGCGAAAGAGTAAAGTCATGCAAAATGACATAGTACAAATGTAAATAGACACTTCTGAATATAAAGCGACAGAGTAAAGTCGTGGATGAGAATATTGTAAAAATTTAAATAGTCTAGTCTAAAATAGACAGTTAAAATTGGTTGGTGAATTGAATACGGCGAAAGTGTAAAAAGTTATAAATTGTAAAAGTGTATATAAGTTGTTAAAGAACCACCTTTAAGTTAAATTACTTGCTAAAGTTAAGCAAGATAATAAATCTTCGATTAAAATCATAAATTGGTGTTTTATTTAATATAAACACATAAAACAAATACTACAATGTCTACGAACAAAGGAAATAGTACCCGCAATTAATTAAGACAAAAGTTTATTACCAAAAGTGTGTAATCAATAATCAAGTGTGTGGATGGTGTTATGTGGGAAATCCATGCAAAAGGAAGGAAGTCAACCGGAATTGGAAACCAGCACTGGGACAACATAAAGTGACCTACTCTGCCAATAGGAATTGGGAAAGGATATGGTAGAAAGGAAGAAGCATCGCTATATAAAAGGTAGGAAGTTATTTCCTTCTGTAAATGGTAATTGTGAAAGAAAAGACAATTTTGTGAAGTGCAATTAAGTGAATTGAACAATTTATTAATAGTTAAACTTAATTAAGATTTCAATTTTAGAAGTGATTTGAATTTCAATTTGTATATATTTTTAAAACCACAGGAATCCACATTCTCCCTGAGATGAGTCTTTCTTAATAATGTAATTCAGTTATTTTATGTTATTTAATTGGCGTCCAACTCTTTTATGTAAATTTGAGTTATTCAAGAACTCACGTAATATTATCTTTACATAACTATTGCATTATTTAAAACTATTAAAAGGTTAAATGATTATGGAGTTCCACAAAATAAGGCTGGAAACAATAAACAAGACTATTAAAAGGTATTTCCTAATCATATAAGAATTTATAAAAGAAGGAAGTTGAAAAGCATTTCCAAAGTACACAGTCATTTCAAAAATCAATTTAATTATAAATCAATTATCTACGATCTAACAGCAATTATTCGTTTTTTTAAAGTATTTGATGAAATTGAATATAAAAACAATATTTTATTTTTAATTAGCCAAATTCATCGCATATATTTTTATTTTGCTAGCCAATGTGGGAAAAGTTCAAATTTTTCTTTTTATGCGAATTCACCGCAATATATATTATTAATACCAGAAACTCCATATACTATATCATATGAAAATAGGGGACATTTTTTGAAGCGCCATCTTCGCAGTTGGGTGTGCAACTAACAAATCGTTTTTCGGTGAGAAACCTGCATCTAATAAAAAATAGCACCATTTCTGTTAAATGGTGGTTTATTTTACTGTTATGCTAAAATATATAAACTTTTACAATTTATCTAAACTATTCAATCTTTCATTACAATGACGATTTTTTAATTAATTTCGAAATATTTTAGAAATGTCAGGTTTATTTGCACACCACACCCGCAAGAGGCGCTATTAAATTTTGTCTCCCATTTTTCAAAATAAGTTTCCGGTATTAATAATATTAAAGTATTTGGTTATATTGAACTGCTTCACTATTGGATTTGTATTATAACAGACGAAAGTTATAATCGGATGTATCTATAATTGATTGTTTAGACAATAAATTGTAAAATCATTTGACTATAATAGTTATTTATGGTACAAGTGAGAAGTATGAATTTGGGCTAACTTTTCTGAATGGATAATATCCTTAACTCACGTGTGCCATACAAAATTGTATCCAACACTCCTTTACTTAAGTTTAAATATTGAATTTGCAATGTTTAGTTAGCCTGTAGTTTTGACGGTAATTTTAATACTCTAGCGTGAAGACTGGATTTTAATAATATGCAATTGAAAGCTGGTGATTGGTTGCTACCTATAATAACAGCCAATCACCATTCTAAAGTGGGTAACAATATTTTCATTCTCCTCTTTACGAAAGTGTAACTTTCTATCTTGATAATGCAACCAAAAGCGAAAGTAAAACTTGCTAGGTGGTTGCTAGGTATGAAAAACTTTCGGTCCCTGGACAACGAAGTAAAACTGTCAATTTTTTTAAACATAATATTATAAGGTGGCTGTTGTCAACATTACCTTGGTAACAATACTGTTGTATATACAAACATTATTTTATTATAATCACTGAATCATCCTTTTATTTATTTATTTACGGTGGTTAATAAATGTCAAGGGGAGAATGAAAAGTTTAATACATTACACGCTGCGAAAGCCTTTTCAGGTGCTCGGTGTTTTTAACTAACCTCGGTTACGCTTACGCTTCGCCTCGGCCAATCAAAAACACCTTGCACCTAAAAGTAAACTTTCGCAGCTAGTAATGTAAATAACTATTTTCTACCCACATGTGAGTAAACTTCAACTTTAATTGCTTACAAACATCAAAATTTAGCCCTCTTTATTTAGAGGTGTTGGATAAAGATTTTTAATGGTTAACAAACAATAATTTTATTACAAATAAACATTAAATAAAGTATTTACGAACTAGATAACAAATAACATTTTTCTCCGGTATGGAATGCATTTTGTTTTATCTTTCATCCAAAAATACCACAAAACAACGAATTCCGAAACACATATGTAATGTTTTTTCAATTTTTATACAAATCAAAATACTGAAAAAATACTATAGCAAACTTGCCAGACAAATATTCCTCTGATTAATTAATGCCAGATCAATACTAATTAATTAATTATTAAAAGATTTCAAGTATAAGACCATTGTGTACACATAGGCAACCAATTATACATAAAATAGCGTAAGTGTATTAACTTTTCAGGGATGAAATCAGTGGAATCTTGATCTGTCATTTTCCAAACACATTATACAAGGATCAACTATACTTAGTAAAAAAGGGCAGTGGCCCCAACTAAGGCTTGGTGAAAGAACCTATGGTTCTGATGTACCTAACCTAGGTTAGGGAATAGTCCTAATGCTGGACGAGGTACTTAACCCCGTATGAAAGAGGACGGGAGGGTGCCGGCGGGTGAGCACGTATATGTTGATCGCTCCGGTACTAGCCTGGTTAGCTAGTAGAGGGTGGATAGGCAACCTCGCTCCGACCAGTGAGTAACAGGAAGCAATTGCTGTGCAATTGCGCGCTGATTGAGCGTATCTCAATTACTTCCTCTTTTGGAAGGAACGTGGGGATATGTTAACACGGGAACCCCACGTAAAACACACATGTAAATCATATACTATGAATACAGATAATAAAAGGGATTTTATCCATTACGGAGCTGTGAGATGGTCGTGTTCGCTAGCTCTCCTACTATTATACCTAAACCACAAATACAAGGAATGAGTCATCACAAAGCACCTGGGCGACAGCGGGTTGCTTTCACCGCATTATTGTATTCCATCTCTCTCTGTGGTGTGACGAATATATTAATAGAAAATAAGTAAACAATAGGGAAATAGAGATGGAATGCACTAAAGTTTTGGGAGTCCACCGCTGTAGCCCAGGTGATTTGTGATGACTCATTCCTTGTATTTATGGTTTAGGTATAGCAGACTTTATATTATTTCATTATCAAGAGTGACAAGTTCGACGAAACAAAAAAAATCGACAGCAAGATCTTACCGTCACAGAATTGGTGTAACCAGATTCCTCTGCGTGTACAGAGAAAAGAATCTTTGCTATTCAAAGTTTGGCGGATTCTGAATATTCAAGCATGTTCCGCCGACAGCGCGACGAATAGCATCCTTTGTGGTTTGTAACATATGTTGAAAGATGTCTGTGATAACATCCAGGATATTGCTGGCAATTGAGCGCTGAAGTGGGGTTCGTCTGCTGCATCTACACCTCGATATAATTATTTAAAATAATATAATCTAATATTCCTGACGCTAATATTTCCGATCGTATTTAGTGCATTTAATATATTACTACAGTAAAGAAAAGAAATTACGCTTTCTAATCATGTACTATCATGTACAATCTATGTACAGCATCCATTGAAAGATTACACCAGTATGCTATACATAGTAGTCGAGATTTTTTTACGTGGGGTCCCCGTGTTAACATACCCCCACGTTCCTTCCAGAAGGAAGTGATTGGGATACGCCCAATCAGCGCGCAAGTTGCACAACCGGCAGTCGTGCAATTGCTACCAGATTGACTCACTGGTAGGAGCGAGGTTGCCTATCCGCCCTCTACTAGCTAAGTCGTGCATAGTAACCGAGCAGTTGACTTAACACGCTGCTCACCCGCCGGCACCCTCCCGTCCTCTTTCATACGGGGTCAAGTACCTCTTCCAGCAATAGGACTATTCCCCAGCTATGCGCTCTTGCAAAGTGGGACCACTGCCCGATCGAATCCAACCTCAATTGTGGCAGGACTTGGTTTTTTATTGGTTTTGCCACCCCGATCTACCAATTTTAGGCTTGGTGGGCCCTCGACAGAGCTTCTTTTAAGTTTACACGTTATAGACCCCCGGTGCGTACCCGTATTTGGTGAAGTTGTCTTGATAGTGAGAGGCTATGTATTCGCTTCAACTATCCTTAAGTGTAATGGCTTTCAGAGCTTCTCCTAACCACTGTACCCGGCTGCAGTCCAGATCATAGGGAGGTCGGGATAGCTCCTAAGCACATTTACCTGGCGGCATGCAATTTCCCATTAGCCCAAAAGCAGGGTAAACCTCACTTCTAGTCACCGCACTAGAGATTCAATCAAAAAACGGGTTCCTTTGGTGACCATAAATGGCCTCGGCCAGACAGCGGGTTCCTTTGGTGACCATACATGACCTAGGTCATGCAGCGGGTTCCTTGGTGACCATGAATGACCTCAGCCAAACAGCGGGTTCCATTGGCGACCATAAATGACCTCCTCCTTAGGTGAGATTCGAATCCGCCCACACCGGTCTCATCTATCAGGGCTCCCCCTGGTCGGTATGAGTTACCGTCGAGAATTCTCAGGAATTTATCTACCACACACTTAATCTGACAGCTTCCTCCATTGCCCTTGATAGGGATAGGGTAGAAGACAGCCAGTTTTATGGGTGCACGTCGTGTGGTCTCCTGTACATCCAGTATGCTATACAGGCAGGCGTTAGGTATCTCTGCAGTATGCCTGGTTTGGTGTCCCTTAGTTTGGGCATGGCCCCAGAACAAGGCTTGACTCCAGGACGCGAGGGATACTAGCAAGATTTAACCCCCCTGACACCCCCTGATCACTGTTGTTGTGGAAGCCGTTTCGCCAGGTCTCTTCCCTGGTGTAGTCAATTACTGTGGATCAGATATAGTAGAGGCAACTCTGCTATAGACCGATGCCAAAAGAATTACAGGTATGGCTGAGTTCAGGAGGTCCAGCACGATTGACCACCTTATAAGTGGAGTTAAAACGAATACAGAGCGAATACGACTATTAGCCCCTCGTAATACATACAATACTAGTATTAGACTCAATTAGAGTCAATTCTTCATTCGTGGGTAATATCATATACTTAAACTCGCTAGTACCATAAATAACTATTTGCACTTTTGCCTCTTCGTGGTCTGAAAATTACTGTCTTCTTAATTTCTAGTTTAATTTTTCAAAATCGTCTATGACATGTAAAACAAACGAGGCTTTGTCTACTGGTGCATAACAAGATACTAACACTCTATCTTGTTATACCTCTCAAGACTGAATCTATATAGATAATGAGCCGGAACACAACCCTCCTAAAATGGTGAATATGTAAAAAACATCTACGTAACAGCATCAATCGCTCTGTAGAAAATGCAGTTGCGATATTTTTTATGAAGATGAGGCTTAACCTTCCCCAGAAAGTTTTAGCGTTGCTCTTCGGAATTGCAGATCAACAGCCTATAAGCAATAGCATTCTCAAAGTAGCAGAAATTCTGGACCGCGAGTTTGTGCCGCTTAATCTTGGCTATACTCACTTATCACGAAATGAGGCAAAAACACATGATTCGGAATTCTTTAATAAAATATTAAAAACGAAAAAGGACGCAATTCATCTCGTTGTCGACGGCACGTATCTAAATATCCAAAAGCCGACAAACTTTGAATTGCAAAGAAAGACTTTCTCTTTGCACAAGAAAAGAAATCTTGTTAAACCTATGCTGTTGGTGTTTGCTGACGGTTATATTTTGCAATCGGATGGGCCATATTTTACAGACAGTTCTAACAATGATGCCGCTATTTTTAATAAAATACTGCAAGAAAGCGGTCCTAGAGTATTGCGAAAGATACTTCAGCCAGGAGATGCCTTCTTAATGGACAGAGGATTTCGAGACAGCAGAGACATCGTGAACAGACTCGGATATAGGTGGTTTATGCCGGATCTTCTTGCCGGACAATCACAGTTTTCATCTGCCGAAGCTAACCGTTCTAGAAGAACAACAATGCTCCGTCTTATTGTAGAAGTTGTAAACGGTCAATTAAAGCAAAGATTTAGATTTTTTGATTCCGTCATACAAGCGACTTATATGCCAAGTTTACCGATGTTTTTCAGAATTGCGTGTGCCGTCCATAATAAGTATGGAACAAGATTCAGAAAATTCCCTGAAAATGAAAAAATTATTGTTGACAAAATCATGGCTGACATGGAAGGAGAGAATATTTTACAAAAATACATTGAAGAAAAGAAGCTTCTCAAGAAACGAGTTGTGTGGAAAGAAACTACTGCTGAAGAACTGACAGACTTTCCCAAGTTTTCCATGGACGACTTAAAAATGATAACTCTGGGAATATTCCAAATTGTTAACGCTGATCGATATACTAATCAAGAGATCGAAGCAAATGCCACCTATAAAGTGTTTGTACACCGAGAGCAGCCTACCCTGTTTCGCATGAAACTGCAAAGTCGCTTTTGTCGAAGAACAGACCATCAAGTCTGGATTCAGACTGTTCCAGGGACAAATGGACACAAAGCGATTAAATCCTACTTTTGTACTTGTAAGACAGGAGCATGCACCGTCGGTACCTGTTCTCACATTTGTAGTGTGAGTGCTGAAAGAACCTCACAGAATCCTTATAGGAAATGGCTTTCACTTTGCTGAAAGATAGTTTTCGATGTGTAGACCAAAAGTGTCAATGGACACAAAGTCCAAAAAAATATAGTTTTTGAATTACAGCTGTTTGAGTTATCAATTGTTTGCATCCCTCAGGTGGGAATGGCTCTAGGGCAAAATTCTCGAAACTTTGGTAAATGATAGTCACTAATATGTAGATCAAAAGTGTCAACGGGCACAAAATTCAAAAAATTATAGTTTTTGAATAACAGCCGTTTGAAGTTGAATAATGCCAAAATTGCTCAAAACTTCAAAACTATAATTCTTTGGAGTTTGTGCCCGTTGACACTTTTGATCTACATATTAGGGACTACCATTTGCCCAAGTTTTATTCATTTTGGCCGAGAGCCATTTTCCCATTAAGATTCTTCGGGTACAATTTAAAATTTCTCAACTTCAAACTGTTGTGATTCGAAAACTATAATTTTTTGGACTTTGTGCCCAGTGACACTTTTGATCTACTCGTCGAAAACTATCTTTCTGCAAAATTTCAAAGCAATCAGGTGAAAGCTATTTTCCACAAGGATTCTGCGGGGTCCTTTACTATGACAAATAAGTAATGTCTGATTTATTTGCCATTTCCCTTTAGGTATTAAAGTATTGCGGGTTTGATCGAAATCAAGTCCCAAGAACTCGGCGTCGAAGACGCGTTTTAGAATTTATTGACGCAGCAATCTCTCTGGCGGATACAAGCGAAGAAGATGAGTAAATGCGTTTTTACTAATTGTACTCTTCCAACTTTAATCAAATTAATTATTTTAGAAAGGATATTATATAAATAGTTAGACCAAGATTAATAGAGATAACAGTTTATCAGCAGTGGAAATAAAGATCACACTAAATACGCAAGTGCGTATTATAAAATATAAACATGATACCATTGATATAGGCATCAAAAACTTTGCAAATAATGCCTATAAATAAAGCCTGTTATGTATGAAATTCTCAAGCAGATTATATTTGTTCCTTTCCTTCTTCAACCTTGTTTGTTCAGTTTTGTCTAATATGTCGCTCCTGATACGGGCATAACTGATTTTGTAAATAGTGTAAGATCTATTAGGTATATAATCTGGCAATGTTCTAGTAATATAAAATTGCTAATAATGTTTTGCTGTGTTTGTCTAATATGTCGCTCCTGATACGGGCATAACTGATTTTGTAAATAGTGTAAGATCTATTAGGTATATAATCTGGCAATGTTCTAGTAATATAAAATTGCTAATAATGATTTGCTGTGTTTGTCTAATATGTCGCTCCTGATACGGGCATAACTGATTTTGTAAATAGTGTAAGATCTATTAGGTATATAATCTGGCAATGTTCTAGTAATATAAAATTGCTAATAATGTTTTGCTGTGTTTGTCTAATATGTCGCTCCTGATACGGGCATAACTGATTTTGTAAATAGTGTAAGATCTATTAGGTATATAATCTGGCAGTGTTCTAGTAATATAAAATTGCTAATAATGTTTGTCTAATATGTCGCTCCTGATACGAGCATGACTGATTTTGTAAATAGTGTAAGATCTATTAGGTATATAATCTGGCAATGTTCTAGTAATATAAAATTGCTAATAATGATTTGCTGTGTTTGTCTAATATGTCGCTCCTGATACGGGCATAACTGATTTTGTAAATAGTGTAAGATCTATTAGGTATATAATCTGGCAGTGTTCTAGTAATATAAAATTGCTAATAATGTTTGTCTAATATGTCGCTCCTGATACGAGCATGACTGATTTTGTAAATAGTGTAAGATCTATTAGGTATATAATCTGGCAATGTTCTAGTAATATAAAATTGCTAATAATGTTTTGCTGTGTTTGTCTAATATGTCGCTCCTGATACGAGCATGACTGATTTTGTAAATAGTGTAAGATCTATTAGGTATATAATCTGGCAATGTTCTAGTAATATAAAATTGCTAATAATGTTTTGCTGTGTTTGTCTAATATGTCGCTCCTGATACGGGCATAACTGATTTTGTAAATAGTGTAAGATCTATTAGGTATATAATCTGGCAATGTTCTAGTAATATAAAATTGCTAATAATGTTTTGCTGTGTTTGTCTAATATGTCGCTCCTGATACGGGCATAACTGATTTTGTAAATAGTGTAAGATCTATTAGGTATATAATCTGGCAATGTTCTAGTAATATAAAATTGCTAATAATGTTTTGCTGTGTTTGTCTAATATGTCGCTCCTGATACGGGCATAACTGATTTTGTAAATAGTGTAAGATCTATTAGGTATATAATCTGGCAATGTTCTAGTAATATAAAATTGCTAATAATGATTTGCTGTGTTTGTCTAATATGTCGCTCCTGATACGGGCATAACTGATTTTGTAAATAGTGTAAGATCTATTAGGTATATAATCTGGCAGTGTTCTAGTAATATAAAATTGCTAATAATGTTTGTCTAATATGTCGCTCCTGATACGAGCATGACTGATTTTGTAAATAGTGTAAGATCTATTAGGTATATAATCTGGCAATGTTCTAGTAATATAAAATTGCTAATAATGTTTTGCTGTGTTTGTCTAATATGTCGCTCCTGATACGAGCATGACTGATTTTGTAAATAGTGTAAGATCTATTAGGTATATAATCTGGCAATGTTCTAGTAATATAAAATTGCTAATAATGTTTTGCTGTGTTTGTCTAATATGTCGCTCCTGATACGGGCATAACTGATTTTGTAAATAGTGTAAGATCTATTAGGTATATAATCTGGCAATGTTCTAGTAATATAAAATTGCTAATAATGTTTTGCTGTGTTTGTCTAATATGTCGCTCCTGATACGGGCATAACTGATTTTGTAAATAGTGTAAGATCTATTAGGTATATAATCTGGCAATGTTCTAGTAATATAAAATTGCTAATAATGTTTTGCTGTGTTTGTCTAATATGTCGCTCCTGATACGGGCATAACTGATTTTGTAAATAGTGTAAGATCTATTAGGTATATAATCTGGCAATGTTCTAGTAATATAAAATTGCTAATAATGTTTTGCTGTGTTTGTCTAATATGTCGCTCCTGATACGGGCATAACTGATTTTGTAAATAGTGTAAGATCTATTAGGTATATAATCTGGCAATGTTCTAGTAATATAAAATTGCTAATAATGATTTGCTGTGTTTGTCTAATATGTCGCTCCTGATACGGGCATAACTGATTTTGTAAATAGTGTAAGATCTATTAGGTATATAATCTGGCAATGTTCTAGTAATATAAAATTGCTAATAATGATTTGCTGTGTTTGTCTAATATGTCGCTCCTGATACGGGCATAACTGATTTTGTAAATAGTGTAAGATCTATTAGGTATATAATCTGGCAGTGTTCTAGTAATATAAAATTGCTAATAATGTTTGTCTAATATGTCGCTCCTGATACGAGCATGACTGATTTTGTAAATAGTGTAAGATCTATTAGGTATATAATCTGGCAATGTTCTAGTAATATAAAATTGCTAATAATGTTTTGCTGTGTTTGTCTAATATGTCGCTCCTGATACGGGCATAACTGATTTTGTAAATAGTGTAAGATCTATTAGGTATATAATCTGGCAGTGTTCTAGTAATATAAAATTGCTAATAATGTTTGTCTAATATGTCGCTCCTGATACGAGCATGACTGATTTTGTAAATAGTGTAAGATCTATTAGGTATATAATCTGGCAATGTTCTAGTAATATAAAATTGCTAATAATGTTTTGCTGTGTTTGTCTAATATGTCGCTCCTGATACGAGCATGACTGATTTTGTAAATAGTGTAAGATCTATTAGGTATATAATCTGGCAATGTTCTAGTAATATAAAATTGCTAATAATGTTTTGCTGTGTTTGTCTAATATGTCGCTCCTGATACGGGCATAACTGATTTTGTAAATAGTGTAAGATCTATTAGGTATATAATCTGGCAATGTTCTAGTAATATAAAATTGCTAATAATGTTTTGCTGTGTTTGTCTAATATGTCGCTCCTGATACGGGCATAACTGATTTTGTAAATAGTGTAAGATCTATTAGGTATATAATCTGGCAATGTTCTAGTAATATAAAATTGCTAATAATGTTTTGCTGTGTTTGTCTAATATGTCGCTCCTGATACGGGCATAACTGATTTTGTAAATAGTGTAAGATCTATTAGGTATATAATCTGGCAATGTTCTAGTAATATAAAATTGCTAATAATGATTTGCTGTGTTTGTCTAATATGTCGCTCCTGATACGGACATAACTGATTTTGTAAATAGTGTAAGATCTATTAGGTATATAATCTGGCAATGTTCTAGTAATATAAAATTGCTAATAATGATTTGCTGTGTTTGTCTAATATGTCGCTCCTGATACGGGCATAACTGATTTTGTAAATAGTGTAAGATCTATTAGGTATATAATCTGGCAGTGTTCTAGTAATATAAAATTGCTAATAATGTTTGTCTAATATGTCGCTCCTGATACGAGCATGACTGATTTTGTAAATAGTGTAAGATCTATTAGGTATATAATCTGGCAATGTTCTAGTAATATAAAATTGCTAATAATGTTTTGCTGTGTTTGTCTAATATGTCGCTCCTGATACGAGCATGACTGATTTTGTAAATAGTGTAAGATCTATTAGGTATATAATCTGGCAATGTTCTAGTAATATAAAATTGCTAATAATGTTTTGCTGTGTTTGTCTAATATGTCGCTCCTGATACGGGCATAACTGATTTTGTAAATAGTGTAAGATCTATTAGGTATATAATCTGGCAATGTTCTAGTAATATAAAATTGCTAATAATGTTTTGCTGTGTTTGTCTAATATGTCGCTCCTGATACGGGCATAACTGATTTTGTAAATAGTGTAAGATCTATTAGGTATATAATCTGGCAATGTTCTAGTAATATAAAATTGCTAATAATGTTTTGCTGTGTTTGTCTAATATGTCGCTCCTGATACGGGCATAACTGATTTTGTAAATAGTGTAAGATCTATTAGGTATATAATCTGGCAATGTTCTAGTAATATAAAATTGCTAATAATGATTTGCTGTGTTTGTCTAATATGTCGCTCCTGATACGGGCATAACTGATTTTGTAAATAGTGTAAGATCTATTAGGTATATAATCTGGCAATGTTCTAGTAATATAAAATTGCTAATAATGATTTGCTGTGTTTGTCTAATATGTCGCTCCTGATACGGGCATAACTGATTTTGTAAATAGTGTAAGATCTATTAGGTATATAATCTGGCAGTGTTCTAGTAATATAAAATTGCTAATAATGTTTGTCTAATATGTCGCTCCTGATACGAGCATGACTGATTTTGTAAATAGTGTAAGATCTATTAGGTATATAATCTGGCAATGTTCTAGTAATATAAAATTGCTAATAATGTTTTGCTGTGTTTGTCTAATATGTCGCTCCTGATACGGGCATAACTGATTTTGTAAATAGTGTAAGATCTATTAGGTATATAATCTGGCAATGTTCTAGTAATATAAAATTGCTAATAATGTTTTGCTGTGTTTGTCTAATATGTCGCTCCTGATACGGGCATAACTGATTTTGTAAATAGTGTAAGATCTATTAGGTATATAATCTGGCAATGTTCTAGTAATATAAAATTGCTAATAATGATTTGCTGTGTTTGTCTAATATGTCGCTCCTGATACGGGCATAACTGATTTTGTAAATAGTGTAAGATCTATTAGGTATATAATCTGGCAGTGTTCTAGTAATATAAAATTGCTAATAATGTTTGTCTAATATGTCGCTCCTGATACGAGCATGACTGATTTTGTAAATAGTGTAAGATCTATTAGGTATATAATCTGGCAATGTTCTAGTAATATAAAATTGCTAATAATGTTTTGCTGTGTTTGTCTAATATGTCGCTCCTGATACGAGCATGACTGATTTTGTAAATAGTGTAAGATCTATTAGGTATATAATCTGGCAATGTTCTAGTAATATAAAATTGCTAATAATGTTTCGCTGTGTTTGTCTAATATGTCGCTCCTGATACGGGCATGACTGATTTTGTAAATAGTGTAAGATCTATTAGGTATATAATCTGGCAATGTTCTAGTAATATACAATTATTAGTTTAGTTTTCTTTTCCTTCTTCTAGATCAAACTTCTAGACTGATAGTAAGAGTTTTTCCATTATCTCTAATTTCTGCTATTCCCCGTTTACATAGTTATACTCGTTATCAGTGCCTTCGGGTCCCGTTGTCCTCTTTCTCAATTACCGTTTCTATTCCTATTCTAACTAACATGTATTCATTTCATTCATTCAACATCTATTCCAAGATCAACTATATTGTTGTGCAAGGAAAAGCGGGCGATATTTCTAATACAGCCTGTTTCTTATTCTCGGCACGTTAAGACAATTTGTTGGAGAAATCAGAAACGTCCAAAAGATAGGTATTTTTAGTAGAACGATTATATAAAAAGTAACATTTGACAAGCTTAAAGTTAATGTATTTTTTAAGTAAAATATAGTAAAAGTATGTTTTTGAAAGACATTTAACAATTTTCATAATACATTTTAGAATACATTTGAAATACAGTTATGACAAAAGATAACTATTTTAAGGAACTTTAATATTGCTTATGAAAATGACCCTTAGTTACATGTAATGATCTAAATAAATTTTTATTGAATAAAACAAAAGCGGAACCGAACTCAATAAAAACTATAGATGTGAAACATCTTACTGTGTAATGTCTGAGTCGAATTCATATTAATTTGACACATATTTTGACATCCGCATCAGCTTCATAGGGCAAACACGAATAGTTTTATATTCAGGTCGATTTATTGTCAGGTAGACCCAATACTCATGCCCCACTTGGATGTTGCCGTTGTCGGAGATTAGAGCATAGGACCATGGATTTTCCAATGAAGCAGGTGTGCATAAATGGAAAACCATAAAGTCTTCAGGAAAATTTAATCACCCCCAAGTGATCGGGGGAACCCTTAGGGAACACCATTGTCTAACTATTTGCACGGACTAAAACTCCACTTTGTCAGTAATGTGCCATTATGATTCAAACATTTGAGAAGAGACCGGCAAACTTCCCTGTTGATTAGCCTTCGCAAAAGGTTTGCTTTGACAGGTCAAGGAGACGCTTCAAAGGAATTTAAACTCCCCCTACCGTCTGACTTGGATATTTCAAAGTCCGAAAACTCTCGTGTCGGTTAATGGCGCTGCGAGTGAATGTTAGCTCTAGCAGGTCTAGGAAACTTTCAAAGATTTGCGGTAGAGTGGTTGCGCTGTAATACGAAATCTACATAAATCCTACCTCCACCCCTTTCCTCCTAACTTTCCGTATCGTATAGATAGTTCGACGATCCGAGATTGTCTGGTCCTTGTCTACTGGATTTGATCACGGATTAGCGTTCGCAGGTTAAAATGCAGTTTCGAAAGTTCCCTCCCCCCCCCGTCATATAATCGGTATTGTTCGGCGTATGGAGAATTCTTCTGCCCGTTCGCAGTGACTAAATTAAGCTTAAATTAAAGCTTAGACAGGTCAAAGAGACGCTTCAAAGGAATTTTACCCCCCCCCCCCGCCTTCTAACTTGGATATTTCAAGTTAGTTAATGACGCTGCGACTGAAAAGGCTGACCTTTCAAAGATTTGCGGTAGAGTGGTTGGGCTGTAATACTGGGGAATTACATAAATCCTACCTCCCCCCCCTTTACCCCTAACTTTCCGTATCGTATAGATAGTTCGACGATCCGAGATTGTCTGGTCCTTGTCTACTGGATTTGATCACGGATTAGCGTTCGCAGGTTAAAATGCAGTTTCGAAAGTTCCCTCCCCCCCCGTCATATAATCGGTATTGTTCGGCGTATGGAGAATTCTTCTGCCCGTTCGCAGTGACTAAATTAAGCTTAAATTAAAGCTTAGACAGGTCAAAGAGACGCTTCAAAGGAATTTTACCCCCCCCCCCGCCTTCTAACTTGGATATTTCAAGTTAGTTAATGACGCTGCGACTGAAAAGGCTGACCTTTCAAAGATTTGCGGTAGAGTGGTTGGGCTGTAATACTGGGGAATTACATAAATCCTACCTCCCCCCCTTTCCCCCTAACTTTCCGTATCGTATAGATAGTTCGACGATCCGAGATTGTCTGGTCCTTGTCTACTGGATTTGATCACGGATTAGCGTTCGCAGGTTAAAATGCAGTTTCGAAAGTTCCCTCCCCCCCGTCATATAATCGGTATTGTTCGGCGTATGGAGAATTCTTCTGCCCGTTCGCAGTGACTAAATTAAGCTTAAATTAAAGCTTAGACAGGTCAAAGAGACGCTTCAAAGGAATTTTACCCCCCCCCCCCGCCTTCTAACTTGGATATTTCAAGTTAGTTAATGACGCTGCGACTGAAAAGGCTGACCTTTCAAAGATTTGCGGTAGAGTGGTTGGGCTGTAATACTGGGGAATCTACATAAATCCTACCTCCCCCCCCTTTCCCCCTAACTTTCCGTAACGTATAGATAGTTCGACGATCCGAGATTGTCTGGTCCTTGTCTACTGGATTTGATCACGGATTAGCGTTCGCAGGTTAAAATGCAGTTTCGAAAGTTCCCTCCCCCCCGTCATATAATCGGTATTGTTCGGCGTATGGAGAATTCTTCTGTCCGTTCGCAGTGACTAAATTAAGCTTAAATTAAAGCTTAGACAGGTCAAAGAGACGCTTCAAAGGAATTTTACCCCCCCCCCCCCCGCCTTCTAACTTGGATATTTCAAGTTAGTTAATGACGCTGCGACTGAAAAGGCTGACCTTTCAAAGATTTGCGGTAGAGTGGTTGGGCTGTAATACTGGAGAATTACATAAATCTTACCTCCCCCCCTTTCCCCCTAACTTTCCGTATCGTATAGATAGTTCGACGATCCGAGATTGTCTGGTCCTTGTCTACTGGATTTGATCACGGATTAGCGTTCGCAGGTTAAAATGCAGTTTCGAAAGTTCCCTCCCCCCCCGTCATATAATCGGTATTGTTCGGCGTATGGATAATTCTTCTGACCGTTCGCAGTGACTAAATTAAGCTTAAATTAAAGCTTAGACAGGTCAAAGAGACGCTTCAAAGGAATTTTACCCCCCCCCCCCCGCCTTCTAACTTGGATATTTCAAGTTAGTTAATGACGCTGCGACTGAAAAGGCTGACCTTTCAAAGATTTGCGGTAGAGTGGTTGGGCTGTAATACTGGGGAATCTACATAAATCCTACCTCCCCCCCTTTCCCCCTAACTTTCCGTATCGTATAGATAGTTCGACGATCCGAGATTGTCTGGTCCTTGTCTACTGGATTTGATCACGGATTAGCGTTCGCAGGTTAAAATGCAGTTTCGAAAGTTCCCTCCCCCCCTTCATATAATCGGTATTGTTCGGCGTATGGAGAATTCTTCTGCCCGTTCGCAGTGACTAAATTAAGCTTAAATTAAAGCTTAGACAAGTCAAAGAGTCGCTTCAAAGGAATTTTACCCCCCCCCCCCTCGCCTTCTAACTTGGATATTTCAAGTTAGTTAATGACGCTGCGACTGAAAAGGCTGACCTTTCAAAGATTTGCGGTAGAGTGGTTGGGCTGTAATACTGGGGAATCTACATAAATCCTACCTCCCCCCCTTTCCCCCTAACTTTCCGTAACGTATAGATAGTTCGACGATCCGAGATTGTCTGGTCCTTGTCTACTGGATTTGATCACGGATTAGCGTTCGCAGGTTAAAATGCAGTTTCGAAAGTTCCCTCCCCCCCGTCATATAATCGGTATTGTTCGGCGTATGGAGAATTCTTCTGTCCGTTCGCAGTGACTAAATTAAGCTTAAATTAAAGCTTAGACAGGTCAAAGAGACGCTTCAAAGGAATTTTACCCCCCCCCCCGCCTTCTAACTTGGATATTTCAAGTTAGTTAATGACGCTGCGACTGAAAAGGCTGACCTTTCAAAGATTTGCGGCAGAGTGGTTGGGCTGTAATACTGGGGAATTACATAAATCCTACCTCCCCCCCCTTTCCCCCTAACTTTCCGTATCGTATAGATAGTTCGACGATCCGAGATTGTCTGGTCCTTGTCTACTGGATTTGATCACGGATTAGCGTTCGCAGGTTAAAATGCAGTTTCGAAAGTTTCCTCCCCCCCCGTCATATAATCGGTATTGTTCGGCGTATGGAGAATTCTTCTGCCCGTTCGCAGTGACTAAATTAAGCTTAAATTAAAGCTTAGACAGGTCAAAGAGACGCTTCAAAGGAATTTTACCCCCCCCCCGCCTTCTAACTTGGATATTTCAAGTTAGTTAATGACGCTGCGACTGAAAAGGCTGACCTTTCAAAGATTTGCGGTAGAGTGGTTGGGCTGTAATACTGGGGAATCTACATAAATCCTACCTCCCCCCCCCTTTCCCCCTAACTTTCCGTAACGTATAGATAGTTCGACGATCCGAGATTGTCTGCTCCTTGTCTACTGGATTTGATCACGGATTAGCGTTCGCAGGTTAAAATGCAGTTTCGAAAGTTCCATCCCCCCCGTCATATAATCGGTATTGTTCGGCGTATGGAGAATTCTTCTGTCCGTTCGCAGTGACTAAATTAAGCTTAAATTAAAGCTTAGACAGGTCAAAGAGACGCTTCAAAGGAATTTTACCCCCCCCCCCGCCTTCTAACTTGGATATTTCAAGTTAGTTAATGACGCTGCGACTGAAAAGGCTGACCTTTCAAAGATTTGCGGTAGAGTGGTTGGGCTGTAATACTGGGGAATTACATAAATCCTACCTCCTCCCCCCCCTTTCTCCCTAACCTTCCGTATCGTATAGATAGTTCGACGATCCGAGATTGTCTGGTCCTTGTCTACTGGATTTGATCACGGATTAGCGTTCGCAGGTTAAAATGCAGTTTCGAAAGTTCCCTCCCCCCCCGTCATATAATCGGTATTGTTCGGCGTATGGAGAATTCTTCTGCCCGTTCGCAGTGACTAAATTAAGCTTAAATTAAAGCTTAGACAGGTCAAAGAGACGCTTCAAAGGAATTTTACCCCCTCCCCGCCTTCTAACTTGGATATTTCAAGTTAGTTAATGACGCTGCTACTGAAAAGGCTGACCTTTCAAAGATTTGCGGTAGAGTGGTTGGGCTGTAATACTGGGGAATCTACATAAATCCTACCTCCCCCCCCTTTCCCCCTAACTTTCCGTATCGTATAGATAGTTCGACGATCCGAGATTGTCTGGTCCTTGTCTACTGGATTTGATCACGGATTAGCGTTCGCAGGTTAAAATGCAGTTTCGAAAGTTCCCTCCCCCCCGTCATATAATCGGTATTGTTCGGCGTATGGAGAATTCTTCTGTCCGTTCGCAGTGACTAAATTAAGCTTAAATTAAAGCTTAGACAGGTCAAGGAGACATTTCAGAGGTATTTAACCTCCCCCTCCCCCAACCTTTGTATCTGTTCTGGGTATTTCAGCGTGTAGAGAATGCTCTTGATGGCTGTCCTCTAGTAAGGGTTCACTTTGTCGGATGAACGAGGTTTTCAGTAAATTCTACAGTGGCCCAAGCAATTGCATGTATTTTAATGGAGTGTGGCCCAAAAGTGCGGCTTATCATGTACCCTTCTTTTTACAACTCTTCCAGTAGTTAGAATTAATGGAACAAAATTAACCCCCAAACTTAAGTTTAACGCCCACGTCAATATGCCTTCAGCTATTCTCAGATTATACAACAATAGTTTTCAAATAAGCCTTATCAATACTTCCAATGAACCTCAAGTTATCAGTATTTATGACCCTTTAATTTTAGAAGATTATAACACTTCAGATGATTTAATCCAAATTAATAATCTCAATGTAAAATCCCCTTCCAACGTAAGAAAAATTTTGAACGAAAATTTAAACAATAATTTAAGATTAGAACATCTTAATGAGGAAGAAGAAAGCCTCTTGACCAACCTTTGCTATGAATACAAAGACGTATTCTATACCCCAGACATACCCCTTTCAGCAACAAATTTAGCAAAACACCATATTAGGACAAAACAGATGCCCCAATTTACAGTAAGACATATAGATACCCCAAGTCAAAAACCAATTTCATAAAATGTTAAAGGACCAAATTATTGAACCATCAGAATCCCCAATTAATTTTCCAATTTGGGTAGTAAAAAAGAAATTAGACGCATCCCAAAAACAGAAGTGGAGGATCGTCATAGATTACAGGAAACTGAACGAACAGACTATCGAGGACAAATTTTCATACCCCGAATAGAAACCGTTTTAGATAATTTAAGCAGATCAAAGTATTTTAGTACTCTTGACCTCGCTTCCGGCTTTTGGTAAATAGAAATTGAAAAAAAGGATAGAGAGAAAACGGCTTTCTCGACAGAAGAAGGTCATTTCCAATTTAAAAGAATGCCTTTTGGTTTAAAAAATGCACCAGCTACATTGCAACGTGCAATCAATAACGCCCTTATAGGTTTAATACCCCAACAATGTCTAGTCTACTGAGATGACATCATAATTTATTCCGCTTCTCTTCAAGATCACATGTTTAGACTTAAAATATATTCCAAAGATGTAGACAACATAATATCAAAATTCAATTAGACAAATCAGAATTTCTACATAAATCCATTAAATATTTAGGCCACTTTGTAACTCCAGAAGGAATAAAACCAGATCCAAACAAGATCTCAGCAATTAAAAACTTTCCAGCACCCAAAACAAGAACCGAAATTAAATCATTCGTAGGACTATTTGGATATTATCGAAAATTTATAAAAGATTTCGCGAAAATCACAAAATTTTTAACCATATGTTTAAAGAAAGATAACAAAATTGTTCATACAACAGAGGTTTTATCTAAATTCGAACATTGCAAAAACATTTTGACTAACGAACCAATTCTACAATACCCCAATTTTGATGAACCTTTTGAACTAACCACAGACGCTGGTAAATTCGCTTTAGGCGCAGTATTATCTCAAAAAGGAAAACCTGTTTGCTATGCTTCTAGGACTTGAAATAATTCTGAACAAAATTATAGTACTATCGAAAGCGAACTATTAGCAGTTATTTGGGCAACAAAACAATTTAGACCCTATCTTTATGGAAAGAAATGTACCTTATTTACAGTTCATAGACCATTAGTATGGCTCAAGAATTTAACAGAACCAAATTCAAAATTAACTCGTTGGGCAATGAAATTAGAATTAATTTGACTTTACTGTAAATTATATCCCCGGAAAGATAAATAAAGTTGCAGATGCATTATCCAGAATTCAAATTCACCCATTAAATATTAGACCTGCATCGATATCAACTCCTGAACCTGAACAAATTAATTATGACAGCAGACTAGCTAGCAGAGCAAGTACTCCCGATATTACAGACTTATTCGACATTCCAACTTATAATCCCCCTCAAACTGCGCTACTGAAAACATTGAAAACCCGAACAACGAAGAAAATAATGATCAAAATTCTTATATTGACACGGTACATTCTCAACAATCTTCAACCCCCGTAATTGATATTTCAGAGAAACCTCTACAACATTTTAAAAATCAGATAGAATTTATTAATGCTCAAATTCCAAGATCAATCAGAATCACAAAATACGACGGAATTACTCATTAATTAATTAATTCATTCATTAATCAAATTAATAAAACAGAAATATTTAACACTTTATTAATTGAACATTGTCAACCCAAACATCATTACTATTGTTATTTCCCAGATGATCAACTTTATTTAGACTTTTCAAATTTCATTAATACAATCACAAACGAAAATACTCCCAAATTTCATCGTTCTATAACTCAAGTAACCTATATTTTAAATCCCGAAGAAAGACAAAAACAAATTCAAGAATACCATTTAAGAAAAACCAACCACCGTGGAATAAATGAAACTATTGAACATCTCAAAAGAAAATATTATTATTACAATTCATATCGATATATTCCAGATCAAAGATAAAAGTTACTTAACAGTTATTGACGCTTTTTCGAAATTTGCACAAGCTTATCCTTTACAATCCCGAAATTTAATAGAAGTAACTGAACAGTTATTGAAATACATTTCAACATTTACAACTCCTAATGTCATTATAGCCGACGGAGAATTTAATAAAAATATCTTTAAAGATTTTATAGCCTTGCATAAAATCCAATTACAGACAACAACACCTCATCACCATCAATCTAATTCACCAATCGAAAGATTACATTCTACAATCATTGAACATTATCGATTATTAACCAATATACCTGAACAGCAAAAAATCCAATATTGCCTTTTAGCATACAATCATACTATACATTCGAATCTTCATTTAACCCCTTTTGAAATCGTTTTTGAACACACTGAAAGTAAAAACCCCTTTGATCTTGATTATAACAGAACATATTATCATGATTACTTATCTACACATAAAAATAAAATGAAATATTTATATGAATCCCTACAAAAAACGCAGATGGAAACTAAAGTAAATCGAAATTCCAAATTAAACAAATCCAAAACAAATAAACAATTTAATTTAAATAGCAAAGTATTTATAAAAACCAATCTAAGAAATAAAAAGGATTTAAGATTTGACGGACCTTATATTATCTCAAAAACTTTAGAACATGACGTTTACGAACTAACACCTCCTGATGGTAGACCACCACTTCAAAGATATGCTAACGAAATGTTACCTTTTTCAGGACAACAATGCTCCTCATCCTCTTCTGTGTTATCGCATCAACACGGACTATATCCTTTAAATTTAGGCAAAGCAATTATTAAACAAAGTGAATGGACTTTGATTAAAATTATAGATTATACTCCTATTATATCACATTATGATACGCTCAAAATTACTTTAACCAATTTAAGCAACTTTTTGCAAAATGAACTTTATGCTCCAGAATATGACCATCATAGTTTACTTTTAATTAAAAATCAATATGCAAATAAAATAGACAAGTTATTTAGACAACTTTTTCCTACTAATCATAAAATCCAAAAACGCGGACTTATTGACGGCCTTGGGTTAATTTTCAAATTTTCGACAGGCAATTTAGACGCCGAAGATGGAAGACGTTACGAAGAAACAATCTCGAAATTACAGAAAAATAATGATCTTCATAAAACAATCCTAATCGAACAAGCTAATATCTTAAATAATACTATTTCAACCATTAGTGATTTAGCAAAGAATCAAAATTTATTACAAGACAATATAAACAAAATAATTTTGAACAATGAACAATTTAGTAAAAACGTAGCTACATTTGCAACTAAACTTACTTTAATCGAATTAGCTCAATCCCTTCAGCTATTTATTAATGAATTATCAGAATTAGAAAATACTTTAACCTTTGCTCAAAACCAGCAAATGCATATGTCACTATTAGACAATGACGAAATAATCCAAAACTAAAATGAAATTTCTTCATATCTCACAGATCAAGACGTTTTAACCATCCCTTATCCTGCTGACTCAAAATACCTACATTTATATGAACCAATTATCATTACTAAAGCTTATCAAATTGACAACAAAATCACATTCATATTTGAGATTCCCTTAATCTCTAAATTCGAAAATAATCAATTGATTTCCGTTTCCAATCATTATCAGCACCAACCAAGCTCATATGATTATACCGACTTATAACACCTTAACCTTTTAATGCTCAAACTAGCATTCCTATTGAGATCGATCATTGTAAATCGACTGCCCCCAATTTATACTTTTGTCAACATCAAACTACTTTGAAATCCCTAATAAACTTTGTGAGACACAACTACCTTCTTTTCATCATAACCAAACTTGTATACCTTACCTACTTGAACTTACTGATATAAAGATTTCCCAAATTAATTCTGTAACCTGGTTAATCAGTTCCCCTTCCAGATCCATTTTAGACATTAAATCTAGAGATCAAACTTATCGAAAAGAACTTGTTGGTTCAAAATTTACACATCTTAGTCCTGACTGTATTGTCATGATCAATCATAAAAACATGTTATTTACAGCCAAAAGTATTTCTAATAAAGTAACAGAATTTAATATCATAGATATTGCAAAATTAACAACCCCTCAATTCGAACATGTAAATATAACTAAAATCGATTTAACTACAATCGATACACAGAAATTGAACAAATATCAACTGAAGATCACAAACCAAAATCATCTTCTAAAGATGAATAGTACTACAACCCTCGATCATTTGAGCTTATTAAGTATCATTATAATTATATTTATCATTGTAATAGTTATAAGTTTATTATTGTATATTTATTGTAAACATTACTCCTTCAAAATCAAATTTATAGATTTTCTAAATAAAGATTTTATAAATAACCAAAATAACGAAGAAATACCAATTTAGATTTCTTTGAAAGATTTTATAATATATAAATATTATTTCAAATTATTTTAATAACATTGAAAATACTAAGGGTGGAGGAGTAAGGTACGTTATAATCACACTGTAGATAAGATCATGTTACATGAGAATTGCTTAAGATTGTGAGCACACGATATCATTTTCCTGATAAGTCTACGTTATCTCTCATGAGAACTGCTTTAGCATTAACTCTGACCATGAGAATTGTGTAGGCAGATAAGATTGTAACACTGTATAAATACCTCTGTTTTAATCTTAAGTCTTTAGTCGTTATCAAATCTTTGACGAAACTTCGACGTAAAGTCTTTATCCTGCCGTTAACAATCTTTGGCGAGTTTAATTAATCTTTAATAAGTGTTAATCAGTCTCAGATTATCTAGGTGTGGACTTTAAAATTGTCTTACTAGAAAAACATAAAGACTCATTCGAGTCTTAACTAATTGTTTTGTTTAATATCATTTAAATGTGAATTCTAAAATTGTTCTGTTAAGTGTGTTAATTCAAATCTAATTATTTAAACTCGTCTTAAACCCATTCAAATAATTACTGACAAAGTAATATTATAACATTTGTATTGTAAATGTAAACAAGAGATAAAGTTTTCTCTACATTAAAAATAATAAATTATATTCTACGACTGCAAACGAAATATATAAATTTGTTTTATTGTATTAAATAAATAAAAGTTTAAAAAAAAACCTTCGTCCACAGAATATAATAAAACTTGCCAAAAAAGTTTATGTATATGCCAGATTATTTGTCTCGCAATTTTATTAATGAACAAATAGTAGATGCTACAGACATGACAGATGTTGTTCATACTGTTATGAGGGAAGATTATTTACCTATTTCACAATTTAAACTAGAATTATTACGAAAGGAAACCCAAAATGATATAGTTTTAAGTAAGGTAATTAGAAATGTTCAGAATGATTGGTTAGGTAAATCTAATTTAAGTTCTGATTTAAAATATTTTTATAAGCTTAAAGATGATCTACGAGGGTCGTTTTTTTTCAACCTCCGATAGGCTATAAATAAAAGACAAATGTATATAAAAAGTTATTTTATTACTAAAAGTTCTGTATACTTATGGTTAGTTTTCGACATACTCACCATAAAGATTGAGGCATTTGTTGTATCTGTGGACAAGCTTTCCAATACTGTCTTCATAAAATGTTGCCGCCAACGCATTTAAATGAGCCTTGACGTTGTCTTGAAGATCGTCGGTAGTTTGGTACTGTCCTACTGTCTAAGTACTGTCCTCCTAGCCACGTCTTTAGTTCAGAGAAAAGATGAAAGTCACTCGGTGCTAGGTCGGGACTGTATGTCGGGTGATCGAAAATGTCCCATTAAAATTGCTCAAGGAGCCGTTGTGTTGCAACAGCAGTGTGTGGATCAGAACAAATTCCAGAAGTCAGCATTCCTCTTTTCTTGTTTTCAACGTCTTTCCGCAAAGTTTCGTCGTAAAGTTTCACAATAAACTACCGAGAATCTCCAAGACAACGTCAAAACTCATTTAAATGCGTTGACGGCAACATTTTATGAAGACGGTATTGGAAAGCTTGTCCACAGATACGACAAATGCCTCAATCTTTATGGTGAGTATGTCGAAAAGTAACCATAAGTATACTGAACTTTTAGTAATAAAATGATTTTTTTATATACATTTGTCTTTTATTTATAGCCTATCGGAGGTTGAAAAAAAACGACTTATAGAACAGTATATTGTACAACTAGTTATGAAAGTCATACTTTCTTCACGTGTTTATCAAGCAAATGAGTGAAAAAAAAAACTTTCTAACGTGTTGCACACTATATCTTTTTGCATATGGTAAGTTGAGAAATTTGTCCTAAAAGGATTTATGCAAAATGTTAATGAAATCAGATAAACGTAGTATCCTTTGACAATAACCTCAGATTGAAATTTGTTTTTACAAACAATTAAAAAAAGTGCTCAAGAAAAGTTAACTTTCATTATTATCAATATGCAAAAAATCAGATTTATCATCCCTTTTTTCATCAAGGGCAAAAATATGTTTAAGAAAACAGGATAGGTAATATCAAATATAAATATATTGAAAATACATTTATTCAACAATAACAACTCAAGCAAAAACAATGATTACATTTACATAAATATTAAATATCTAATTAAAAGTATGAAAACTAATATTATTAGCATTCTTGTTAATAGGAAAAAACAAATTACGAAGTGTATGTATGGTCGAACCTTGTATGAATGTTTATAGTAACATCTGTTTTATTTAAAAGACTAGCCAAAATAATATTTTTTAGCAGGATTCGTTGCGGTTCTTTTATCAAACCAGCATCCCGAATATCATCTAATATGTGCACAAAAGTTGCGCCTCCTATTAATTTATCTGGAATCCAAAAAATTGTTTACTAAATTATGGTTTTTAAATAAGGGCGTTTATACATACTTGCAATTTTAGCTCTTGTTTCTTTGTTTAAAAAACAGACAATGTATAGTGAGTGACCTACATGGGTTATCCAAAACTTCACCAGAATAATTCCCTCGCTTTTAGTCAAAACCTCCATCCTTGAAGGACAAGCTTTCCCAATTTTATTTGTTCCTTTACTTTTAAAATGTCTTACACCTGTTCCCTTGTTTATGTAATGATAGGAGCGATGACAGTTGTAAAATTCTTTTTTACTGCCATCGGCTACTAATTGAAATGATGTATGCAGAACATACAACGCTAAATTGCTTTCCTGGATTTCGTCTTTCCATGGATGAAATGCTAGCAAATTATATTTCATAAGCGATCGTACACCTATCAAATTTAGGAGCTTACCTGAAGAAGATTCAAACTGAAACTCATTATACCCAATTTCCACTTTATGTACAGTGGTCATATGTTTTTTCAAATCTGCATAATTTCTGAAATATTCCTCGCAAATAATTTCTTCCATAATTTTAAATTTGATAAATTATGTACGGCACATATAAATAAAACGAAAATGAAACTTCACTTTTAAATAGGTTAGGTTTAGGTACTACAAAACAAATTGTCAAATCCTGCGATGTCAAACAAACGCCGGATCGCATGTGACGCGAGACGCTCGTCCACACGAGAGTGGTAACATTGCTTTAGATATTGCCGAAACTTAGTTCAAAGAGTTATTTAATATGTGTTGATTTTTTATCTAAATCGATTGAAATTTTGACTATGAATAACAAACAATTTCTGGAGTTATTTCAAAATTAAATTTTATCTTTTCAATTCATGGAATATCGAAAGGTATAGTTTGTGATAATAATCCATTTGACAGTTTCCAATTTAAGAAATTTAGTGAAGAATCTAATTTTAACATCACATACATTTGTCCCTATCATAATATAAGTAATGGCCTTTGTGAGAGAGCAGTTGGAATCTCAAAAAATATTTATCGTCATTGATGATAAATGCAAGCAAATTTAGTAAATTCTATTCATAAGATATAGAGGTGACTAAAATGTACCTAATATGCATGTTGTAATTATGTCATAATTACACCTTCAATGTACGTACAGAAGCTGTACAAATGGGTAGAAAATGTACGTCCCTAATACGTCTTTAAAATGTCCATAAGGATTTACTGTACATATGGGCACATACATAAGACGTATTATATGTCGTGGGTGGACATAGATATAACGTCCCCAAGATGTACATTGGCTGATAGGGTTTCTTGTTATCCTATGCCACTTCCAAAAGCTTTGATACATTCGTATTGAATGGTCATTATATATTGGCATATTGCTAATTTAGTGCAATATAGTTTTATTTAATTTCTGCTGTTAGCATTTGAAGAGTTACTAAACTTTGAATTGAATAATAAGAAAATTATAACATGATACCAAGCTAGCATTGCCGAAGAAAAATTATAATGATTTAACAAGTCAAGTAGGCCTTGGTTCTGGTTCATCATGTCTCATCTCTTACCTTAATTATTATAGAAGAATCCTACAGTTTCTTGTACATTAATACACTCTAGCTTATGATTTTAAAAGAACTAGATACTAAAGTAATCGCAAAGTGAGAAAAGCCTGTTGACGTCACCTGCGTATTAGACGAAACTACGTTCGAACTGATTTATTCTTTTAATGCTTTACTTGTCAAGTTATTCTAGAGCGTTCATCTTACATTAACCTTCGTCTTTTGTATTGTAGTAAGTAAAAACAATATTTGTTACGCCATTACTGAAGTGTTAGCGCGAACACAACACGCATCTTTTATGACGTCAACAGGCTTTTCATATTTTGCTACTACTCTTTAACAATAAAACGTCTGTTAGATTTGTTTACTAAAATGTATAATCAAGGAAAAACAGTAGTTCTGGTAATAAAATCTATAACGGCTATAACAGCAATATTTATTTTCAAAAAGTAAGACTAAATTAGTACAAAAATATACACACACACATAAATGCAAAATTTATTCAAACCAATCAAAATGCTCATAGCTTAAGGTGTGGCCTCCAAGAACGTTTCCTAGTCTCATTCTTTGATGAATGTCTGTAGTGGCATTATACACATGAAACAGAGCTACCCATTCTTCTGAACTTGCTTTTACTGTTCCGACTGCTACAGAATATATAACACTTTCCATATCAGGAGAAACTGTAACAGCATTTTTTTCTTTAACTTCTCTTAATTTTTCTGTTGCATAGTTATTGCAATCTGTATCACCAAAATCACATAACAATGAAGTAAATCTTGGTCTATTAAGTCTATCCAAGAAGCTATCACTAGGATTTGATTCGAAGCCTAGATATTTCCGGAGTCCACTAAGAACATTTTTTACATATTCCTGAAAAATCTATTCAGTGTGAATAATATCTATAGGTTCTAGTTTTGAAATTTGCATATGTAATTTACAAAATTATTGTTAATAGCAATTACGCACCTGGTATATTTTTTTATCATCGTCTTCTGCGGAAACAGTATTTTCCGATGAATGATTTCTAAAGTGTTGGTATCCGAATTCTAGCACATACCTGCCATTCTGCACTTTTTCGGTATGTATTTGGGAAATGGACTCGTAGAATGCAGCATATGGAATATAATCTTCTTCTAGAACCAAATATTCGCAGAGCCTTATCGGTATTTCCCAAGAAATTAACTTAGTCTTTGCTAAAGCGAAAGCATCATTTATAAGTTGAGCCCTGTTGAGAACATGAATTGTTTTAAAATCTTTGCTGTTCATAAACCTTACAATTCTTTCCCAGTTCTCCTCGTCATAGTTGACCCGATAATAACCTACAAAAATAAACCTAATATAAAGTCGTTCTTAATTGTGTGGCCTAAATAAATACATTACCTGTCTGCTGTTTGTTGACTATAAGCCACCCGTCTATTGGGTAATTGCTATCTACGGTCTTTTCTGTTTCTGTCAACCAGAATTCTGCAGTTGTGTTAGAAAAGGTAGGTTGGTCATCATTTTCTAGCTGGAAGACAGTATTGATGGGAATGAGCCATGGATTCTCAACTGGTTTCAGTCCATCTCTTGTGAACTGATGCTGTAATAAATCAAAGATTATTTATTATGTAAAATAAAAGCTTCTCAAAATTATTTTGATTCTGAAAAAGACAAAATTCCACTGCTCTCTTGTGTTTTCGAATCCATTATTGCCCTTAAGAGAAAAAGGTGCAACAGAATTTCCGTAACAACTTTCCAAAGTTTTTACTCTTAGCGTAATTTGAGATTCTTCAGCAACCGTAGCAGAAATAGTATTTTACTACAGCGTCAGCCATCGCTATCGAAAGCAATATACTGGGATCATTTGAAAGCGAACCACCTTAAGTGACTAACAAACAGATAGATATATAAAAAATCGCTAAGACAAGTAAACTTATCTTTCGAGGAGAACACCTTAGACGTTTACGGAATATATTCTTTAGCTTCCAGCCACCCACAATTGAAATCTTACCTAATCTTAACGTAGCATTATCTTACGTGTAATACGGTTTAAAAGAAATTTATTCGGGCACCTGTACTACAGTAACATATATCTATTTTTGCTCATTTTTCTACAGAGCCAGATTTATAATATACTGAGCTTCGAACTCAGTCAGATTTAATAGCAATGGCAAAAATATGAAATTGCGTATGTAATTAATGTATATTTGCACAAAACGCATTGTTATAAAAACAACAAATTATAAACTTAAAGAATTATTACAACTTCAAATAAGAAGGAGAGAATAAAA
Organism: Agrypnus murinus; assembly: GCA_929113105.1. Taxonomy (NCBI): domain Eukaryota; kingdom Metazoa; phylum Arthropoda; class Insecta; order Coleoptera; family Elateridae; genus Agrypnus; species Agrypnus murinus. The sequence continues at coordinate 70,310,028 of OV816030.1, read as the reverse complement.
GTTCAGTTGTTACACCCTTTTTAAACAAAAGAAACAGTTCTGTTTACTTTAAGAGTTGGCGGAATTATTTAGATAATGTGCGAAAAGCTCCCAGGAAGTGATAGCTAGCTCAGAAGGAATCAATGGTCGTGCGGTTGGTGGATTTCTAGAGCATTCCAAGTTGTTTAGGTATCTCCACAAAACTAAGTAACACACAAGGCACCACTGACTCAATAGCTAAGCGAAAAGGAAATCTTTTAACGGCTTTACACGCCGGAACCAGACGTTATCTGATAAATACTCAGATAATACTTTCAAAGTCTTGCAAGAACTTATCGAGCTTAGCTTCGGACGAAACCAGGCATAAATACCTAAATAATGTATATGCATATATCAACAAATACCTATAAAAGACACGATTAAATAAATACGAACCAACAATAATAACTAAATACGACAAAGACGCTTAATAAAATTGTCCCGAATCTATCATTTACATGTAACAAAATAATAATAAAAAATACTTCATGCACAAAATGTTTGATAAAACTGACCAAATAAGTAAATAATCAATCCTTGCTTCAGACTACAAATGCAAATTAATAAATAAGATTCTTGAAAATCCAATCGTTTTACAAAATAGAGAAACGGGGGTTCTTTTTTGAGGGTTTCACGTCGTGTATTAATTTCAATTATATTTTATAAATCTCGTCACCCTCTAAGGTTGGATTTTTATTTCTAAAATTTATTTTGTTGAACTTAAAGCTAAATAATCTCGTTTCCATCGAAATTAAGGCAGTGTTGTTAACGCTACAACGTCCCGATCACTGACTTCGCGTCTGCCGCCACTAAATGAATACGTGTTCGGTGTAATCCAGAATTAATAATAAATTAAGCTACAAAAACAAAATACCAAACGGAAGGAAAAACCAGAAAAGACAAAAAGCCCTGGAAAGAGCTTAAATTACAACAAGAATCGTTAAAAATATGGATAAAAGACAAGTAACTTACTTAGGGTTTTGAACGGCTTTTATAAATGGTAGAGGCAAAGTGGAATTGTTTACGCTCAAAATCCTCTTTACGAGACCACCCCAAGCTACTACTACCAAATAAACGTCCACAACATTTGTAAACTGCAAACTCTTTAAAATCTATTGAATCCGCCAACAAAGCGATTAAGTCTTCTACTCACAGAAAATTCTTAAAAAGGGTGTCTCCATACACTGGCACACAACTACGTCTTAAAACGTGCAAAGATAGAAAAGACCGATATCTTATCTCATTTAAAAGTTGTCCAAAATAACGCAGAATAGCCATAAAATAAATACAAACTATCTATCGATGCACACAAAATCTCAAAATCAAAAAAGGGACGTGTAATTCAGTAATATGTAGCGCACAAAGACGACAACGCCAAATGACCCCGAATCATATGAAATTAAGGTTGCGAAAAGACTCTATTTCTGTTATTTTCCATTCGTTAGAAGGATATTCTAGTAATGTTAAATCACTTGGATTCACAGAACTTTGTTAAATATTTAAACATTTCAACGTTTTTCAAATATGATAACCAACTTAAACAACTTTACAAATTTAAACTTTATATGCTAACAAACATTATTTACATAATTTCACATATCAACAAAATGAAAATTAACCGCACATACTTGTATGTTGTCTTACTGATATCATTTTTAAAAAGCAACCCCTACATTTAAGATAGTTTCAATTATGCGGTAAAGAAACAACTTCACAATCCTCTATCAAAATGATTTACCCAAGAACCGTATATTTTTGAAATAGAAGAAATTTAATAAAACCAATAATCTCTGTAACTTGGACACATATTTCTTTCTTATAAAATGCTCAGGTGAGGTAGTAAATACTTGTGTAAACCTCCCAGTTACAATACACCTTGTCTGTTCTATGTTAAATATGGTTTCAATTTAATTTAAATGTCATATTAGATCATTGTCTATTACATCGTTAGTGGGATAAGGAAAATAACCTAAATTCTATGGAAAATCAGTTTTACAAATATCGTTTCCTGACTATAGTGCACGAGTGTGCATGTTACTTACAATAAACCATTTTCTAGCTTTATAAAAGATAAGTTTTTCAAAATACTAATTTAAAAAGTGAGGTTAGGCAACCCATCTAACGTGTCGCTTTAAATTTCATATTTAAGCTTGCTTAAAACTATTGAGTGGGTGAATTCCTTATTCGGTAGGTCAATATAGCATGACAATATGTATTTAAAGGGGTTGGTTTTCAAATGATTATAGGTACTGTATAACAAAACAAAGTAAGAAAAGGTATAAATAAATACCAGTTTTCTACTTTTTATAATTTTTTATAACTTTTCTAATTAAAAAAGCAAGGAAACAAATTAAGCACATACCTGTTCGAGTATAATCTCTCCTGTTACATAGTCTCTAGCAACAGTGACTATAGGAAAACCCTCGTTTGTTTCCCAAGGGCTTAATATATCAGCAATTTTGTTATTATTCACCAAGTAGTTTGCTTCTGCATCATCTACAGCCTTTTGTAATGCTTTATGTAGGTCAGAAGGCGTAGCTGAATTGTATTTCCTAAAAAATTACTGATTTATGATTTTATCTATTTCCTAAGCGTGCTGGTACGCTACCTGTCTTGCAGGTAGTTTCTAAGGCCTTTCTGCAGAATTTCTGGAGTTAGGACATGTGCCATCATTCTTATAATAGAACTTCCTGAAAATCATATTTTATTTTTTTTTCTTAATCTAGCTAGAAATAGTATTGCAATCTTTAGCTACCCTACCTTTGCAATACAAGATATTCAGAGGTGGAAAATCGCCGGAAGATTTTATAGGATAAGTTAAAGGTGATGAGTGATTGTAATAGTCGTCATGGAGGAATCCTTTATGAAGGTTTTCAATAACAAATTGATCCATGAATCGCCATTCTGGTTGTACCTAAAGATATATTAGCTTTAAGTGACCTTTTTAGGTAGTTTCATATATGTCTATGCTTACCAATGATGCAATGTAATATTGGAAATATGCCGCAAACGATTCAGCAAGCCAGGTGTAATCCCACCACTTAGGTGTCACTAGATTTCCAAACCATTGATGAGCAAACTCGTGTGCAATATATGAAGTACATCTCATTAAGTCTGTTGCTGCTGATTTATTGGTGCACACTAGGTGCGATTCTCTGTAAAAATACATAAAATAATTGCTTAAAGACACAATAAAATATTAGACTTATTACCCATAAATTATCAAACCCCAGTTCTCCATTGCATCATCTTTAAAGTACGTATCTGGTACGGCAAATTGATCAATTTTACTTAAACTGAAATCAATTCCGGTGTATTCTTCCAAATGCTTCAATATTTTAGTAGATGTATCTAAAGCATAATCCATACTTCCCCTTTCTATATCACTTTCTCGTCCATAAATTGTATGTTTACCTATTGTGTGTGTATGCTTATGATCAGACACTACAAAAGCCACAGCATACACGGGCATAACTGGTGTTTCCTTAAAGGTATCCTTAAATGTTCCATCTCCTAAGTCACTATAATGTGGGGGGGGGGGCTGTTATTATAAATTGAGAAATATTAATCTTAATGCTTACACTGTCTTTTCGAGTGCTTCATTTGAGACCGCATGGTATTCTTTGTTTCTGATAATGTTGATAATAAATTTTGATTTGATTCCTGGTTCGTCAAAGCATGGAAAGGCTTGCCTTGCGTCAGTTGGCTCGAAATCTGTTACAGCAAGTCTCCTAATAGAAATATTTATATAGATAAAAATATAATTTAATTAAGTGTGTTAGGTTTGCCGTCCTTGTGGTTTTAACAACTAACAACTTAGCTGTTTGATTGGAAACCAAGGTTTTCACTTAAAAAGGAAAGAAACTGAAATCTTTTAGATTCAACTTGCTTTTAGTTTTATCTAGATCGGTGTGGTGTCGAAATTTATATCTACGATGCGCTAAAATCTAAACTAAATTCCCATTATCTTTAGGTTTGCAAACCACATGGTATAACTATGAAAAGCGTGGAAGTTATTTGGCATCTTGAAATGCGATGAACGTTAGATTGTAAATTTGCCAGTTATTACAGTGTTAAACTTTGTGGTCAATTAAATCAACAAACATTGTAACGACGAGAAGCCTAAAGCGATGGCTAAATAGATACTGTAATGATATGTAGACTTAAATTGTCTAAAATTTCCTTTATACACATAACAATGCGTACTTACCATGGTTACTGTCATTTTAATAATGAAAAAAATTGAAATCTCAAAATTTAACCGCGATTAAATTTATGTTTAAATTTAATCGCTCCTGACTAATTTTGAACTCGTTATCAAAGGTGCTTAGACAAGTGAATGTGCAGAAAATGTTTAACGGTTCGTTTTCTTAAACTTTCGAAAAATGCAATTTTTAGTGCGGTCCTGTATATTATTGTATATTTCTTCTTGATTTAAAATTACGTTGGTATACTGCATAAAATAAGTCCTTTCAAATATCAGGGGTCACTTTCAAAAGAAATATTCCCAGATTTAATAAAATTTGTTTCTAGAAAAATCTGCATATTCCCTTTTAAAAGCACCGCTTTTGCAGTGTTAAAAGACTATTTTCTGAGAAATAGAACTTTCAGGAACAAAAATTGTTTTTAATTCTGAGCTTATAAGGGTTAAAATATATATTAGCTTTAACAAAAATTTCCTTATGGCACAGATAAACCTAACAGATGCACAGCCAAATGGGGTAAAATGCGCTTGCTTTTTAGTTGCAGTATTTTTCGACAGAGTGCGCTACATGTAGAATTCAAACGAAATTTAAAGAAAGAAATAGGTTTTGCACGAGTGAATATTTGAATTCCATCGTATTAACCACGCGGTGACGTAAGAGAAGAAAAAAGTTTGAGACAATTTCTTTAAATATGCAATATGGAATAAAGTGGAACCTATGTAATAGATAAATTCATTAGAACCTTTCTAATTAATTTTTTTGTTAAATATTTTGAAAAATTTATAGTAATTAACACCAAAATTAAATTATTATAATTTTATATACGTAGTTATTACAGTTGATGACAAAGATTGATTTCTTATTACCAGTTAACTCCAAACTTAATTAAGATGATTTTAAGTATATACACCGTGTCTGCTTAAGTTCGCACCATATGGAAAACTTTTTTATTATTAATTTTACGAAAAAAAGTTATTCTTCATAAAAAGTTCTGCATGTTCTAAAATCTAAAATACATTAATCAGATATCACATTTTTTCAGTCGTAGACGAGGTTTCTCAAAAAATATTAATTTTGTCCAACAGTAAAGTAAATTTATTTTTGAAAATATCGGAAACTTTTATCTGTTATCTCTTTATTCGTTACAAATTTGATAACCTTTACGTCTCTTAACCTCTATGTTATATTATTGTAACGTTCTTTTTCAAATAATAACACAAGTGCTGTTTAAATCGTCTCTTCACAAACAAATATTTATTTCTATACACTAATAAATACACTATAAATTAACGCTATGATTATAAACCATTAAAACTATTATTTACAGATTATGAATTTCTAATATAACATTTATCTATACAGTTACTATTTATTTTGTGAAACACAATTAACGACTCGCTGTTGACTACCTCTCTTTTATCCGCGAATCCGCTTTTATACCCTCATATAACCGCACCAGAAGTCGCTGGAACCTTCTATGTATTCTAGAAAACGCTAGAATAAACCACGTCTGGTTTACATGCTTGTACGATGCGTCATTCTCTCGAATGCGGTAGAACACACCATTTGTTGCTCGAAAAGAGGTTCTTTCTTTTTCTCTCTTGTTACACTGCCCCCCTCTTCAAGTCTGTTCTGTCCCAGAACAGGTTTTATGCTCTGGTTCCTGTAGAACGGGTCATGACGATATCGACAGTCTTCACCTCGACTACACGTTCCATTACGGTAGAGATAACAGTCTACACTCTTCGTTGGCCTTAATACGGGCTGTGGGTCAAAACTGCAGACGAAGATCTCGACGTCCGTACCTCTAAAGACAACTTCCAGCATGTTTCTAACGATTCTGCAATCCAGCTGGTCCCGCCCACAGCCGAGTTTGGGAACTGCCAATTTGTTAATTCCCCTGGTAAGCAACTCGATCCTCAAATTCCATAGTGCCCTCCACAAGTCGGCGTAACTCGGTTTCTGGTAATAAAACTGCTTGGTTACCAAGTAGTAAATGGATCGGTCATGATCAGGCAAGCGTAAGGATTTACCAACAGAGGGATTTTGTTCTCGAAGTTCATTCAGCCGTCCAAATTTATTTCTAAACACTACTGCGATCCCCCTGGACATACGGAGATCCGCGGAGACACAGTGGGCAATGGAATAATCACCAGGGACCCGGAAGAGATCTTGTTGCATCTCAGTCGTGACTCCAAATCGCGCTTTTCTAGTTCCAGAGAACGCAGCCATAAATTCTCTAAAGGTTGTCTGATCATCTTCAGGCCTTACGATATTGATAGCCACCTCGGCCTCATCTTTCCGATCCGGGACTGCGTCATTATTTCCCTCATAGTGCGCCAGACGATTGGAGTGTACCACCTTTGGTTTCCCCCTTGGCAATTTCTGGATGCGATAAATCAAGTCATTTATTTGTTTCTTCACCTGGTATGGGCCCTCCCAATTCCGCTGTAACTTTGGAGAATAGCCACGACGTCTTTGCGGGTTGTATAACCAGACAAGCTCTCCAGGTTGAAACCCTCCTTCTTGGGCTCTCACATCGTACGTAGCCTTCATCCGGTCACTCGCGATTCGACTATTGTTTCGGGTTCGGTGGTGAATATCCTCCAACTTCTTCTTTAAGTTGATGACATAATCATTCCCGGCTACCTCCTGCTCTATAGGTGGGGATCCAAATTCCAGATCACACGGTAACCGTAACTCGCGTCCAAACATCACAGACGCTGGTGACTGACCGGTTGTTTCGTGGACCGATGCACGATAAGCCATCAGGAACAGATGCAGGTATTGGTCCCAGTCTCGTTGATGATCGGAGACGACCTTGGCCAAATATTTGCCCATTGTCCGATTCATGCGTTCTACCATTTCATCGGACTGCGGATGTAACGGTGTGGTCCGAGTCTTGCGAATGCCCAACAATCGACAGACTTCTCCAAAGAGTACAGACTCGAAATTGCGGCCTTGATCCGAATGCAGCTCCATGGGCACTCCGAAGCGACTGAAAAACTCTTTGACTAGTACGTCAGCAACAGTCGCAGCTTCCTGGTTTGGTAGGGCATATGCTTCTGGCCATTTGGTAAAATAGTCCATTGCCACTAATATGTATTTATTCCCATCGTCGGTTTCGGGAAATGGTCCGGCAATATCTATGGCTATTCTTTCCAGAGGACTACCCACATTGTACTGCCTCATAGGTGCTCTTCGTTTCCCCAAGGGTCCGTTACCAGTGGCACATAGTTCACATTTCCGGCACCACTCCTTCACGTCTTCTTTACAGTTGACCCAATAAAAACGCTCCCTAACTTTCTCCAAAGTCTTTTTCACACCGAAGTGTCCTCCTGAGGCACCGTCATGGAGATGTCGCAATACTGTAGCCACTCGGCTTCTAGGAACCACGAACTGAGACCTAATGGTGGTGCCATCTTCACTCTCCAGTACTCGCTTCAGGAGATCGTCTTCCACCTTCAAGGACTCCCATTGGGCCCAATATGCTTTGAGCGCTCTGTTGAAAGGGCTGACGGCCTCCCAGGCAGGCCTTTCTCCCACGCGCTTCCATTCCAGTACCATTTTTAGTTCGGGATCAGCCTCCTGCTGTCGTTGCAATTCTTCCGGCAACCAATTGTCGTTGACGATGGTAGTCCTTAATACTTGGCAAACCCTCTCTTCCAAACGAGAGCAATGACGGCAATCCGTTGGACAGGGTCTTCTTGAAAGAGCATCGGCATTTCGATGACTAGTGCCCGCTCGATGTTCGGTGTCAAAGTCGTATCCTTGTAATCGTTCGATCCACCTTGCGACCTGGCCTTCAGGATTACGGAATTGTAGAAGCCATTTCAACGCTGCATGGTCCGTCCTCAATAAAAACTTCCGTCCGTACAAGTATTTGTAGAAGTGCTCAACGGACTTCACGACGTCCAATAGTTCTTTTCTGGTCACACAATAATTCCTTTCGGCTTTCGACAAAACCTTACTAAAATAGCCGATGACCTTTTCTTGTCCATCCTGTATCTGAGAAAGTACCCCCCCAATGGCCAGATTACTTGCATCTGTGTCAAGTATGAATTTCCCTTCTGTCCGTGGATAGCTCAATATTGGTGCTGTTGTCAGGGCACGCTTCAGCTGTTGGAAAGCTGTTTCACACTCTCCGCTCCAAACATACTCGCGCCCATCTTCAGTTAACCTTGTCAGAGGTTTCGCTATATTGACAAACCCAGGAACGAAACGCCTGTAGTAGGTACATAACCCAAGAAAACTACGAACTTGGTGTTTATCTTTCGGTGTTGGCCACTCTTGAACTGCACAAATCTGATCGGGGTCGGCTGCCACTCCATTTTGTGATACGACGTGCCCGAGATATTTCACTTCCTTTCTGAATATGTGGCACTTTTTCGGACTCAGTTTCAGATTGGCTCCACGTAGTCTTCGGAACACTTCCTCTAGATTGTTCAAATGTTCGTTGAATGATTTTCCGACTACAATCACATCATCTAGGTATACCAGGCAGGTCTTCCACGACAACCCTCTCAGGATGGTCTCCATTAGACGCTCAAAGGTGGCCGGAGCGTTACATAGACCGAAAGGCATAACTGTAAACTGCCATAGTCCGGAACCAATAGTGAACGCGGTCTTCTCCCGGTCTTCAGGTTCCATTTCAACTTGCCAATAACCGCTCTTCAAGTCCAAAGTCGAAAACCATCGTGAACCAGACAGGGTATCTAACGTGTCGTCGATGCGTGGTAAGGGATAGCTGTCTTTCTTGGTCACGTCATTAAGCTGCCGATAGTCCACACAAAATCTCGTTGACCCGTCCTTCTTACTGACCAGGACCACCGGTGATGCCCATGGACTGCTGGATGGCTCGATGACCCCTTGTTCTTCCATATCAGTAATAATCTTTTCGGCTTCTGCTCGCCTTGCTAGAGGTAGATGCCTCGGCTGCTGACGGACAGGTTAACTATTAAGTTTCGCGTTCTTTAAAAGTTTTGAAATGTGCAGAAATCTATGTGATTAATTTAGAATCTCTTTTACCGAATCCTGATAATTCCGTTAAAATATGGCGGTTGATGCAGTTTGTGAATGATTTTATTGATCGTAATACTGTAATTAAAATGAACAATTATAGTTAGCAAATTTAACTTATCGTGAAACAAGTTTCTTACTGGAATCCTTTTTTAACATAATTTAAATTCGGAAGTTTTAAAACTCATTAATCCTTAAATGATACGTTTAAGTGTGGCGTTATCTCTAATAAAAAAGAAGATTTTGGTAAATAATCAATAATTGAACTCATATGGTTATTTTGGTCATATCTAATAAAAAAAAGGAGAACTTAATTAAATATCAGTTCTAATGAAAGACAATTATAGCGAACTTTAATTCTTTGGTTCAAATATTCCGTAGCAGTATCAGAAATTAGGGTGATTTCCTGATTTCTTCTGTTTCATTTGGCGGCCGAGCTTGGTGATAAGTGTTTGTTCAGATCTAAAAGGCAATATTGTATCAATTGCATTGTAAGGTGATAAAGGTATTGTGATTTTATGAATTTTATTTTGTTAATGTTAATATAAGAGAACCATTATTATCATATGTATCATATATTGTTGACATATTTTTTATATTTTCCTGTCGTTAAAAATTCTTACGTTGGGTATCATTTTTTTACTAACATTTATAACGAGGTTTTATATGAAAATTTCTTAGGTTTTTGGTTTATAAATAAATCTATTATTGAACCTACCTAACCTGAATATTACAGGACCATATATTTATGAAAGTCTCTAAATATTTTATTCAACCTAACTTTGACATAATCGATCATGACTAAACAAAATTAAATTAAATTTATTAGATCTGATTCCAGTTTCTGGTTACTGGTGTCGAGTCAATATCTTTATAAGAAAATGATTGGACTTTCCTAATCAGATGGCGCCCGGATATATGTATTTTTCTTGTGTCTTAAGCCTTTATCCATGTTTTTTATAATTTGTGAGCTGTGGAAACAATGCCTGCGACCTGAATTTAAATTTGTAAAGTAAAGATCTCAAGCCGAGGCAACCGTGAGTTGTACAGTAACTATTAAATAACTTGAAGTTTTTTATGAGTTTTAGAAGTCCATCGTGCGACGTATATTTTGTTATGTTTTTCAGTGAATTTAGAATAATTTAGAGTAGCAAAATAACTTTTGTTTCAAATGGAAACATATTTAAAAATTGTAACTTCTTTATTAACTGTACTAATGTAAATACCAATAGATAATTTACAAACAATATATATTTGTGCAGGAAATAATCACCCCAAATACCCCGCGTGCATATAAAATAGCCTGATTAAATTTTGACGATTTTGTGTCAAAATGTCTTGCTCTAAAGAAATGTCTTGAAATGTTGAAAAAAAATGTTGAAATGTCAGAATGTCTTGCTCGTGCTACGCACTCGGGATCTTGTTGCGCGGATAAATTTTCTCGACGTATTTCTAAGCAAAACATTCTGACACAAATCGTCAAAATTTATTGGGCTATTTTTTACATGCACTTGGGATATAACTGTTGATAATCTTCTTTTCTAAATTTCAGGCTGAAATACCCACCAGTACTTTACAATTTAAATTTTTAATCAAGAAAGTAAATTGATTCTTTCTAAACCTTTTCTTTTTTATTAATTGTTTATCACAACTTTAGATCCAACCTTATTATAAAGTCTTCTAAATACTTTTATAAAAATTGTCACATTTTTTCCTTTTATTAATTTAGAAAAACTCAACAGAATTAATTTATTTTATCCCCCTTAGTACTTTATTATTTTTAGGAATGTATTTGTTTTCATTCTTTCTTATCCTTATCAACACCTAGTCACAAGAATATGAAACCTTGATAAAAATGTTTTGTTATAATTAATACTGCAATTTAAACAATTATAAGTTACGTTTCTTAGTAATATTTAATCTTCTTCGCGTTTCAACTTTCAAGGCTGTTTTGATTTGGGTATATTAAAATATTCTTTAAAATATACTTAGCCTATTTATTAATTAACATTAACAGCCTTGGTAGTGTAATGCCTGGCGTGCCGGACTTTCACCCAAGCGGCCCGCGATCGACTCCCGGCGCCGGCAGATCTGGTTAAGGTTTTCTGAAGTTTTCCTTAGCTGTGACACAAATGTGGGATTTGCGCTGTTCCATCTGTTTGTCGGCTGCAGCCGCACATTGGGCCTACATAATAATAATAATCGCCCCTTCCCTCCCGCACAAGCTTATAGCTTCTGGGGCCTTGGTTTAGGCTATGGGTTGTAGTAGTTATTATTATTATTATTATTATTTACAGCGTTTTTACTTTTTTTAGGAATATTCACTTCATGGTCATCTAGTTCTTCATGAAATACATAAAAATGTATAGCCTTTTCAATAAAAATTAAACTGCACTTATTTATGCTTAGTATCCACTCGGCGGCGGCTCGGTGTGTCTGACGCCTCGACACCGAAAGGTATATGAGGTTAAAGATTATATATATATATATATATATATATATATATATATATATATATATATATATATATATATATATATATATATATATATATATATATATATATATATATATATATATATATATATATATATATATATATATATATATATATATATATATATATATATATATATATATATATATATATATAATAACATTTATAGAAAATTGCTTATGTAACCTTTACATATTATTAACTGTCTCTATAGTGTCTCATTTTAATTATTAACTCAATACTTTGACTATCCCATTAATCAAATATCATTACAATACTAAGTTAATACTTTACACATTTAAGATAAAAACAGGCTATTTATCTTGAAACGGGCTGGGAGTAGGTATAAAATCCAAATTTAGTCAAAAGTTATTATCTTCAAAAACTTATATTTATCCAATTAGCAAACTTCAGTAGTATTTTGTGTTTTTTATATTCATTTAATACTGTTTTGCTTCTTATTGAGAGTATAACTAATAGATTATTATTAAGAATATAAATGACCTCCGCTAATGATTAACCTCTGTAGGTCAAACCAAATCAGCTAGTCTTTATTATACATGTATTATGTTTATATAAACGTCTAAATATGATAAAACCGAAATTATACTTACTAAAAATAGAACCCACCTTTCAATCTTGTTGGAATCTGTATATTTCGCAAGATAAAATCCAACATTACAGAAACCCAAGGTATTATGAAAATTTCCTATTGTCAGTTTGTAATTTCCATTTTGCTCCAATGCCATCTCAAGCTGAATCGTATATGTTTCATGTCGAGAGTCTTTGGCAGTTGATGCTACTTTAATATTCACGCCATCTGAATCAATTACAGTAATGGTATCTTCATCGATTTGAAGTTTTCTTGTATGTAGCGTAATGGTATTGGTATTTTCTACTGCCAAAAGCTCAATTACAACACTTCCGTTATAAGGAACAGGTTTGGTATGCGATTTTAATTCTGATACGTCTACAGTTAAGGTATAATGTATAGGTTTAATATTTTTTGGCAAACGATAAATTTCATTAGCTATTTCTCCATTAATGAAATTGGAATGAAATGATAAAATAACAATCAGTGCTAACGAATAAAAAGCCATACTATCGTTTGTTATTTAATGAACCACACCATGTAAATGTTGCTGAAACAATACGTTAGTTACATCTTTAGTTTTACATCTTATATACTTAGTAAACCAGAATAGGGCAAAGAGCAAAAAACAGTGAGTACTGATAATAAATGTTGATGGCAAGTTTTACATAATTTCTAATTGATTTATTTAATTATGGGTATCTTAATGGCATAATTATCGCTAATAAAACAACTAAAAGAAGACATAAACACAAAAACAAATATATTAATAAATACTATTTGTAAAAAGCGTTCACTTTTAGAAAATAATTCTATTTTTGCTTTATTATCGGTCTAGGACATTTGGGCGCGCAAGAACGGTTTGGTGCGAGACAATTCGGCGCAGGGACACCTTGGCGCAGGCATACTTCAGTGCAGGAACACTTGGGCGCAGGCACATTTCGACGAAAAAACAGTTCAGTGCATGTAAATCTTTCCGTGGATAATTAGGGTACAACTTTCCGAGATATTAAAAAAAAAGTTTTTTAACTATTAGTCTAATTTTCTTGGCATAAGCTACCCTTTATCGGGGTATAACTATAATAACGCACTATAACTACCTGTTATCAGTGTAACCCTTTTTATTTTTATGTACACACATACACCTTCTTAACTCCAGAATTTCGCTTGGATTGGTTAAATTGCATTATTTCAGTGCTTTTTGTCGTCTAAGAGTATTAAATTATAGGTGTTACCTACTGAAACAAAATTCGTGAAGTGGGCCACGCATTTATCAGTGGTACGATATTCACTGTTAATATGAATTTCCCTACGTCATAATGGCAGTAACCTGATCCTTAATTTATTGATTTTATAATATTTTATAAGTTATTAACAATAACCATTTTGCGCAACGGTTTAAGAAAAAAATAATTTTTCTAAACTACTAAAACATTAAAACCAAAACTATTCGGCAAGTCTCTGCATAAGAGAATAAAGATTAAGAAGAAGTAAATATTTTTAATCAAACATGATATTCTTATAAACAATAAGGGATTTATAATAAACAAATTAAATTCTTATTAGAAATTATTCTCTTATGCAGAAATTTTCCTTAAGAATTTTGATTTTAATGTTTTGATAGTTTAGAAAAATAAATCTTTCTTAAGGTAGAAAGTCACCCAAATCTAAAGTCAAGCTAGCTACTGTATATGAATAAAATCAACCAATTTTAATTCACATATGAACATTATAGAAAATTAAAAAATTATTTATTTGTTGTTTAGCACACAAAAATTGTCATTTTAAATCAGAAAACAAATTAATAATGATAACATCGTTGTTCGCTTTACTAACGTAGTATACATTGATGCGTAAGATTTGGCAACGCAATGTACGATCAGTATTTGACGTAAAACCAAAATGAGGTTAGAGTTTGGTAAAAATTATTGACTGCTGCACGTTAAATAGTTTTATGCGGTGTTATGAATATGATTGTGACCAAATAGATATTTATGCATTAAGGGAGATATGAATGTTTTTTCCCCCGAGGTTGACGTGTTACAGACCAAGGGCCGAAGGCCCGCGGTCTGTAAGTCTACCGAGGGCAAAAAACAGAATATCTCCCGTAGTGCATTAAATATTTTATTTTTTAGTAACATCATATTCTTTATTTTCAACTTAAAACGTAAAAAAACATTCAAAATTAAAATAAATTGTGAATATCAAAGGTGGTTTGACTGTGCCGTTGTTACGATGGTTGCTACAGTTGCATGAATTTGTTTTTCAATCAACAAAAAAAAATGTCTGAAAGCAGCAGCGTTATTCCTCACAGTGTGATTATAAAAGCGGAAAAAGCCAGTGAGTTATTGGTTCCGAAGAAGTCTGAACATTTGTACATCAAAGAATATGACCGATTTCATGTATGGATGGTGAAAAATGGGGTTACGGATATAAATGGAACTGTAATGTTAGCATATTTTCAAGACTTGGTATGCCTTAATCTGGTTGTTGTAAAAAGTTGCTTACATTTGTGTTTTCTTACAGTCACAATCATTTAGTCCAAATACGCTCTGGACCAAATTTTCGATGGTTTTTTTAATTTTCTTAAGAACATTTTATAATGAAATAACAATAACATCAAGGATTGCGTGAATGTAGTCGCTATAGTTGCGTGGTTATTGTGAGGTTAACAAATTTAACATTAGAAAAAAAAGCCGAGAAAATTGAGAGAAAAGAAATTTAAAACTCCCTTGGGAGATATGAGTTGCTTTTCATAGTTGGTATCTAGGACGAAAATAATCCATATCATGTTACTAAAAAATAAAATTATTTTTTGATGACATCATAAAAGTGTGTGGTATAGCTTCAAGTTGGTCGATTCGCTGCCCTTCTTGCCAAGTTGTCAAATACGTTCACAGATCAGAAACATACTCCCCCAATGATGATTCTACAAAACGTCATGTTTTGAATATAAAACTTGCAGCAGGTAGAAGATTCTTAATACTATTTCCTATTATCATTATCATTTTTTGTGTATAACATTAATTAATCAAAACTTGATCTTCAACGATGATCGATGCCGGTATTGGGGAAAGTCAAATCAACGTGATTCTCACATCACTTGACATGTCTGCTGTGAGCAAAACAACGTTGAAGCAAGCAGGGGATATTATAGAGGTCAGGTAGCGAGAAAAAGTTGCGAGAAAGCTTTGCTTCAAGAGCGGGAGCTAACAATAAAAAGGCCGTTGTAAGTTTATCACTGTTTTTCAATATTGCAGCACAGAACTTCGATTCTTTTTATACACATATAAACAGTTACTAATGAACTTCATATTTACTCCCTTATTAATCAAAAATTAGACTGATTTGTCTACTCAAAGTGTCTTTTTAATACATATAGAGCACGCACTCAGTAGTCCACGACCACATCGCCGAACCACGTCTGCGATCACGTACAAGCAATGAGAAAAATCAATGTTAATACAATTTTCATTTTATTTCATTCAATTTTATTTATTATATTTGATTTCATCTATTTAATTTATTTACGTATATCATTATTTTCAAGTAATATAAAAAATACCAACATAAATTCATCTAACATATCAAATTTGAATTTCCGCGCGAAGCAACGTTGCCAGATCATATAATAGGGTTTTGCATGTGCAGGGACTTCAGTCATCAGCTTCCGGTTACAGCTGGAATACAAGTTTATAATCGAGATATCTCAATAACTAAGAGGTAAACTGGAGTTTTTTTAACGTCCATATTTTTTTTTATATTTTATTTACTGCAAATTTACAACGAGTCTGTTAGACTAACAAGCAAATGGTTTGACATATTACATGACATGTGGGGAGCAATATG
The DNA here is from genome assembly GCA_929113105.1 of Agrypnus murinus. Taxonomy (NCBI): domain Eukaryota; kingdom Metazoa; phylum Arthropoda; class Insecta; order Coleoptera; family Elateridae; genus Agrypnus; species Agrypnus murinus. The sequence goes on along the minus strand of OV816030.1, from coordinate 70,293,848 downwards.
GAAGGGTTGCCTCCTATTACTAAATTAATTAGTCAGATCACTGAACTTTGTTCGTTTTAAGCGTCTTGTCACATTTGCATTATTTAACAGATCTTGCACTAATGCACTAGGGTGATCACTGATGCGGTTCTTGTACTTGTTGCAGGAATCTTTGATTACATCCTTAACCCAAGGGACTTTCAGATCATTGTGTAGTGTTCGGTTATTCACGTACCATTCGGCATTTGCAATTGCACGAATTGTTTTGCTTTGAAAACGTTGAAGTATCTCTGTGTTCGATGATTTAGCACACCCCCAGAACTGGATCCCGTATGTCCATACCGGCGTTATAATGGTCTTATAGAGGAGCACTTTGTTTGTTAAACTTAGCTGAGACTTACGCCCAAGTAGCCAATTCATTTTCTTGACACGGATATCCAGTTCTTTCCTTTTGGTTTTTATGTGCGTCTTCCAAGTGAGTTTGTTGTCCAGATGTATGCCAAGATATTTAACATCTTCTTTGTCAGATATTCTTTTACCATTAAAGGTTACTGGATGTCGGTCAATTTTTCGAAGGGTGAATTGTATAGATGCTGATTTATTTTCATTGATTTTTATTCGCCAGGTTTTTGTCCACTTTTCTAGAGCCTCAAGCACATTCTGTAGATTTGTTGTAGCCTGGAGTGGATCTCTGTGTGAGGACAGTATGGCTGTATCATCCGCATAAGTAGCGGTTATAACGTTATCAGAGGTTGGAAGATCGGCTGTGAATAATTGATATAATGTTGGACCTAGCACGCTGCCTTGTGGGACACCTGCTTTGACAGGGTGGATTTGAGAGCGGCTGTTGTTTAATTTGATTTGGAAACATCTGTTATTCAAGTACGATTTAAACAGCAGGTAATATTGATGCGGAAGATTTTTTTTGATCTTATATAATAAACCATGAAACCAAACCCGATCGAAGGCTTGGCTTACATCCAAAAATACGGCTGAGCACACTTTCTTCTCTTCCAGAGCTTTTTCTATATTGTCCACTACTCTATGCACTTGTTCCAGCGTGGAGTATTTTTGGCGGAAGCCGAATTGATGCTGAGGAATTAACTGGTTTTCTTCTATAATCGGGTTAAGCCTTCTTAGCAAGATACGTTCGAAGAGTTTAGATAATACTGGTAGAAGAGATATCGGTCGATAAGAATCTGGTAACTGAGCTGGTTTGCCTGGCTTAGGTATGAGAATAACTTCCGCAAATTTCCATTGTATGGGGAAGATTTGGGTTCTTAAGATAGCGTTAAACATTTGTGTTACAGCAACTATAAGTTTTTTTGGCAACTGACGAAGCAGCTCAGCTGTGATAAGGTCATAGCCTGGAGTCTTGCGGGTTTTAAGGCAGTTTATTTCACTTAGTACTTCATTTGGTGTACAGTGTTGAATGGGTAGGTCGAGTTGGAGTGGCGCATCAAGGAATTCCAGGATTTCTTGATGATCTTGAGTGATTGCTGAGGTATGTGGTTGGAAGATGGTAGCTAAATGTTCACCAAATACTTCAGCTTTCTCCTCATCACAACGAGCCCAAGTACCATCATTTTTACGAATGGGAGCAATAGGAATAATGGGTTGTTTCAGTTTTTTGGTTGCTCGCCACAAGGAGTAGTCATCATTTTGACTAGAAGATAAATTATTAATGTAGTCTCTGAACGTTTCGTTCTTCTGTTCTTTTATTAGCCTGTTTAGTTGAGTTGTTAAGGTGTTTAGTTTATTTTTATCAGCAGGGTGTCGTGTTTGCTGCCAGACCCGTCTCGCTTTCCTCTTCTCAGTAATCTTTTGTCTGATAATTAGTGGATAGTTGTTGGTAGTGTCATTACAATTTTGCCACAATTTTGCAGAAGTGGCAGCCCATGCTGCATGCTGCAGAGTGTGCGTTAACTGCTCTACCGCTGTTTCAATTTCAACTACTGTGTTAAGATCCGATTGAGCCGGTAGGTGATCGTTTGCATGTTGTCTAAAGACACTCCAATCGGTGCGGCTATTGTGTAGGCTTGGTTTAGTAGGTTTTTTAATAATTGATGTACTTAACGTACATATGATAGCGGAATGATCCGAGTTTAAGTCGTAACAATCAGAAACGTCCATATAATTGGGTGAGAGATTCTTTGTAATGAAAAGGTCTAAAGCGTCCGGTAATTTATTAATGTCACTGGGCCAATAGGTGGGTCTACCTGTGGCTACTATGTTAAAGTGATTATCAGTGATGGTTTTATGTAGTTGCCTTCCCTTGGGATTAATTAGCCTAGAACCCCATTGGGGGTGTTTGGAGTTAAAGTCACCGCCTGCCATAAATCTGGTTCCCAATGTAATAAAGAAATCTTCAAATTGGTTTTGTGTTATTGTGTGACGGGGTGGGCAGTATACCGCTGACACTACCATATCTCCAACGTGATCTTTGATTTTGATTAACGTCCATATAAAATACAATTTCTAAACTATTGTTACATAGTTTTTTATATACATGGTGAGTTGTTTAAATATAAAACATTCAATATGTTCTTGGGCATACTGTGTAAACCCATATACATCAATGTATTTGACTGCAACTTTGTTAATCGTTTTCTCGGTATATACGTGGTGAAATGCCGTTTTTCGGGTATCAATCGAAAGAGCAACATTGGATTTACCAAATATACTTAAATTATGTAATTCTTGAGTTGTAAGGTTTGGGTGACTTTCTACCTTAAATGATGGTATTGTTAGTAACTTAAGTAAAATCAAATAAAAAATAAAATTTTTTATAAAATCAATAATTTGGTAAACAGCACTAAGTACACTAATTATAAAGAAGACTCGCACAATAATTGATAAGCCCTCTGGCAGTACATACGAGCCTTTGTTTATTGGCAAATATTGATTTTTCTGATTGATCATACAGTATTTATCGAATATTGTATTTCATCCATCATACTGTATTTATTACATGCAACTGCTTTCCGCGCCGAAGTGTCCCTGCACCTAAGGGGCCTGCGCCGAAGTGTCCTTGCGCTGAGGTGTCCCCGCGCAAAAGTGTCCCGTGTCGAAACGGGCGGCTTCGTGACGTTATGTTTTCTCATCCGTAATTTACGCAGGATAGTAAGAAAGCCACAATGTTCTTCGCCCTACATAAGATCAAATCCTTCAAAAGATTAGAGCTAAACAGCATTATTCCCGTAAGTCCCAAAATTACTTATATGGACCAGCGGAAAATGACACGTTTCAAAACGTTTCTTGTTTCCTCCAAGTGAGTGTGTTGTCGAGGTGTATACCAAGATAGTTACCATCATTTTCGCAGGGTACAATCTTTCCATTCAAATTGTAACTTTTTTAAATTTTTCTATATTAACAAATAAACAGATAATGCGTAAGAATCTTATACTTATGCAAAATATACTAGCTCCCGACAGACACTTCTTACTTATTTAGATATATTGACTTAACAATTTCTTAATAATTTCATATTGAACACAGAAATAAATAATATATAGGGAGCCACCCAAATTGTTTGTTGTTATTATTAGAGATCAGCGACGAAAATCTTCAATATGGGAAAATATTCACATCCGAGTTTCTTTGTCTTTTTATGTTGAATGGGTCACAAACAATTTGTCATGCCAAGCTATATCAAATGATTATTGATTTTGAAACTTTGTTTATTAATTCAAATTCATGATCGGTTAACATAATACGAAATGCACAATCTATGAATATAAACAAATATAACGACTAGTTATATAAGTATAACTAGTATAAATATAGTAACAACTATAGATATATAAAAGAATTTCGAATCATTACGCTCAATTTTACTATTATTCAAATAAATGCGCAATAATTTCCAAATGATCATTTTTCTTATCTTTTGTTAGGGGTGTTACTTAATTCTAGAAATTGTTTTTCTTGTTTTCTTCTTGAGACCTTCTTCAAAAAGTTTTTTGAAGTATCTGTAATCTACCGTTGTCACAGTTTTGACTTCGTCAAAGGTGCGAAAATGAATGCCGTGAAGTAGTATCCCTAGTTTTGAGAGCAGTATGTGGACGTACGTTGTCCGGCTGTAGCAATGGGAATGTGGAGTTTACTCGGTCGTATTTTTTCGAAAATTTACAACGAAACGAAGTATTCATAGAGTATTTTTATCATTAATTTATCATCATCAGCATTTATATCAACAAACTATTACTTCTACGTAACAAAACTCAACAGCTCCTAGGCTGCACTTGATAGAGACTCAGTTCATAACTGAAAACTTAGATAAGGATTGATAATAATAATGTCTCTCAAAGAGACATTTTTATAACAATCACTGCATGTGATAATAACTCCTCATTTCAACTGGTGGCATTATTAATATCAAGACTTCAATTCGTCGAAAAGTTTCTTGTAGCTGCCATTGCAAATCACGAATGATTTATAATCCCACAACTTTCGTGATGAAAAAAATTCTTATAAAGCTTTCTTGTTTTTGTGGCTCGTTTCACAGTCCTGTATAAAAATTTATTTTCGCCCGTGATCTTTAAGTTCGAGTGACAATCCCATCTGATTGAATGAGAATAACCAGATAGACGGCTCCAGCTGACACGAGCTGCAAAAACGTTATTCTTAACAGTAATGCAACAAACTTTGTCTTGGAATATGTGTGTGTGTCATTTTGGCATATTTCTGATACAACAGAAAGTGTATGTATACAGTGCGGCACAATTTAGAGAATAAGAAAAAGAACTCACTTTAAATATTAACGTCAGATTGACAGTCACAAATCCTCCTGCCGTAATGCTGACATTGCTGTGTAAAAGTTGCAAGGAAAATGCTTTTAACTACAATAAATTAATTTAAGAATACAAATAGTGCCTTGGATAACTGTCTAACGCTATATTTACCTCTTTTCTTAAACAGAGATTATTGCTTGTTAGTTGCAATTTAATTAACTCTTTCTTCATACGATTACCCTGTAACAAAAAACTTCCATGCTATATTTATAAAAATTTGTGCAAACTATGCAAAATACACACTAAAAGACATAATTAATTTTTACGTTACTACCAAAAAGTCTGGGTAGGATCTCTAACATAAAAGAAGAAGCTGGGATGGGAATATCTTACACAGTAACTTAAAATCAAGAAATTTTTATATTAAAAACGTTTCCATGATTCTTATAATAATAAACCTGCGATTTCCAGCTGTTTTAGTTAACTTTAGCTCAAATTTAATGTGTGATAGTACACGTCATTCACAAAGAACCTTTATGGCATTTTTATTTTACACACATTGAAAATAAAATTGCCAAAGAGGTGCTCATTTGGGGACTGTTGGAACGTGGCACGACCTACCTCACATACAAAATCAAATACCATGCTTGCCAAACTAAAGAGTAGGTTTAAAAATCACATTTAATCTTGTTTGTGGTTTTCGTCTGCTTGTTAAGGAGATGGCAAAAATAAATGCAATTTTTACATTCGTACAATACTTTATTATTGCATTAAGGACAAGCTTTATTAATTAGAACGTAGCTTTGAACTTTACTTTGAAAACTAAATACTAATAATAAACAACAGAAATAAGTCAATTTGCCTTTCGTTCGAGCAGGTAATACCCACTAGCTTCATTTTCTGGAAGTGATACATTACAAAAACCAGCAAAGATTTTTAATTTATTTTTAAATTAAAAATCAAGTATTAAAACATAACATCAAATGTGTATGTAATGACTTTATTTTATCAAATAAATAATCACAATGAAAAACTGTATTTATTTAAAACTTAACGAAATAAATGAATTCCATTTGAAATTACTAAATTAAAAATTAATGACTAAACTTTGTAGGCGTAAGTTTTCTCGGTTATTGTGAAAGATAGGCACTAATGGTATCAACCTTTTTTGTTTCATTTTATGTGTACTATTACCTGTTAAAATAATGCTGATGTTAGATGAAACACCATGTATTGTAGATGCAATTATACAGTTGTAAGGTATTACATTTTAGGCAATATAGTATTTGTATATAATTAGCTGATCGTGATATACTAGTCTAATATGAAATCATTATAAATAAAAGGAAAAACATGTTAAAAATAAAATAAGGATAAAACATTCCCTATAGGAGTTATAGGGCAAAATAGCTTACAGGAATTGTTATAATTTACGTATACTTATACTGCAATAACTTCAAAAAGTTGTTACATATCGACATATTTGCCACTTTGGACCACATATTTTTATTTTAGAACAGTATAAAATCATTGAATGGAGACACAAATGTTTAGACGTTAATCAAAAGCCATCCCAAGCAGTATCTAAGTAACAATAACTGAGATCGGGACTTTGAGTAGTAGTTACGTAACTACAACTAAATTTATGACTGTATAGTTTTAACTACTTCAGTTTGAAATGTTTTAGTAAATATGTAGTTGTTTCTACTACTTATTAGAACTAAGTAGTTCTATTACATCTAAGTAGCTTTTAAAATATGTGGAACGGTATTGCCACTTAGTACAATTACTTCAAGGTTGTTGCAACTTCAAAGTGGTATTCTGATTGTAGCAGTAACTTGTCCGAAGCTACTTTAAAGAAGTACTGAAAGTTCCTGCCACCTGTCTGTAGCCATTGCTTAATCTTTGTATAATATAAGTATTGTGTACGTTAATGGTACAATAACCACAGTAGTGTGAGGTTTCATCAGCTAACATGATGATGGAAGAACATGACGACTAGTCGATGAAAGCTTGTATTTGTGTTAAGTTAAAGTTATTAAATAAAAAAACAATAGACATAGACTTGTTGTGTGTTTATTTAAACTAATTAAAGCTGTTGTTGCGTTTTCATACTACATTTTTATCATTAATTACATTAATAATCATTAAATTGACCGCTCTTTGTATTGGGCCCTATCGCCAAGCAACGAGTGTTGTGTCAATGTCAAGTTTTTCTATAAAATTGTGAAAAACGTACGCCATATCCCGCTACCTATATAAAAAACCCGTTATCGCTGATGGTTCCTAACAAGACTACGAAAGATCTTCTCAACACCTCCAGCCCTAAAGGTAGGTCCAGTAAACTAAGTTTGGTCAATTTAGAAGTGAAATAATAAATTATAACCAGTAACAAAAATTACTATTGTTTATTATACAGTCCACTCGATAAACGCAACAGCTGTCTTGTCTAGATTTTACAATCTTGAGTAACGGAACCTTACAGTAGTATTGTAAGTAAAACTGCTACCCAGCAGAATTACTTTAAAAAGTTATTTTTACTACTTGTTTTGCATTAAAATTACTATAATTTCCAGTTATTATTAAAAATTACATGAAGTAACAATAACTTCTATTAGGCAATCCAACCTGTCGACGCCATAAAATCATAATTTGACAGACTATTGGATTGCCAAATAAATTGATCCAAATAATGATGGCCGGTGTGGGCAAACATTTCCGTCGGCGCCACAAAAGCATCATTTGATTGGAGATTGAATTGCCTAAAAATGGCATATATGCTGTAGGTTAGTTTGGAATTTGGTGGTTAATTGTGTTTTTACACTAGTAGTTGAGGACAATACAAAAAACTATTTTGCTCCTATTTAGACGGGAACAAGGATGAAGTATATCTCCTTTTTTTCTTTGGTTGCCACAACCATAAAATTTGCCGTATCTAATTATTTGATGTATAGTTTTATTAAAATCATCCCTTATATACTGCCCAACTAGTATACATACGAAATTAACAACACTGGACGCTAGCTGGTTGAGTTGAGACGTGGTGGATATTTAAATTTCGCGCGCTTCTGTTCAACCGAGTTAAAGGGCCAAGCGTTCCAAGGTCATTGAAACTGATGACGTGAGATCAAAGACGCCGCGCGAAGTTTCGCCTCTTATAATATACTACTCTTTGGTAGTAGTCAGTGTTGCCAGATGGTTGCGCTCGGTTCTCCCCACCTGATAGCAAGAATTTCCCCAAATTTCCCCAAACCACTTCAAAATATTACCCCATTTTCCCCATTAATAATACACATTACACAAACACATTAAACAAATAATATTATTTTATGGCATAATTATACATGTACAAATAATTCAATAACATTAATATCGTCATCTACATTGGAAGAGACATTATACACCTCTTCAGAGCAAAATTTTTGCAGCATTTTGTCAGACGGCGAAAAGTTCTGACAACCGCCTTTACCATTCAACGAAAATCGTATCCGCATAACTGATTCTGCTGTTGTAGTGGACATCCGGTTTCTTAATTTATTTTTTACAATGTTTGCCACCGAAAAGGCTCTTTCAACTGAGGCGTTAGAGAATGGCAAGCTCAGAAGCATTAAAGCTAACTTTGAAATTGAGCCGTACCTCTGTATTCCCGAAGAATTAATCTTTTCGGAAACTTCAATCCAAAAACTCTCTGACGTTGAAATATTAACCCATTCCTGTCTGTGAAGTACATTCCATTCGTCAATGGCAGTATCAACGTCTATCTCACAAACATTTTTGAATCGGATCACGAGGTCTGATATATCTGGCTTTAATTGGGACGTGGCTTTTTCCGGCGACAATAAGTCTATTTTCTCCAACAAATTCAAATTTTCGGGGATTCGTTTTTGTAGTTGTAAACATAATTCCACCAAGAAATCTTTGCATCGCTGTTTTACCGTTGCAATTTCTGATTGCTTCATTTCGCTGGATACTTCGGAAAATGCATATCCAAAATTAATAAAATCCTTATCCATAACATAATTTTGAAAATTAAAAGTTGATACATCATCTTTATTATTAAAAATTTTTTCAAGTCTAACTGGTGGTATCAAAATTCGTAGATAATTATATAATAAGTTATTAAGGTCTTTCAGTAATTTTAGATTGTCTGCATTCTCAGACTGAAAAGATTTATTAACATCTGTTAATGACTTTAGTATATAAGCCAAACAAGTCAAGTATAATTTATTTGTGTTTTCCGAAAACATCTGATGTAATTGGTTTGCAGTATAACAACGCTCCTTTTCTTGGGCTAACTGGAAATGCAGTTTTAAAGCGTCCCATTGTTCAAGAATTTTTGTTATGGCTTCGTACCGTGCTAACCATCGAGTTCCAGATAATTTGTCAATTTTCAGTGGATCCTTATTTGTCAGAGTGTTATACAAAGTCCGATATTCTATTTGACGTTTTGAACTACAGGAAAACCAATTATGAGATTCTTTGACCATAAAGTCCAAATGACGAGGAAGCATTTTGCATGAATGTTCTGCTGCCAAGTGAAGAGAATGGCAAACACATTTGACTACAATAAGATCCGGCACGTCTGTTCTAAGTAATGAAGAAAAAGAGTGATTAGCACCAACCATAACATTAGCTCCATCGACACCTATTCCAATTAACTTGTTTATGTTTAAGCCATCCTCATTAAGACATTTTTTAAAGCAGGTGGTTAATGTTATAGCATTTCCAGCTTCAATTTCAACCAATCTATAAAACTCTGTTTTAATTTGCTTCTGAGACTGACTGAAATATCGAATCATAAGACAAAGCATCTTTTTAGTATCAATTGCTGTACTTTCATCAATTATGATAGAATAATAACTGTCACCGACATTCTGGATTAAATTTTGTAGTAAACAAGGAGCAAGTACGTTTTTTATTAGACCAATACATTTTGTCCTATGCAGTTTTATATCTTGCAAAACAAGAGAACCTTCGTCTAACGTCTTAATCAGGTTTCCTAGATGATCCACGGCATTAAAAGAACAATGCTCGGCTATGAATGCAGCAATTTTTAATTCTGCAATTTTTCTCCTGTGCGAAATTTTGCTTGGCATAAATTTTGTTATTTTGCTAGATTTGGCCGCGTTTTCGGAAAATTTAAATGCTTCTTGATGTTTCTTTGTGTTCATGTGATTTCTCAAATCTTTTTTATGCGGTTGTAGAGAACATTTGCACAGTTTGCAGAACGCTTTTGTGTCATCTCCGGTTAGAGACGAAAGCCAACCTTTGAAAATTTTATGAACTTTTATTCTCTATTTATAATGTAAGTAGTTACTTACCGGAAAATTCAGATTCGGATTCCCAAACTTTTCTATATTTCCGAGACATTGTCGGTATAAAATAATGCCAAGTGCAAAGTGCAACCACGATCACTGATGGAATCGTATTAACGTTAATACTCGGACTCGCCGTGGCGTCGCGGCTAAGTGCCGCACTTAAAGTGCGAACCGGTCGGTGGCGGGTGGAGTAGTACTCCACCGCCACCCGCCAAGAGGTGGTCACGTGATGGTTCGTAGCGACGTCATGAAAAGCCTGATTTACACTGCCTCGCCAAGCTGGAATTTTGTGCGGGAACGTGAAATCTTACTACTGGACTATGGAAGTATGGAAGCTTGCAAATTTCGGCTGCGTGCGCCGTTTAACCAATTAAACTAATAGCAATGTTTCCCCAAATTTCCCCAAAAAAGTTACCTTCTTTATAAATCCCCAAATTTTTCCCCAACTCGTAAAATTTCCCCATTTTGGGGAAAAAAAACCCCAATCTGGAAACACTGGTAGTAGTAGCAGAGAGTAGATATTATAAGAGGCGAAAGTTGGTATAGAAACCTCAATTCCGAGAGAGATAGAATACAAAAACCGCTTTAAAGGGCCCATCGCCGATTCTCGGTTACTTTCGGCTAGCTCTTAGTTTGTTGCGATGCCATTGGACTGGAACCGGAGCACAGAAATGCCAAAGATAGATGCTTATTTTCATTCTTTTATACCTGTCAAGTCAATTCGTTATTTCGTATGTGTTCCGTGAAAGTGTACCCATATTGCGACAAACAGTTAATGTGTAGTGTTTTGTGTAGTGTAGTTTTTTGGTGATTATGAGAGTTAAATAAACAAACAATTGAACATTTATAGTGAAGCAAAACATCAATGGAGAAAAACGTAAACACCGCGGGTGTTTGCAAGAACTGTAGGAATACATTTTATTTCGATGACAACGTCATTCACTTCTTTCGATTTCCGAAAGACGAAGTATTGTGTTATTTACGTACCGTATTAGTTTAAGATTATTTTTTTTTAAATTCTTTAACCTCAAAAGTAGATGTCATCTAATCTTAGAACACACCTGTTAACTCATAGTAGCGAGAAACCATTTGAATGTAATTTGTGTGACTACAAATGTTTTCAAAAGTTACTCAAAGTGTTAGTCTTAAAACATACATGTTTTGGTGAGAACCATTTGAGTGAAATCTATGTGATTATAACTGTTTACTGTTTAAACGTTTAAAGGACATGTTAACTCACACTGGTGAAAAACCATTTAATAAGTAATTTATAGTTTGTATACTAAATACATACTAAATATCATTCTATAATGAACTGCAATTCATGCGAAATGTTATCATTAGTTGATTATTAAATATTTTATATTGTTGAGAGAGAATACCATATATGTATCTACCAATCACTTGTAATAAGCTTTTTATGTTTGTAAAACTTTATATACAATAAAGATTTGAATTAAATTGAATAAAGACAACAATTGATGTATAGTTTTATTAAAATCATCCCTTATATACTGCCCAACTAGTATACATACGAAATTAACAACCCTGGACGCTAGCTGGTTGAGTTGAGACGTGGTGGATATTTAAATTTCGCGCGCTTCTGTTCAACCGAGTTAAAGGGCCAAGCGTTCCAAGGTCATTGAAACTGATGACGTGAGATCAAAGACGCCGCGCGAAGTCTCGCCTCTTATAATATACTACTCTTTGGTAGTAGTATAAAAAATATAATGTTCATATGTGCATTGTTAAATGTGAGGTTAAACTTAAACGTTCTTAAAATTCCAATGAGAACTTTGCAGTGACATTAGGAACTTTTTCGCCTAAGGAAGTTACGCCTCTTATATATACTACTCTTTGGTAGTAGTATAAAAAATATAATGTTCATATGTGCATTGTTAAATGTGAGGTTAAACTTAAACGTTCTTAAAATTCCAATGAGAACTTTGCAGTGACATTAGGAACTTTTTCGCCTAAGGAAGTTTCGCCTCTTATATATACTACTCTTTGGTAGTAGTATAAAAAATATAATGTTCATATGTGCATTGTTAAATGTGAGGTTAAACTTAAACGTTCTTAAAATTCCAATGAGAACTTTGCAGTGACATTAGGAACTTTTTCGCCTAAGGAAGTTTCGCCTCTTATATATACTACTCTTTGGTAGTAGTATAAAAAATATAATGTTCATATGTGCATTGTTAAATGTGAGGTTAAACTTAAACGTTCTTAAAATTCCAATGAGAACTTTGCAGTGACATTAGGAACTTTTTCGCCTCTTATATATACTACTCTTTGGTAGTAGTATAAAAAATATAATGTTCATATGTGCATTGTTAAATGTGAGGTTAAACTTAAACGTTCTTAAAATTCCAACGGGAACTTTGCAGTGACATTAGGAACTGGAAAGTGGTTACGAAAACGTTGACGTTGTTTTACAGTAAACTCACTTGCAAATTCCAGAGCTTTTAACTTTTTTTTAATACTTCGTGGTCACAACAATCTTGAAGTAGAATTTGTTTAGTTCCCGTTACTGGTAATTAAGTGACACAAACTTTAGGCATGCATTTTAAAGTGGATACTACTTTAAGGTGATTTTTTTTAAACTATTCCATATTTACTTGTTAAATCTTGGAGGCTATTAATATGTAGTATTATTCAATTTGCAATTTGTTATAATTGTTAGTAGATGTTTTACTATAACCTTCAATAAAAATAACAAATTGATGCCAAATTGTGCTTAGGAATAATATAAAAAATGGTTTCTATCGTGTATACATATTTTTTTATTAAAAAATATATTTAAAAAAGGGGCGTTATTATTTTTCAATCATCATTCTCTGGTTTATAACCTTGGTATACCGGTAATATATTATAATGACAAAACCATCAAACATTTCATCTCTCTTTGTATTATTAAGTACGTATTGCAAATACAATAGTAATCCATTTTGTGACACGATCGCAGCATTAGTATAGAAAATGACAGTAGAATATTTTTTAAGATGCAAGAGAAAGAGAGACGCGACACGTTGTGCCAAAGAGAAAAAAAGTTTCATGAAAGTAGTAATTACTAAGCTACCACGTTCCCGCAATGTAACCTAAACGTGATCGAAACGTTGCTAGACAAGTTCCATAGCGGTCACTGCAACGTATCGGCAACGTATAGGCACGTACTAAAGACCGTAGCAATTACGTGCTTGTGACTAGTAGCAAAAACTTAATAGTTCCACCGGTAGTTGCTGGTACGTAGCGATGATTAAAATGCTGTTTGGTTCTTGTTTAGATGGGGTGGGATGGGGGGTAGATACTATTTCTTTCAATGTCAGAACCTAGAATTACTGTGCAAATAATGCACGTAGAAGTTGCAGTAACAGAATCTCAATTTACGTTTTTAAACTTAAAAAGTCAACTCACCTGCCTTGCAACAAAATCCGCAGCAACTATACCTGGAAAAAGACGCAATAAGCAATAAATCACCCAAGTTACAGTTTGTCCAAATCCATTCAATGAAAAGTCATTTTGACTAATAGGCAAGACTATATCGTATAATTGAAAAGTCATTACAAAAAATATTAGGCCTATATCTGCTACAACTGCAGGTGTGTAGATCTTGTTTATAGCCTTCGTTACGTCACATAATTGCTCGTGCAGTACTGCGATATCACGCAGATTTGACAACGAAATATTAGTATTGATTTTATAAACACAATTATTCAAAAAATTAAATCTCGAGCTTAAACATATCATCCAAGATTGGAAATAACTTTCTAAGTAGAGTTGATAGACGTTTAAAACACAGTAGAGCATATTTGTTACTTTAAAGTAGGAGATCTGTTGATGACTGACAACATTTGTAGCTCGGCTATGTACTGTTATGTTTAAAAAAATCATCAATATAATCCAAGAAATGCTATAATAGGAGACGTGAGTGTTCGCGTCATATCCTATATTTTGTAATTTGTCATCAATAAGTATCATACTATTCCATGATTCCGTTAGTTCAGAAGCATAAAGTTCATATGGAATAACTAAGAACAGAAGTGCTATAATATCTACATGTATGTCATATAGGGTGACAAACCAATAAAGCAAATTTTTTGAAGAGAATGGTTTTAAAACATCATTTAAAACAATAATGGTTAGGCTTATTGTAACGAGATTAATGTAACAAATTAGCTTACTAATATTTTTTGTTTTCTTTTTTATTAAGGTCCTTTGTCCAGGAGAGCCGTTTATAATAAATTCTAACATTCCAGTGCATCGTTGCAAGAAGTAGACTGGGTACATTTCTACACAAAAATCCCGTTTTAAATTATTTGTTGCCTTCATGCCCATGATTCATATAAAAAGAAGAATGTTTTGAAATGAAAGGTAGGTGGACGATGAATTGTTAAGATATAATTAGATATACATATTAAAAGCACATAGATATATTGATATATTTTTTAATTTAATGGAAGTTGTAAACAAGTCCCTAATGTAGTAAGTAATGATTGTATAAAACTATTTGAGTAATTTGTTGAATAACACTAAATAATTTGTTATTATCCAAGTAAACTGATAAATTGCATTAAAAGATGATTACTATAGACTAATTCAATACTTATTGTCCCCAAATCAGAGATGTAATTAAGAAATTTAGTCTCTTAAGCAAAATATGTAAAAGCCTCCCTACCCCCAAAAAAATTCGGGCTTTCTAAATAAAATTTTATTTCCATCGAAAAAAAAAACATTCCAGAAGTATTAGACGAAAAGGGTCTAGGCCACAACGGCCAATGACCACAACGGCCAATCGCTATTTTGGCCGTTGTGGTCATAACCACAACGGTCTCCGTGACCATAACGGCCAACAGCCACAACGGCCAATTTGACCATATCGCCCAACTCGAAACTTGACCATAACGGCCACCATGACCACAACGGCCAACTAGAAACTCCACCCCATCCGCCATTTTGACCACAACGGCCACCGACGCTTATGTATTGGCGTCGCTGGTGACGATGACCACAACGGCCAAAATGACCACAACGGCCAACTAGAGTGAGTGACCACAACGGCCAACTATGGAGCGTGACCACAACAGCCAAAATGACCATAACGGCCAACTGTGGCGAGTGACCACAACGGCCAACTAGGGTGAGTGACCACAACGGCCAAAATGACCACAACGGCCAAAATGACCACAACGGCCAACTATTGAGCGTGACCACAACAGCCAAAATGACCATAACGGCCAACTGTGGCGAGTGACCACAACGGCCAAAATGACCACAACGGCCAACTTTTTTTCATACTGATATTTTGGTTTAGTTAAAGCTCATTTCTCTCTTTTAACTTAGCCTGTATTTCAATAAGGTACGTCCAGAATTTAACAGCGAGGTCTGATGTCAAAGTAGCGCCGATTTAACGTGACTTACCTATATTGAAAAATGCTTTCTCTATACTTTCATTTTGAATGTTCTATATCGGAAACTAATTATAATAAATTAATGAAAACTAAAATTCCATGGAAATGTTATTATTGTGGAACAATAACTCGTAACAGAAGCGACCCCAACTCAACAAATAAAGAAGAAGATTCGGCGCAAGCACATGATATGAAAAGTATAATGGAAATGCTTTGTTCAATTAATACTAAATTAGGAACTCTAGATACCGACATGCGTGAATTAAAATAATCCGTTTCTTTTATTTCCAAACAATATGATAATAATAATAATAATAATAATAATTACTACAACCCATAACCTAAACCAAGGCCCCAGAAGCTATAAGCTTGTGCGGGAGGGAGGGGGCGATTATTATTATTATGTAGGCCCATGTGCGGCTGCAGCCGACTTATAGATGGAACAGCGCAAATCCCACATTTGTATTACAGCTAAGGAAAACTGCAGAAAACCTTAACCAGATCTGCCAGCGCCGGGAGTCGAACCCGGGCCGCTTGGGTGAAAGTCCGGCACGCCAGACATTACACTACCAATGATGATGTGATAGAATTACTTGAGGCAAATAAAGAAGATATTAAACTAATTAAAAAGGAAGTAGAAATTAAAAAAAAGAAAATAACGTAAAAGATGAACTACTTAAAAATCAAAATCGTCGTATAAAACATCTCGAGCAATATACCAGGAACGATAACGTTGAGATAACGGGAGTAAAAGAAATTCCAAATGAAAATTGCAAGAAAATTATTACAGACATCGCTAAAAAACGGCAATTCGATATTAACGAAAATGATATAGACATAGCACACCGTATACCCGGAAACAAAAACACAAAAACTCGGCTCCCATAGTAGCACAATTTGTTACCCGTACAAAAAGAGATGTGTTTCTTCATCAAAAACGAATCTTTGTAGCACTTGATAGAGACATTAATGGTATAAATATAGGAGAAAAAATATATATCTACGAGCAGTTAACATTTGAAAATAAGCAGCTCCTTTGGAAAGCGAAGCAACATGCAAGAAATTTAGGCTACTCATATGTGTGGTTTAAATATGGGAAACTATATGTGAAAAAGAATGATGAAGATAGCGCGATCAAGATTGAAGACGAGGAGGATTTGATCAAAAAAATGCGCTCCTAACAGTGATTAATCAAAGCTTATGACTAACTTAACTTTTTTGTATTTCATATATATTTTTTAAGCCTTTTTTTTCTACTTATGGATAAAGAATTTCTTAATGATTTGAATCAAACAATTCCAACTATGATCGTAGATGACGTAAATACACTTAATAATGAATTTTTAAATTCTAATTTAGCGGGAACAAATAGTTTAAAGATTTTGCATACAAATATACGAAGCCTGTCAAAAAACTTTGATGAATTACAAATTTTTTCTAATTTACGTTTGTAATACGTTTATTAACGTCTATCATTAGGAGTCGTTTATGGCTATCTATAAAAGTACACTGTACTTTAATGAATTATAGGGTTATTTAGTTTTTAAGGGTTGGATGGGTAATGCGTGGAATGTGACAACTTCAAACCGCAAGTATCTGTCAAAATTGTCAACCTCCGATAAATTTTTAATTAATATCGTTGAATTGGTTCGCTGTTTGTTGATTGTTACTTACATGAAATTTCACTTGAAGTTATGGTCTATTTTTACTTGGAAAGAAGGTTAGGTTTTGGATATTCCTAATTAGTAACATAAACAAGTCTCGTACCTACATCAAATCTGCTTGGACAAATCAGTAAGTCCAATTCATCTTTGTAATTTTATGGTACTATAAACAAGACACGTATCATCGATTTAATCACCTTTGCTTTTTTTCGCGAATTTCGGACGGAGTGCAAATTAAGTTGTCTTCGCTCATATTTTACTTATTTGTAACACTAATAAAGTAACAAAAGTAATAACTAATTTATTTGAAGTGACGGATGATGACAAATGATTCAAAAACTCAAGTGGGCGCCGAGTGTTACCAACTGTTACGAACTAACACAAAATTCTCTAGACGTCCAAAATATTTTTTTTGTATTAAAATAAGAAAAAAGGGGGCGCAAATTAGAAAAAAATAGCATAAAATACTCGTTTTATAAGGGCATTGGCGCACTCATCCCATAGAAAAACTCGCCTGCGGCTCGTTTTCTAACTTGGGATTTGTGCGCCAAATCAACCCTTATAAAACTTATACTTATACACTTATAGTATACTTATATACTATTTTTCACTACTAGCTTTAAAACATACTATTATCTAGTCTGTTGTCACCTTGTGAAGTTAGTTTTCTTGCCTAGTGGTAAATAATTTTTTATTATTGACTACTAGTCAATAATCCAGATTTTAGTGTAACACGGGGCAAAAATACATCCCATTATACACTGGCATCCAGGAAAAAATCCGTGATCGCGATAGTACGTTTTTTATGTGAGAAGAATAAAAGGAATAAAAGTACTAGTAGTGAAAAAAATAATATATACACCACGGTTGTGAAGTGTTTTCTAGAGCCTCTCATCTTATATCCCTCGATGCTGCGCATCTCGGGATCTAATAATGCTCGGCTCTAGAAAAAACTCTTCACAACCTTGGTATATAATATACTATTATTGTCTAGTTGTGAATTTTATTTTGATTTTGTAATTTTATCAGAAACATGGACTGTAGATACAACGTATTTTCAAATGGAGGGATACACTGCATACTATAACAAACTATTGTTATAGTATGCAGTGTATCCCAATTACAATCAAAAAGATGGTGTCGTGGTATATGCAAAATCAACATTCTCATGTTTTGTAGATATAGTATCATACGATAAATATAAAATTATGCGTTTAGAAACTACTGTCAAAAATAGGGAATATGGAATAACATCAATTTATAAACCACCTTCCTATGATTCTGCCACATTTTTAACTAATATTAATCACTATAATACTAATAACTGTAAAAAGTGTAATGAGATTTTTGTTGGTGACGTAAACATTAATATTTTAGATTCTAAAGATAAGGTTACTAATGAGTACCTAACTTTATTAAGTAAGTTTGGCTATGTATCTTGTATAAATAGACCCACAAGGGAAAGAACATGCTTAGATCATATATTTATAAAAGCAAATATACCAGATAACTCCTTAAAACCTTACATTATCAACTCAAAAATAACAGATCATTCACTTGTTGCATTAGGAATACCTTTCACTTATGTTGCTGACGTTGGTACTACACAATCGGAAAAAAAATTACATCAATAGATTACCAGGAATTAAGAGATAAACTGAAAATAAATTGGTCTGAACTGATATCAGATGATATAGAAGACTCTATTGAAAGATTAATTTGCAAAATTAAATTAGAAATTGATAATTGCATTAACACTCGAAATATAACTAATAAATCCAGAAAACGAAAACCTTGGATTACTAACGGAATTATTACGTCTATGAATATAAGGGATAAATTATACAAACAGAGTCGTTTGTACCCTAATAATCAAGAAATTAAACAAGCGTATCTTACGTATAAAGCTCTAATATCAAATTTAATTACAGAAACTAAAAGTACATATTATAGAAATAAACTGGAACAAAATAAAGATAATCCTAAAAAAATATGGAATTTGATAAAAGAATTTCCAAACAAAAAACAAAGTAAACCTATCGTAAATCAAATTAAATTAAATGGTAGAGATATACAAGGTCATGAAGAAATTTCAAACGAATTTAGTAAATATTTCTCAAAAATTGGAGAAACTTATGCCAAGGAAATTAAAATTACGAATGAAAATATTGACGAAATGCTTAATAAAATTACAAAAAATGACAATACTATATTTTTCATACCAACAGAACTCTATGAAATAAAACAAACGATAAACGAATTAAAAAACAACAAAACGCCTGGAAAAGACAATCTTACGGTAAAAACGATGAAGGAGTTATCTGATATAATTGCAGAACCTCTGTCCATTATATTTAACAAATATTTATCGGTTGGATACTTCCCAAAAGCTCTTAAAACTACACTTGTTTTGCCAATATATAAAAATGGCGAACCTACCTCTCTATGTAATTATCGACCTATATCATTAATATCAAATATAGCAAAAATACTAGAAAAGGCAATTAAAAAAGATTAACATCTTATTTAGAAAAACATAATATCCTATCAGAATATCAGTTTGGTTTTAAACAAAATAAAAGTACAGAAGATGCAATAGCCTTATTTGCTCAAAACGTGTACAGTGCCTTAGATAATTCTAGGCCATGCATAGCTGTTTTTCTTGATCTTGCTAAAGCATTCGACACAGTTAATCATACAATATTATTAAAGAAACTAGAATTACATGGAATTCGAGGGACGCCTGTAAATTTATTGAAGAGTTACTTGGAAGATAGAACACAGGTGGTAAAAATAAATAAAACCATAAGTCAACCTGAAACAGTAACATGCGGTATTCCTCAAGGAACTGTATTGGGACCACTATTATTTTCAATTTACATTAATGATTTAATTATTGAGAAATCGATTAAAGGTAAAATTATTGCATACGCTGACGATACAGTATTATTTGAAGAAGCAGACACCTGGGAAGATGTTAAGAATAAAGCACAATACCATATGAATATTATTAAAAAATGGTTAGATTCTAATATGTTGACATTAAATTATACTAAAAGCTCTTTCATTACATTCACAAGCTATGATAATACTCAACCGATAATACAAGAAATCTTAGTACATAATAAAAACAATTGCCAAATGAATTGTATCTGCAACGTTGTTATTAAAAAAAAGTAAAAATGTAAAATATTTAGGAATTATTATTGATCAACATATGAGATGGGATGCGCAAACAGCATATCTTAGCAGTAATCTCCGAAAAATGATCTATTTGTTTAAGAGACTGAGGGAGATCCTAACCATAAAACAACTTCTAGGCATGTACTACGCCCTTGTTCAATCACTATTAACTTATGGAATCATAGGATGGGGCGGTGCGGCTAATGTTTACTTAGAAAAACTAAAAATAATACATAATTACATTTTAAAAGCTATACTACGCAAATCAAATAGATATCCCACAGAGCTATTGTATGGTGAGATTAGTGTCCTTGATATAACGCAGTTGTTTTATATGTCTTTAAGAGCGTATAGTACCCTAGCCAAAAACGCTCGAAAACAGGATATCGAAGAAAACACGTAACAGCCTTATTTTGATACTTAGAGAGGTCTAGTTTTCTCTGAGGTTTAGAAAAAAGATAAAACTACGTTTATTATTTTGTAGATTTTAAAAATTTAAATCACAAAACGCCTTAATTGGCTTTAAAAGTTCCATTAACTTTGTACATCAGTTTTTCAATATTTTTCGTTAATATTCTAAAATCTACCAAATAATAAAATAGATTTATTCTTTCTGAATATTAATTTAAAAAAATCAGATCAAAATCTGCCAGATTAACATTGGTACGCGTTTTCTACGGTGCCGTGTTTTAGAAGTTTTGTAGCGAATTTTCTTACTGTCCGGTGTCGCCACCACGGGCAGCCGCAGCTACTTGTCGCTTGTGATGTTGGTTCTTTCTCTATCTTTAATGTAAACATATAGTACGTCTTCCTCTATATTTATATGGTTTTACTTTACAGTATATTTGAATATCCTTTTCCACTACATTGAATTAACGATCGAATGCACTAATACGAACGTATTAAATTTTAATTCGGGATAGAGACGTCATTGGCACCCGTTAAGAAACATCGCATGTTTATTAAGTAAAAACGTGCAATAATAAGTTTTCTCCGAGCACATATTTTGTTGACAATGTTATATGTTATTTTTGCGTTTTGTTTTTTCTATAGTTGTAACATAATTTATTTTAGTTAACACTCGCTGTTTGTGACAAAAAAAAAACTGTTTACTAGCGAAAAATCGTGAAACTAGATTTCAAATATACTTACGGTAGGTATATTTAATATATAGAAAATCAATCGGGATTTAATGATTTGCAAAAAACATTTAATACTTATCAGGAAATTAATAACTGCTGCAATGTTACAGTTAGACTTCTCTAAATTATAAAAATAAGTAAAATTTTGAAAATAATGAAGTTTGCAAGCACCCGTGCTATTAATTATTAAATTTAAAACCCTCACAATTTAGAATTATCCAAAAAGCGTAATTTAACAATTTTATTCAAATTATTAATTTATAACAAAGAATAAATACACTTAATAAATACACATTATTTATATGTAATAACGTATATATCATAAGTAGGACACTAGGGTGATGACTTTTTTACAACCTGGTTTCCCTGTATCATAATTTGATGAGCTTTCATTAAAGATTAGATAAAATTTTACTTTCAAGGTGATTTGATAAAAAAACATCATGCACAAAATTATTTGAAAAATTTTAATTATCACCGTTTTTATCCACTGTAATCAGATACAAAATTGAACACAAGATTTAGAGACACATACATACAACATTATAGTATAGGGTCATCAAAGACAAAAGGAAGTCAATTACTTACGATAATGTCATTGGACAGGTTGTCCTTGTTGCGGCAGGAGTCTTGCATAACGCACGCTCACAGCATTGGTTGCTTCGGGCAATGTTGATTGGAGATTTATCTGTTTTCCAGTGGGTTTTCAAGCATTTGCGACCTTTTCGGTATTCATTTAGAGCTGCACATAGTTCATCAAAATCTTCAGCGTGGAACAATTGGCTGCTGAACCAATGGCCAGCCCATGAGTAATAAATGAATGAACAGATTTTACGCAGCCTGCTCCAGGTTTCAGGCATCAGAATAAACGCAAGAAGGGCTAGAATGGCGAGAGAGTTCCAGCGTGCATTGCTGATGTTTGGGATGTTTTGAAACTTCACGAAGGGGATCTCATTCCTCTCAGTGAAGTGACGGAAGACACGCGTGAGGTGGTAGAGAAACTTCATGTCGTCTCTCCAGCCCCTTGTTTCCTTGATCTCAGTTTTACCGTTGCTGAAGGCTGCTTTCAATTTATCATAATTGCTCATCAAATCCTGCACAAAGAAGTATTCGATGTTTGGTGATTTAGTCGACACATGGTCGCGAAGAATGCGATCCAGTACATGGTGCTGGTAACTGATGAACTTGGGTTTGGGGTGACCTTTCTCTTCGAATATTTGCTGCAGCCGAACAACAACGCCTGTCTTCTTGCCGGTATTCACGCTTGTTGTGTCGGCAATAATCATCACAATTGATCCCCACAGGTTGAACTCCTCTAACGCACTCTAGAGTCCTGCGATTGCTGCAGTTTTTTCCATCAATTTAAGCGCAGTCAACTTAATTTCTTTTGCTTCTTTCTTGAGAACCACGGACTGATATTCAAAGCCCTCAATGTGTTTGCCCTTAAAGTGTATGCTCCACTTCTGCAGATAAAATGTGCTCACCAAGTTTTTCAACGGAGCAGCTCTCGTGTAGATAGCCTTGTGGATTACTGACTGACATGGGGTTGGGATTTCAAAGCCCTCACCAGAAAGCTGTCGGCACACCTTTGCTGCTCCGTGGAACGACAGATTTGAGCTTGTAACAAGGCGTCTTGCAATTCCTGTTGGGTTATGCTTCCTTGTGCTCATTAATGCTACATTCTCATCCTCTCAAGGACTGTCTTTGCTGTTATCGGATGAGTCCGTGCTACTTTCGGAACAATCAGGTGGCGTTGAGCTGGTTAGTGTGGACACAGTCGCTTCCATTGTCTTCTTTCGCTTGGATGGGTCGATGGTCTTGGCACTAGCTGGTTTGCCACTGGAAAAACCAATCTGGTCTTTGCTCTCAATTTGCAGTTTGTAGAGGTTCTCATCCTCTTTGCAAATCCATTCGCCTTTCACCTTGGTCACATCAAACAGTTCATTCAATGAATCAAAGTTTTGTTTCTTTCTGCCGTGCTCATAGTCTTTCAGAAGGTTTTTTAGTTTTGCCCAAATGGCTTGATCAGATACATGCGGGAAGTTAATGTTTTGCTTCATAGGGCTTTAAGCTCCACAGCAATTAGACCGATCCCCTCTCTCCGTTATTTGGCTGTGGATTCAAGAAATTTGAAGCGTCCAATGAGGTGGTTTTACAAGGGTATGCGACTTCGTTCATTCATCGTAAAATAGAAGGCGTAAAAAAAGTTTTTTGTTTTGTTATTGTTGACATTTATAATAAAATGTAATAAAATGTACCTACATAATTATAAAACCATGTTAATTTACATTAAAATAAAAATTTGAAACAGAAAATTACAGTCCACAATTTATTCAGCTACCGAGTTAATGGTTACCAAAGAAAAGCACCAGAAGTCTCAACAGCCACGTTGCCTCTTCTTGATGGACTAAGTTCTTTGTCGAGGTTTCCTTGTTCTTCTCCGCGATAGAAGAGCTCTTCTTGAACGACATGTTGTATTCTACTCAGCTCCGGTGAATGCGCAATAGTTAATGGCATAATAGTAATATGGCAATAATAATGTTGACACCGAATTAAGCCAATTAAAACTGAACTACACGTTTTGAACACCTTGCTTATATACCAGTTTATACCACACTGCGAAAAAACTGAAGAAAATTTTAGAACTCTACAGAAGCTTCCCGAACGATGATGTCACTGTCTACATAAAATTTCAAATTGGTTTGTGCGTGACCTTTTTCAATATTTCAATGGAATAAACGTCATTTTAGTCATTAATAGGCAAAAGTTCATTCGTGCTACAGGAAATAATTTTTGAGAAAAAAAGTCAAAAAGTCATCACCCTAGTAGGACACATTTTAGAACTATGTAATAAAGAAGTAGTTGAAGAAAAATAAACTCATTTTATTTTAACTTTAAACTTTAAACATGTAAAATAAAATAAAATTATAGTAGTCGAACTTAAAGTCGACAATTTTCTCTACTTATTCTTTGTGTTTCCTTAATCCCTCCCATAACTTGTTGGATTTTTGTCAAATCAGTATTGCTCATATAGGTAATAAAAAATTCATCATATGAATAATACATAGTCCTGGTTGCTATAGTACCAAAGCAGTTAAAAAATGAGAAGAATTCTTCATTTCGCCATTTTGATGACCTTCTTGCATTTAAAAATGTTTTTTTGCCATAATAGTTGCCGTGTATTTTAGCAACTTTTGATCACTTTTTTGGTTTAACATCTTTCTCATGTCTCCTCTTCATTAAATTGTGCCAGTTGATAACTTAAGACATTCAATTTCTTAGCAAGATGTTTTCGAGTTGCGACCAGGTTTTCTGTTGACTTCTGAATTACCATTATTAAACAGTCTTGGAAGCATATAATATAGAGTTCTTCGATTAAAGCCCAAGCAGGTATACTAAAAATAATCCTTTAGCGTTGAGACCATTGTCTCATCCATGCAATACTAGAAATAAAAACGACGCTGAACTTTTAAAAGTAAAAAAAAAAACAGTAGGTCAAAGAAGTTTGTTGTATTATATTCCTAAATTAAATAACCACCTTCAAAAATATATTAGTGAAAATCGTACGACACTCAGTAGTGACCAATAAAAAAACTAGCTCAGGAGCCGTTACCATGGCAACTAAAAAATTTTTTGGAAATTTTTTGTAGGTAGACCAACCTAACTGAAATTAATAAGTGGAAATTTTTCTGTCAAAAATGTCAAATTTATTTAAACTATACAACTGAACAAATTACAAAAAACTAGAACAAATCAATTGAAATTAAATACACAACTATTGTAATAAACGTTTCCTGTCAATTTTAATTTTGGATACCACGGCTAACTATGTTATGTTACAACTTGACAGTGATAATCAAAATTTAAAATAGGTAGAAATGGTTTGTGTCGTCACGATTTTCTTTCCGAATATATCCTCGTGCATTGATTATGCCTGGAAATTTTACTTTCGTGCATTTCTGCAACTAATTGCACTCCACTTCGTGTCGTGCAATTATGACGTTGCAGAAATGTCACTCAAAAAATTTCCGGCAATAATCAATGCACTTGGTATATTATAAGTGATTATTTCATTCTACTTCGTTTTTGACCAATCGCAAGGCTTTATTTTTTGGATTACAGCGATAATTCGATAATTTTTTATTGTCCTTTTCGACTGTTTTTATCTTCGTGACAACGCTGAAAACTAGTGTCACATGTGTCCCCATTTTTTACTTTCATGTCAAATACTAATCTTTATGTTAATAAGTAGATGCTTAAATAAACAACTGTATCATGAAATAATCTTACCGAATTACATGCTCGTGCTTCTGAAATTATCTGTTGTAATACTCAAGTTGATTAAAACGCAACACTCGTGTCATTTTTTGACAAATTTCCCTCCGTTGCACGTCGGGAAATTAAAACGTCAAAAAATGACACTCGTGGTTGCTAATCAACGTTCGTATTACAAATCGATAATTTCGAAGCACTCGTGTAATTACAAGTGATAATAATTTAATAATTAGACAACACAATTATAAAAAGATTTATAAACAATTCATTTTACAATTTAACTTTACTTAGCAATCAGTAATTCTACTCTTACTACGTAAAAATTAACTATAAAAATTAGCTAAATTAACTATAAATATTCGTAACTTTGAAAACTGTATATACAAAATTAGATGGCATATAGTAAATGGCGCTTAGATATCCATATATGCTATTTTAAAAAATTGTATTTTGCAAAACCACGCACGACTGTTTTACAGTCATGTGGTGTATTTTTTCTTCATCCTTTCGTTTGCATTTACGTTGTTATACAAATATATTGTTATAATTATGCTTATCTTAATATTAAGTAACGTTTTCTTTTTGTAATATACGTCATGTTGTATGTGAAGGCAAAGGGAAGTAAATAAATAAATATTAAATAAATAAATGCCATAATCTAAAATTACTGTGCAAATAGACATTCACGTACAAGTTGCAGTAACAGAATCTCATGATCTCAATTTATGCTTTTAAACTTAAAAAGTAAACTCACCTGCTTTGTTCCCCAGCAACTATACATGGAAAAAGACGTAATAAGCAAGAAATTACCCAAGTTACAGTTTGTCCAAATCCATTCAATGAAAAGTCATTTTGACTAATAGGCAAGACTATATCGTATAATTGAAAAGTCATTATAAAAAATATTATGCCTATATCTATTACAACTGCATATCACGCAGATTTGGCAATGAAATAATAGTATTCTTTTTATAAACACAATTATTTAAAAAATTAAATCTCGTACTTAAACATATCATCCAAGATTGGAAATAGCTTTCTAAGTAGATTTGATAGACGTTTAAAACACTATAGAGGATATTTGTTAATTTAAAGTAGGAGAGCTGTTGATGACTGACAACATTTGTAGCTTGGCTACATAATGTTATGTTTAAAACAATCATCAATATAATCCAAGAACTACTATAATAGGAGACGAGAGTGTTCGCCTCATATCCTATATTTTGTAATTTGTCATCAATAAGTATCATAGTATTCCATGATTCCATTAATTCATGAGCATAAAGTTCAGATGGAATAACTAAGAACAGAAGTAATATAATATCTACATGTATGTCATACAGGGTAACAAACTAATAAAGCAAATTTTTGAAGAGAATGGTTTTAAAACATCATTTAAAACAATAATGATTAGGCTTATTGTAATGAGATTAATGTAACAAATTAGCTTACTAATATTTTTTGTTTTCTTTTTTATTAAGGTCCTTTGTCCAGGAGAGCCGTTTATAATAAATTCTGACATTCCAGTGCATCGTTGCAAAAAGTAGACAGGATACATTTCTACGCAAAAATCCCGTTTTAAATTATTTTTGCACGTAAGTATTTTGGCGTTCTAGAACGGTAAGTACATTTATCAAGATTATTCAATTATTTTAAGAAACAATTTATAATTCATTTATT
Source organism: Agrypnus murinus (assembly GCA_929113105.1). Lineage (NCBI taxonomy): Eukaryota > Metazoa > Arthropoda > Insecta > Coleoptera > Elateridae > Agrypnus > Agrypnus murinus. Next base: position 70,266,466 of record OV816030.1, on the reverse strand, counting down.
AACATAAATATTAAAACTACAACTATTGCAACTGCCAATTGCTAAAGGAAACTTATTTTGTAAAACAGAAGTAGAAGACGGGATGTTAGCATCGACTGGAACGTCACACGGCTCGTTTGATTCGCCTTCCTCCATGTTTGAATCAAATAACATCATTGAATTTGTCCCAACATCGCCATTGTCAACATTTTACAAGTCGAGATTTCTTTGTCTTCAGGCTGACACACTGACGTCGATGGTTTTGAAAATTTCCTACTTCCGTTACTATATGAAGAATTTTCTTTGCTAACCGAATCTTATTTTCGACAGAATCTTCAATGTACCCTTCAGCTGTACTTGAAGATTTCCACCCTCCGTGTCTTCGCAGTCCAAGAAGCTCTTCACCACTATTAGCTAACAGTGTAGCTGAACTTCGCCGAAACGAATGACCTGTGTAACTGGCAGGATTTTCCAGTTTCAAATATTTGGCTATTTTTGCTGGCCATTTTCCGATGGTACCTTTTCCAATTACTTGATTTATACATTTTCCATTACGGTAGTTTAAGAAAAAATGAGATGATTTTGAGTTACTCGGACGAAGTCTTCTGTATTTGTAATATATATCCAGGTAGTTAATTTTTTCACCCGGTTCCTTAACAACAACAAATGATCGCTGAACATATGTCTTTGTTTGAGGAACTTTTACATTGATTAATCCGTCACGTTCCTCAATGTCTTCAATTCTCATATTGTATAATTCCTCCCGTCTACATGCTCCAGCTATTCCTAATATCATTCCTACCTAAAACATAAATAAAACAATATTATCATCAAATTAGATGTCATAAGAAAGTAAATTTACCTTATACACAACAAATTCTTCCGTCAGGTGCTTCAAGTAAAAACTTTGTAAATTCGTCTTTGGTAAAAACACTCGCCTTTTTTGGTCGATACCCCACATTTTTCTTTTTCAAGAAAGCAATTAGTGTAGCAAACTTTGATATGTCAATGGAATCGTAAAGAAAAATTGTGGACTTTAACATCGAATATTCAGCCCACATGCTACCGGGAGATTTCAGTTTTTTATTCCTTATGACAAGGTACGCCAGCAAAGATTTTTCGTTAATATTTGTGCTTTTCTTGGTGCGCCAGTCTTTAAACATTTTGTAACCATTTTCGTAGCGCTGTTTTGACTTTTCAGGAATCAAAGCCGAACATCCCATGTTCCAGGCTTCTTCCATTTCGTTGTCTTCATTTTCGGAATCACTTAATTCCACTTCACCCATTCTTTCAGTATTTATCTTCTCATGAACTATTATTGCTATCAAAAACTTTTCTAAAAAACTTCAATGGCGGTTCTTATTTACTCATTGCTATGGCAATGCATTACAAAAATTAATTTTACGACTACGTGATGTGGAGAGTGACATATCTCCCGGCGCCTGCTCCTTGATTGTGTCAGGTATTTTTCAACAGTAAGATCATAAGTGCTCAACTCTTGTCGGCAAGATTTTTATTTTGTATGAGCATTGGTTGCTTGGCAATTAAACGAGATCAAATTGACGAAAAGACCCGAAGGGTTCTTTTCCCAAGAATTTGATCGAGTTTAATTGCCTTTTAGCAATCAATGCGAATAAAAAAATAAAAATCTTGCCTGACAAGAGTTGAGAACGAATGATCTTCGGTTGGAGAATTAACTGAATGAAGCGTTAAATACGTCAAATTTTTAACAACTTTATTTATGAGAACAATTATAATTATAATTAAAAGTGAATTTTGAATGTTTTCATTAATTGAACCGTCAGGAATGTTGCCGAAGCGCGACATTTTTACTTTTGTCAAAATGACATTTGATTTTTTAAATATTAATGGTTGCTAAAATAATGCTAAAACAATGAGGTAGCGGCAAGAAAAGTAGCATACATTCTTTTCAGTTAAAGAAATCATTTCTAACTTGTGATTGGTGCATGTGACACTGTTTTTAATGTCTCATTGGTCTACAACACTATGAAGTTAATTATCACAGCAAAAACACATTATTTAATAAATTCATGCCCGGTTTCATAAAACCGTCATTAACTATTAGTTAGTAAGCAGATATGCTAAACTAACAGTCGATTAAATTTTATAAGTATTTCTGTAAAATAACAGAGTGATTTTAAACATTAGTTAGTAAGCAGTTATTTTAAAAATTAATAGTGTGTTTCCATCTTAAGTTGGCAATAAAATGCAATGTGATACAACTTCATTTGTATTTTGGCAGTAAAATTACCGCCAAATAAACACCTTTTTTGGTGCATTCTTTGTGTTACTTCTGTGTTTATCCTAGTTTTCAAAGTTTGTAAGTATTTAAAATTTATTATTTGCATCTAAAACGTTTACAAAATGCTTATATTATTTTTTCGGTTTGTTTAAGTTAAAATGTGAAAGAAAACGGTTAGGAATTATAATTATACACAACACGAAAAAGAACAACTTACATACATACATAATTTTTAACTTCTTATACCTTTCGGTGTCGAAGTGCCGGACACACCGAGCCACAGAGTGGATATGTGTATGTGAGACAAGGCAGCGGAGCCATATAGGCAAGTACACTGCGCTCGTGGTTTACCCATCCAACTACTGACCGTCACAAACTCTACTTAACTAAGTTAAGTGGTAGAAATCCACTATAACCACTCTGCCGTACTGCCGACGAAAAGAACAACTTACTAATTGAATTAGTAGAGCTAGAGAAGTACAAGCATATCATACAAAATAAAAAAATAGAGGGCGTTACAAAAAATAAAGAAAAGCAAGAATGTTGGAGAAATATAGCCATTGATTATAGCAGTATTGTTGAAAGGAGCAGAAATCAAGACCAACTGAAAGGCTGCTACACAAACATAAAAAGAGTTGGGAAAGAAAAAGTTGCAGGTCACAGAGTGAGATCTACAGAATTTCCACTTCTATCATTGTTCGTAACTCTGGTTAAGGGTTTCTGCAGTTTTTCTTAGCTGTAACATAAATGTGTGCTTTGTGCTATACCATCTGCTAAGTCGGCTGCAGCCGCACGTTGGGCTGCGTAATAGTAATAATCGCCCCTCCCTGCCGCACAAGCTTCATAGCTTCTGGGGCCTGAAAGGCCAGATAACGGGCAGCAGTATTATAATTATAATAATTATTACAAAACAGAATGCGAAAAGGAATGTTACTACACATAAGACCCCTACACAAGGTAAATATTTCCAATAATTTAATTTTATGTAAAGTACCTTGATTTACTGATACAACAGAAATTAAGCAGACTGGAGGTGGTTACGTATGTGGAGAGCACTACAAGAAAGGTGTTATGTTATAAATCTTGTTTATATTATTATTTAACAATGTTTTATATTTAAGTATTGCAAAATTTTCTAGTTATAATTTTTTTATAACGTTTCACATTGACAATAAAGTATATTAAATAAAAATTACTTCTACAAACAAAATGAAATTTTGCTGCTTTTTATTTGTTTATAGAAGTTTTAACTGTGTGTTAAGATTTAACCTGTGCTCTAAGCACCTGCTATTTTAACAAGATGTTTATCGCATTGTTAAACTTAGCAATGATTTGTGAAACAAACATGTCGATATAATGTCTTGTTAAAAATATAACAGTGTGTTAAATTATAAAAAAGCTTTTATGAAACCGGGCATCAAGTCGTACAAAAAACGTCATAAGTATCACGAACGTTAAGGACTACCGATCTCAGACAATATTTGGAGTCGTCGCTACGCTCCTCCTCCAAACAATTGTCTTTGATCGGTAAAATGTCCTTACCGTTCTTGATACTTAATATACTATTGTTACCTGTATGCCCATAATTAATCTAAAAAGAAGAATATTTTGAAATGAAAGGTAGGTAGACGGTGAATTGTTGAGATAGTATTAGATATATTAAACGCAGATAGATGTATTGATATATTTTTAATTTAATGGAAGTTGTAAACAATTTCCTAATCTAGTAAGTAATGTACTGTATAAAACTAAATATTTGAGTAATTTGTTGAATAATACTAAATAATTTGATATTATGGAAGTAAACTGAAAAATTGCATTAAAAGATTATTACTATAGCGTAATTCGTATTTAGTACTTATTGTTCCCAAATCAGAGATGTAATTAAGAAATTTAGTATCTTAAGCAAAATATATTCTATACAGTCTGTTTGATTTAAAGCCCGCTTTGTAGCAACTTTATTTTCGGTCACAAATGGTATAAATCATAATATATTGCGGTGTAATCATTTCACCGTATTGAAAATTTTACTTACGATAGTTCGTGAACGTCAAAGTTAAATGTTTCCCATATATCGGATTCAAATCAAAAGAGGGATATGTTATGTCATGGGCATAATTAATATAAAGGGAATAGATACCCACAGTTAGTTTCATTAATACTTAAATTAAAAACTTAAGAATAAAGATTTCATGTAAACATAACCATGCTTTTTTCATGCATAGTAATAATAGGTTTCATTTTTAGAAAAAGTTTAGTTAGATTGCTTGATTATAATCATGTTTATGCACAGATGCATTATAATTAGACTATTATTGCAAGACTCATCTAAACATAATAGTATATTATATACCAAGGTTGTGAAGAGTTTTTTCTAGAGCCGAGCATTATTAGATCCCGAGATGCGCAGCATCGAGGGATATAAGATGAGAGGCTCTAGAAAACACTTCACAACCGTGGTGTATATATTATTTTTTTCACTACTAGTACTTTTATTCCTTTTATTCTTCTCACATAAAAAACGTACTATAGCGATCACGGATTTTTCCTGGATGCCAGTGTATAATGGGATGAATTTTTGCCCCGTGTTACACTAAAATCTGGATTATTGACTAGTAGTCAATAATAAAAAATTATTTACCACTAGGCAAGAAGGCTAACTTCACAAGGTGACAACAGACTAGATAATAGTATGTTTTAAAGCTAGTAGTGAAAAATAGTTATTTAGGTATTAAGGGCATAAAGAAGCTTTTAGGGCCAGAAGCGTTATTTCTAGCCCGAGGCGTTAGCCGAGGGCTAGGAAAAGGCTGTAGGGCCATAAAAGCAAGTTATGCCCGAAATACATACACTATTTTATGCACAGTTAATTTTTTATCTCAAATCTATTATTGTGTAAAAAATCTAATTAAATGAGTACGTAGGTACATCAAGCCGCTGTGCGTATACTTATGTGCTTATACGAAGTACGTTACTATAGTTACCATTCCAAAATACTTAATTTTAGACTATTTTCATTGGTGATAAGTTTACAAATTATATTAAAAACCAATCAAGTTCTACAAATACAGCTCTGACATTTAATTGACATTTCTTTATTGCCCGTCGGATCATAAAGAGGCTCTTGGGCCATAAAGAGACGGTTATGTTTAGACAAGTCTAGCAATAATAGCCTAATTATAATGCATATGTGCATAAACGTCTTTTTATGGCCCAAGGGCATCTTTATGGGCAGACGGGCAATAACAAAACTTCAATTAAATGTCAGAAGTTTTTTTGTAGAACTTGATTGGTTCTCAATATAATTTGTAAACTTATCACCAATGAAAATAAGCTGAAATTAAATATTTTGGAAGAGTAACTATAGTAACGTACTTCGTATAAGCACATAGGTATACGCACAGCGACTTGATGTACCTACGTATTCATTGAATTATATTTTTACATAATAATAGATTTGACTTAAAAACTTAATCTGTGCATAAAATAGTGTATGTATAGCGGGCATATAGTATATTACATTACTAGTGTGGAAAGTGAAACTTTTCTTTTGACTACTTAATTTTATTTTTCTGGAGCTGAATTATGACAATTGTTAAAGTGAATGGGTGTTTGTTAACATTTTATTTGATAGATTCTTTTACTAAATATAAATTCCAATTTTAAAAACTCATATGTTCATAACTTATTTAAACATAGTATAAAATTAAACCTTGGGTTTAGCAGCAAAATTAATTAAATGAATTATTATTACAATTTATAATATAATAATCTCAGCGGCACATAATTTATTTTTTATTTATATTTAATAATATCTCCATAATAACAAATATAACTTCAACTAATAACACAATGCCAGGTGTGAAAGAGGTTGCCTAACTAAATTATTTGACATTATTACTCTTATTTTCTCCCATTTGGCATCGCTGATTTTAATCTTGGCAAACTTGCTTCAATAATTTTCATGTATTATAGTGAGATTACGTTAGGTGTAATCTATTAGATATTTTTTTTTGATAGCTAAAATAACTAATTAAACATTAATTAAAGTTATATTTATAAGAAAAGAATAGATACATAATGGTTTTAAAATGCTGCTCAAAATTGGATTAAACATTAATGTAAACAAAATTCATGGATTTCTAGATATTGCTTAGCGTGACGTATTTTCATAACACACACGTGTGTTATGTTCCTAACATACGCGTGTTATATGACTCACTTTCTTAATATCGGTAGCGTTTGCTATTGTTTACTTTCGTATGGGGTCGTAGGAAAACTTGCTTTTATGACCCTACAGCCTTTTCCTAGCCTTCGGCTAACGCTTCGGGCTAGAAATAACGCTTCTGGCCATAAAAGCTTCATTATGCCCTTAATACATAAATAACTATTATGCAACCCATGTTACATTTTAGGTGGGTTTCCCACTTGTTAGGAGGAAGTAATTTCCATACTGAAATTTACACATTACGATATTTAACGTCAGATAGATTTTTCTATATTCCAGGAGACCAGCTCAGTTTCACATTGTTAATTAACTGAAAATAGATTAATTAGGTCAATCTTATCATGACTGATACAATACAATTAATTTTTGAATTTGTTTAAAAGATTTTTGATTGCTACAATTAATGAAGGTTTTGAATCCTGTCGTTCGTGTTAATTTGACTCTTATAGACTTTTATCCTGCTTTTCCTCACCATTGTTTTTATGTAAGTGTTTAGAGTACTGTATGCTGGACATTTTGTGCATAATTTGATTAACGTTGATTTTATATTTAAGCTGGCATTTGTATAAGCATCAATTGGTTTATTTATTGCAGTCGTACTGTAAAAATTATGTTTATGTTAAATTGTAAAGATGTTTTCATGGAGAAATTGTTAATTTTACCTATATCATGTATTTCTGTAACTAGTTTGTAAAGGATGAGCCTTGATTTCTAGAATTTTATATGTAATTAGATCGTAATGAGTTTCGTACATTGTCAAATGTTTTTCTTGAATATCTTCGTTACGATACATTTTAAGACTATGAATGAGGAACAGAATTAGGATTAGTGACAATTAAGATCAGCTGTGCCGAATTAATGACGTCACAAGCTTACTCGATGTTCCGCTGTTTTGAAAAACTGTCATAGATTTCGTTTGTTCTGGCAGAAACTATATAAGCTTGGGCAAATTGTAAGAAAGTCAGTCGAAAAAACATTGAAGGCAGAAGCTATGTCCGGCTCCGGATAAAATATATCTGTAATTTGAGGTTAGATAGTTAATCATATGTTTTGACGCAAATGTCATTGTATAAATAAAGTTTTAAAAAGAAATTAAAGTGTTACCTGAACGTTTTCCTAAATGGATTAAAAGAAGATTTAATTATTGTGCAACAATTATTAAAAGTGAATGTGATTGTTTTAAATAAATTCTGATTGAATTTATTTTTTTGACATCGATCTATGTATCGATATTCATAAACAAGGAATCAGCTGACAGGTTCTGTCACAGTGTTACCACTAAAAGGATTTTTATATAAAAGGGAACTATTTTATAACGTACCAGGTTGGTTAGAATAAATGATTTTTGTTGAGTTTATAAATAATAAATAATTTATAAGGTTCATCCTCTAATACAAAATTATTTGGTTTAGTTTATTAAGTTCTTTTCAGTATTCATTTGATTTGAAGTAAATAAAACAATTAATTTTCTTTATATAAAATTTATTTTCATTTGACAAACAATTTTTTTATTTATAAACAAATTTCATTTGTGTGGTTTGTTCAAACGATTGACCGTACTGATCCTATGTCAGATCAATACAAATATTTATAACGTTTAAGCAAACCTGAGAAGTCACTTCTCAATTTAACATTTGTATTATTTGAAAAAACATTTTTATTTTTATTTTGACGTTCTATTTGATTTTATTTTTATTTGTTTAATAAAGTTTTTGTGTTTTCAATTTTACATATGTGTTTAATTGATGTTAGTACAAGTATCCAGCGTTCTTTTCTCTTAAATTCAGAGTTTAACAGCAGTTGTCCAGTTTGCAGGAGCTTTAGTGCTTACGAAATAAGTTTTTCTTTCTTTCCAGGCATAAAAGTAAATAAGAGTCTCGCAATTCAAATAATCTATGCTTTACTGAGCAAACCTGAGCTAGCTGAGAGGAATAAAGAAGAATATCTGTGGTGTATTCTCAATTTAATCCACCGTATATAATTTATGTTTATATTTGGAACGGTGGATATTGTATTATATTTTATTCTTTCAAAGACACCGCAATATATTATTAAATGGTAAGAAATTATTTATGTTCTGGTTCTAAATCTAACTAACTAAATCGACGTGAGCGAGATAACGTCATCAATTTTGGTGGAAATAAATATTGGAAAGCGGGAGTTGGTTTTGTAGAAGTATAGAAGTATCCTATTGGTCATCTCACTTTGGGATTGCAGCGAAGGAAAGATAGTCAATATATTTCTTATGGGAGTTTGTGCTTCGTTGTTGCCACCTATTTCACCGTATGAATCTATAGAAATATGGATTAAGATTCCAGAAGTTCTAAACCTTTGAAAACAGTAATCGAAAAAGTGTAATCATAACCATACAAAAGGAGAATTTAAAAAAAGTCTTATTAACATGTATTTGTTATTTTATTAAACATTACTTGGGATTCTTACATCGACATGTATGTAAATATTCGATATTTTATTACTTATACTTTTTTGTTTAATTCTTTCATCTTCAGATTCTTCCAAAATAAAAATAAACGGCTGGTTAGCTTTTGTATGATCTTTTGAATCTTTTAATTCACGGGTAAATAAAGGAAGCCCAGTTCCAAACGCAATTTTAACGGTAAAATTATTCATCATGATAAAATCATTAATTCGTTCAACTTGTTTAAAAAGAAACTTGCAAAAACGGAAATTTAGAATTAGCAGCAAATTCAAACAATTTTAGTAAATAATAAACCCTTCTGATTTTTCTACTTTTACTTCGTGGAACTACTCTTTTATTTATATTTATTTATATACTCTTATTATTTATTTATGCTCGATTTATGTTTTCAATCTTGTTTTATATAAAATCTGCACAATTAAAAAAGTGTAGTTTGATAGTATACAATAATTTATTAGTTTTAATGTTTCTTTTTTTAATAAAAACCAAATAACTATAACTTGTGTTTTTATTTACCTAAAATTCAAAAACTCGAAATAAAACGCTTGACTTTTAATTATACTCAAAATTGTTAGTTTTGTAGTAATACTGGCGTTAACTCATATACTTAGCGAGTTTTGAAATTTTGTTTTACTACCGCTGTCAGAAGAAATGACTACCTGCAAATATAACTTGCTAAAGCAATAGGGATTATAAGGTGTGAGCAACGGAATTTTGATTCAGAGAAGGCCTTGGAAATTTTAGGTTACATCTGATATTAATTTTAAGCAGGTAGTAGAACTACTACAGATCATTTAGAACTACTACAGATCATTGAGAACTATTCTCAGTCACTAACTGACAGACCTACTTTAAATGTATTTTAGCATTTTGATTCTGATTTCGAAGCTCTCAACAATCTTTAATCATGAAATTTTTAAATAATACAATTAAATTACAAATTTATTAAAGAAGATGGCTTATATGGCCCCCACCTACATCTCTACACAATGCCACTCTCCTCTTAACGGAATCGATAACATTATGGAAGATACAAGGTGTGTTATTAATTTCTTCAATTTTGTTGCTAATTCTGTGTTAGATAAATTTTCTACCATATTTATCTTTTGTACTTCATTAAATATGAATGTCATTATTAAAAACTGATTTTTTTAAATTTTTTTCAAAAACTGTTAATCTGACAGCTCTTTTCAAAAAGTGACAGTTTAAAATGTTTAAATAAACTAATTCATACGATTCAAAATTGCACCTGACCGATATGTCTATCTCTTTCTTTCAAGGCCAACTCTGAATCAAAATTTCGTTGCTCACACGTTAAAGGTTTATGCAGTTACAACTACAATATTTAGAAAGTGTTTTAAAAGTTGTTTGCAAAATGTTTGGCAACCCCGTTGTCCATAAAAACACACGCTGTAGTCCCAAAGTGAGACGACCAATAGGTTTGTACGGTCCCTTACGTGGGGGCATAAAAAACACGAAATTCTAGGATTTTTTTCAGTTTTTCGCTTATAACTCCAAAACAGTGCTTTCTACGAAAACTTCATAAAAACGAAGCAGTATTTAAATGTTTGAGAAGTATTTTCTCGTTAGTTAAAGCGAAGCTAGAATAACAGGAGGTAAAAACTTTCGTCTACCTGATCAGAAAGTGCTTTCTAAATGTCCTGTTTTGATGCCATTTAAGGTTTCTTTTCTGTCCTCTTATGCGAAATACATAATCTCTACACTGCTACTAAATAGATACAGGTCGAATGAATTTTTCCAATAATTAAAAGTTCATTATTATTCGCTATTAGTTTAGTCTTTTTGTTACTTTAATATTGTGTAATATTTTCTTAATAAATAGGTGGTATAGTATTATTGTATTATTATTGTTTAAAGTTAGAACAGTAAAACGCGCATATGACATACGAACCGAGCACCCCCCTTTTATTTAGCTTGAACTTGACCACGCGCGTCTTATATTTATGGTCTTATGATAATTATGTTAAGGAAATTGTGGCTATAGAAAAATATGATATACGAGGGTCATTTTTTAAGTAAGAACCGTTTTATAATGGAGTAAAAGAAACTTTATTTAATAACACAAATTATATCAAAAACTAAAAAATGAACATTTTTTCAGTTTTCAACATAGTCGCCATCAACGTTCAACCACTTGTCAAGCCGTGGCACCAGCTTTTGGATCCCTTCATCAAAGAACTCTGCTGCCTGACTATTAAACCACTTCGTAACTGTTTCTTTAAGCATGTCATTGACGTTTTGTCTCTAGAGTGTAGTACGCAATCCACGTTTCATCTCCAGTCACAATGTGACACAAAAAATTGTCACCATGCTTGTGGTAGCGCTTCAAAAAGGACAAAGAATGTGCTATTCGCTTTTGTTTGTGTTCTTCTGTCAACATTTTTGGCACCCATCTCGCACACATCTTTTTGTAGTGAAGTTTGTCACTAACAATGTGATAAATTACCGACCTTGAAGCTTGAAGGAATTTCTGATGAAGCTCGTCAATTGTGAAGCGCCTGTTTCGGCGGATTTCCTTATCAACGTTTTGTGTCAATTCTTTATTCATGACAGTTGGCCTTCCAGATCGTTCTTCATCATGAACATTTGTCCTCCCTTCATTGAAACGGCTACACCATTTACGCACATTACCATCATTCATTACACCTTCACCATAAACTTCAAGAAGCTGCCGGTGAATTTCAACAGGACGGTTTTTGCATTCAAAAACCGAATAACGGCACGCACTTCACAATCGGCGGGATTACTGATAGACATGGCGACAAACTACGCAGTATAACCACACAACCAGCACTGGCAGAGACGTGAAACGTAATGGCGGTGTAGTGGAGGACCGGCCAAGAGATGCTGACCTTGAACTGGTGTCACCTGACTGAATGCGCAGACACGATGCGCAATCGGTCATTACTTAAAAAATGCCCCTCGTAAATGTAAAATAAATGTAAAAGAAAGGGGGCGTTCAAGTATTACGTAAGCAGGTTTAGGGGAGGGGGTGATTAGATTTTTCCTGGCAAAGGGAGTGGGGGAGACAAGAAAATCTTACTTGTGTGTATACTTATGTGCTTATACTAAGTACTTTACTTTAGTTACTATTTCAAAATATTTAATTTCACCTTATTTTTATTGGTGATAAGTTTACAAATTATATTAAGAACCAATCAAGTTCTACAAAAAACAATACTGACATTTAATTGACGTTTCTTTATTACCCGTCGGACTATAAGAGGCCCTGGGCTATAAAGAGACGGTTATGTTTAGATGAGTCTAGCAATAATAGTCTAATTATAATATATCTGTGCAAAAAATACTATAAATACACAAAAAAATTTATATATATTTTTTTAAATCTCGTTTTTACAATTGTTTTTAGGTATTAGTAGGTATTCGGCCACCTGAGATGACCCCCACCCTTTTTATGCAAATGACCCGCGATCTAATTAATATTCAAATGAGGCGTGGTCTAATTAAATGCGCGAATTAAATTAATTGATCTAATTAAATTAATTCACGGTATCATTTACATATCTCCTCTCTCATTTACGTATATGATTTCTCATATGCATGCGCGAATTAAATTAATTTAATTACATTTATCATTTCTCATATGCATGCTCGAATTAAATTAATTCGCGGTATCATTTACATATCTCCTCTCTCATTTACATATATGATTTCTCATATGCATGCGCGAATTAAATTAATTTAATTACATTTATCATTTCTCATATGAATGCTCGAATTAAATTAATTCACGCTATCATTAGCATATCTCATTTCTCATTTACATAACTGATATTTCATTCTGTACATCTCATTTTTATATATTATTTGTCATCTCTCATCTCTCTCTCATAAATTTATTTCAAAATAAATCTTATGTTGTCATTGCTAAATGATATTTAAATATAGATCTACACGTCATCATGTAATTATGTGAAAACAATTTAACATGTAGAAACGTAATAATAAAAATTTGCTTTCAAGTATACAAAGTATCTCTAAAAATTACTGTCAATCAACAGTCAGATTATCTCTATTGCATTCTGACATGTTCTCTTCTAATTTGAAAGAAAACGCTTAGGGTCGTTATGATTTCTTAAAAATTTATTTAAATAATTCCGATAAATATTTATAAATAAAACTTAGAAAAGGAATATTGTGTAGTACCATTTTAAAGTCAAAAAGCTTATACCGTTTTAAATTTTACGCTTTTCAACTGTTGCCGCTCTTAAATGAAATTATACTTAATTAGAAATGTAAACGTCATACGGCTGACATTTAAAATACATCCGAACAACATAATTGATAATTTTATCATTTCTCATATGGATGCTCGAATTAAATTAATTCACGGTATCATTAGCATATCTCATCTCTCTATCATAAATTTATTTCAAAATTAATCTTATGTTGTCATCCCTAAATGATATTTAAATATAGATCTACTTTGGCATGTTTAAATCCAAACGTCATAAACATTTATAATAAGTGTTTTTATAATAACAGCTCTCAAAAGAGTCATTCCTTTAAAAATAATAATAATGTTCATGACGTACTAATTACGTAGACGCTAAAAATGATATAAAACCGAACGCTTTTTTAAAATAAACCACCCCGAAAGTGTTCCTCGAATCATTAAGATACTTACATCTAGTGCAATATTAAAATCAGGTATGTTTATTTTCATTTGCTTATATTTAAAAAACTATATGTAAATGATTTACGAATGTTCTTAGATTAACTTCCATTTAGATCATCTACAGTTCCTAAGAAATATAATTTGTTTATTTGAAATCAATCATGTAAGTGCTTTAATTTTTAATTATTTTATGCAAACTAATCATTTTGAACTTTTTAGATCGTCTACAATTCCGTATCATTAAGAAATATTAATTTTCCTTATTTGAAATTCGTCAAAGTGAGTGTTGGTTTATAACTATATGTATGTATATATTTATATTAATTATTTCACTTCTTACAGCCTCCGACTAACATCTGACCAAAACAATGTCTTCTTCTTCGGCATCCAATTACGATAGCGACTATATTGATGATTATGAAGATGCTGATACAGCATTTTGGTCAAACGACGATCAAGAATTGCAGCAGCAATTTCATAGTTGTATCTTAGATGGTGGAGCGTATAATACAATCTCGATCTCAGCTATTGTATGTTATGATACAGAGTTATTTTTACCGAATGGTGGAATATTGATAAATACTCAACGGTATACCACGGAGGCGGTCCACATTCACGGAAGCAATAACGAAGAAAATGTGACGCAGGCATATGACGAACTTTTACAGTTAATCAAAACAAAAAATAGACAATTAGGGGTAAATTATGTTACGTTTTTGAAGTTTATTCGTGTATACTGTGTGTGCGCGCGTGTGTGTAACAGTTTAGCTATGTAATGTATACGTTTTGTTTCTTACTTAAGTGTATTTTGTTTGTATGTTTGTAATATTTAGACATTTACGAAAATTAAATCAAGTTGAACAGCAGATTACTATTTTAAATTTAATAGATCATACGAATTATCTTACCCTGTTCTGAATGACTGCTTTGTATAAATTGTGCATTGTTTGTAAATGCTCTCTGAACTAAAATATTCATATATGAGAGAAATGTTATATAAGTCAATACAGCCCTATAACTATCATTTATTGAGCTATACAAAGAGATTTATATCTACGATAAACTAAAGATTAATAGAAATAATGCATTCCTGATATCATAAGATAACGATAAAACACATGATTATTCTTAGACTAAGGTCTAATTTAGGTAGTCAAATTGTAGGTAATCGAATTGTAGGTACATATCATGATATGATATCATACAATTATATTCTAGTAAGAATTGTAATAAAGTCACTGCTATAAATAACAACATTCTTTATCACGATCATCTATCATTATCATAATCATCTAATGTCATGCAGAGTCAGCAGCTAGCTCCTAAGTTCGTATATGTGAGAATCGGTATTATATAACACACACATCAGTCTACATTCATCGTTCTAATATTGATAGGAACTTTCTAGAATCTATAAAGTTGTACTACATATATTCAACTAATTTGAATATACGATAACGGGTACTCATTATACTTCTATGCACACAATCGATGTATCAGTACACTCCAACCACGTGATCGAGATTGTAGTATTCAAATCAAGCTTCCTAGCTCCTATACAAGTATTCTAGAACACAGAGTATTCATCACTAAACGTTTATGAATAATAATAATTTGTAACCATTTTCGATACCTTCAAAATATAAGTCTATAACATATGTTTGTAATACGTCTTTATAACTTTGAAATACAGGGTAGTTACCTCTTGCAATATCTACAGTTACGAGAACCCTGAAGACTTAACTTAGAGAAATAAATCAGATAAATATTTTATTTTTATTGAAAGGATAACTTTGCATACTAATATATGAAAATAATATAATGTATATCGCCTGATAAATAAAATTGAAATTATTCTTATTCTTTTACAATGAAATTTGTTTTGAAAAACACGATGAAGCGTTATGTATATTAATGCAGGAGTTCTGTTAAAGGCATTTGTTTATTAGAGATTCGCTTATAAGTATACTTTCTATTTAGCCGATTTAATAAAAATTTCGTTATTTTTAAAAATTCCTAACAAGGGTTCAAGATTCCTTGTCTGTTTTAGAATATTCAAAGACAATATATGTATAAATTATCGTGAGACTCCTGCTCTATATAAAACGCCATATATAAAATTAGAGATAAAAATTTATCCTGTGTATTGGTGAAAACTCAAATATTCACGGAAATATAACAATCGGTACATATGACGATACTAATCAGTCTGACGCGGAATATATTTTATACTATACAAACGGAGAGAAAAGAATAGGTACAATCGGATTATGTTCATAACAGGCTCACCATGATTATTATAAACATCTTAACAGAATAAAAAGGGCGATATGAATATAACTTATAGGATTTAATCAAACTAGAAAAATATCGATATATATCCTGCGTTGAGAAAATAATTATACTATACAAGCATCCAGTATGTAAAGTAAAAGGAATTTGACTCAACTATGATGTACTGAAACTCATCAACGATCATCTTTTATCCCGATGACGTTATAGGGTGACATTATGAAGTCGTACTAATATATGAAAATAATATACTGCCTGATAAATAAAATTATTCTTTTACAGTGAAGAGTGTTTTGGGGAAAACCTTAATGTAGCTGCTGAGCTCTGCTAGCCAGCTTCACTTATAAGTTCACACCACTTAACTGGTTCAATAAAAATTTCGTTATTTAAAAATTCCTAACATGGATAGCTTTATCTGTTTTAGAATATTCAAAGGCAGTATATGACAATAAATTATCGTGAGACTCCTGATCTATACAAAACGCCTTATATAAAATTAGAGATAAAAAATTAAACCTATGATATATGGTAAAAATCAGTTCAAAATTACATTACGTCTAGAAAAGTAGAAAAAATTGGGGTTAGAATTGTTGTTATATTTAGCGACTTCTTTTGCTTAATAATTTTCATTATGGTATATTTATATGTCTAGTCACAGTTTCAGCAAACGCATTGTATTCTATCAACGAATCATGTAAGATTAAGTAGTACGGATTAGTTGTCTCAGAAAGTGGGTTGACCGACTCAAGCTATAATCTCTAAATTCATGAATACCTTATACACACGATATAACTACGATGTAAGATTACGAGAGGGTACACGAAGAAAAGGGTATGTTGTAAGTCGGTTCTGGATTTCTTAAAACATTACTCGAATATAAAAAAATTCGTAACGCTGATGCATAGGTTTAATACTATCAACAGCTCATATAAAGGAAATGTTAGATTGTTAACAGTTTATGAGCATTAATCAGACTATTCTATAATGATGTATTATTTATTTATAAACGTTACATAGTATAGTAGCTAAATACATGGCTGACTGAAAAAGTTACTTTTATTAATGATGACTATTCAATTCGATCTGTCACTAGCTTAACCTTATAATTTCCACTTTTGACCAAATTATAGTTAATCTGATCAGATATTGCTTACAAATCGGAGCTCTAATCTAATGTCTACAGTAGAATCCTTAAAACTCGCTATGAAGTTTTAGAATTGTCGATTACTAAGACACCCGTTTCTTCTACCTTCTTTAGTAAATTCATATTGTTAGCTTCTACTTTGTCAACTGTTACTAGAATGGTGTTCTTTAGATCCTTTACCTCGCTCTATTTATCTGTAGTCATTACAATGAAAGTTTGTACTGTTGTGTCGAATTGACGATTTGATTTGAAAATTTAATAATGTAATTTATCGTTTAAACTAACCCTTGTTTACTTCTATATATGTTTAATTAATATGTAATTAGTACATCAAAATATGTTCTTAATATGTTTTTCAATTTCTTTATAAAATATAACTATATATCATTGAAATAAAACATTATTAAAATATTAAAAAATAATTTTATTTTATCACATCCTAAATATTTACACGACTGATCACGTTTCTCGTCAGCTTCTTTTCAAACAATTGCAGTCGTTTATCATAAACCTAATGATGAACTTGTATTATTCGTATTACGATATGGATATATTATTCAATTTTCATGTCTTTTGCTAACCCTACATAACTTAAGCTATACATAGATTTAGACATGTTTTATATTTCGTATTTTAGACACATAGCACGACATATCTGAATGATATATTAAATAAAAATAAATTGCTACTAAACGTAAGCTAGACTTGAATGATATCGATCGATATGCTATAATATGTATAGCTTAAATGCTAGATTAGTGAAGGAACATACAGTGAAGAGTGTTTTGGGGAAAACCTTAATGTAGCTGCTGAGCTCTGCTAGCCAGCTTCACTTATAAGTACACTATCTATTTAGCTGATTCAATAAAAATTTCGTTATTTAAAAATTCCTAACATGGATAGCTTTATCTGTTTTAGAATATTCAAAGGCAGTATATGACAATAAATTATCGTGAGACTCCTGATCTATACAAAACGTCTTATATAAAATTAGAGATAAAAATTAAACCTATGATATATGGTGAAAATGCAAATATTCAACAATTTTAACCAATTTTTCTACTTTTCTAGACGTAATGTAATTTTGAACTGATTTTTAACCTTTTTCGTTATATCTACTACCCTTGTAAACAATTTCTACGTATGCCTTCTTACTGTGTATAATTTTGCCCCATGTAGATATTCGTCGTATCTATAGTAAACTCATATTTTAACGTTATTTTACAATATATCAGCCATTTTCAATGGTTTCGAAATACGTAGATATGTAATAATATACTATATACTCTTGTAGGATATTCATCGTTGAATATAGTAAACTCGTATGATTAATATTAATTTGTAATTATTTTCAGCACCTTCGAAATATATATCTATAACATATGTCATATGTTTGTAATACGTCTTTATAACTTGTGATTTCCTCCTACAATATCTATAGTTATGAGAACCTTGAAGACTTAACCTGGAGAAATAAAACAGATAAATATTTTACTTTTTATTGAAACTAGTTAACTTATATTCTAACATACATATTTGAAACTAGACAACTTATATTCTAACACAAATATACAACAGCAAAATAGAAAAGTATACTTGAGGGTAACATTTTGTATAACCATTATCTTTTATTCTATAATACCTTCTTCTTTAAGCTCAGAAATAATTGAAATAATCTCATCCCAGTTTTCTAAACTACTGCTACCCTTCTGTTTTAAGGTATACAGTAGACGAAGCATGTCGACAACTTGATTCCAATACGGCGTTTTGTTTTTGGAATTTGAAATTGGTAGCTTGAGGTTAGAGCCTACGAATACATTTTTAGGACAGAACGTAGGGAGCAGAGTAAGTACAAAACAACATACTTTCATACAAGAACGTTTATTGATACGAGTAGTTTCGACGTTACTTAAAACATAATACATAACTTATATATATAATATCTATTAAAATAGTACATTTCGTATACACTAATAATGGTACTACGTACCCGACTATAAAGTAAACATGGTAAGTATAACAGCAGTTTAAAAGAATAGATAGTAAATATAACTATATCAAATTATTTTGCACTGATATAAAAAGCCGCGGATCGACTGATGTTACGGGCCTCGTGTAATAATAATATCTGTATATAGTTTTTAAAATAATTTTTTTTTTAATATAGTTTAATAATGTTTGTATATTCTTCACCATAGTACAAATTAAATATTTACTTATTCTATGATTTTTCTCGCTTTAAGCTCTGCGATGACTGAAATTATTTCATTTTCGTTTTCGAGACTGCTGCTAAGAGCTTTCCTTACAGCATATAACAGACGAAGTCTGTCCACTAGTTGATCGGGTGTACTCTGACGTATACAATCCGGTTTCATCTTGTTTAACTTTTTGGGAAGACTAATCCCAAAGTCTGTTATTCTGTATAAATTTGGCCTGATTACATTTTCGTAATTCCAATGTTTAACGCTTATTAGTCGACCATTACGCCTATAGTCTTTCTTATGAGCATTAGTAAGTGAGATTATTTTCATATAGTTGTCGATATCTTCCTCTGTTGGACTAGGAGAGCTTATTCGTTTAAGCGTGTACTACATACCTGACTATAAATTAAACAAGTTAAATATAACACCAGTTTAAAAGAATAAATAGTAAATATAACTATATTTAATTATTTTATAAAATACTATGTTAACTAAGAGGTAATATACAGAATATATACGCCCGTATTCGGCCTCTAGAGGGTTCATACCATGATATAAGGTTAGTGCGAGAGATTAACGATCACTGACCGAAGGGTTAAGGTTAAGGGTTAAGGGTTAAGGGTGAAGGGTGAAGGGAGAAGGGTGAAGGGTTAAGGGTGAAAGGTTAAGGGTTAAGGGTGAAAGGTTAAGGGTGAAGGGTGAAGGGAGAAGGGTGAAGGGTGAAGGGAGAAGGGTGAAGAGTGAAGGGAGAAGGGCGAAGGGAGAAGGGTGAAGGGTGAAGGGAGACCGTTTGTATAATATAAAATATATATTCTGTGTCAGACTGATTAGTATCGTCATATGTACCGATTGTTATATTTCCGTGAATTGAGTTTTCACCAATACGCAGGATAAATTTTTATCTCTAATTTTATATATGGCGTTTTATATAGAGCAGGAGTCTCACGATAATTTATACATATATTGTCTTTGAATATTCTAAAACAGACAAGGAACCTTGAACCCTTGTTAGGAATTTTTAAAAATAACGAAATTTTTATTGAATCGGCTAAATAGATAGTATACTTATAAGCGAATCTCTAATAAACGAATGACTTTAACAGAACTCCTGCATTAATATACATAACGCTTCATCGTGTTTTTCAAAACAAATTTCATTGTAAAAGAATAAGAATAATTTCAATTTTATTTATCAGGCGATATACATTATATTATTTTCATATATTAGTATGCAAAGTTATCGTTTCAATAAAAGTAAAATATTTATCTGATTTATTTCTCTAAGTTAAGTCTTCAGGGTTCTCGTAACTGTAGATATTGCAAGAGGTAGCTACCCTGTATTTCAAAGTTATAAAAACGTATTACAAACATATGTTATAGACTTATATTTTGAAGGTATCGAAAATGGTTACAAATTATTATTATTCATAAACGTTTAGTGATGAATACTCTGTGTTCTAGAATACTTGTATAGGAGCTAGGAAGCTTGATTTGAATACTACAATCTCGATCACGTGGTTGGAGTGTACTGATACATCGATTGTGTGCATAGAAGTATAATGAGTACCCGTTATCGTATATTCAAATTAGTTGAATATATGTAGTACAACTTTATAGATTCTAGAAAGTTCCTATCAATATTAGAACGATGAATGTAGACTGATGTGTGTGTTATATAATACCGATTCTCGCATATACGAACTTAGGAGCTAGCTGCTGACTCTGCATGACATTAGATGATTATGATAATGATAGATGATCGTGATAAAGAATGTTGTTATTTATAGCAGTGACTTTATTACAATTCTTACTAGAATATAATTGTATGATATCATATCATGATATGTACCTACAATTCGATTACCTACAATTTGACTACCTAAATTAGACCTTAGTCTAAGAATAATCATGTGTTTTATCGTTATCTTATGATATCAGGAATGCATTATTTCTATTAATCTTTAGTTTATCGTAGATATAAATCTCTTTGTATAGCTCAATAAATGATAGTTATAGGGCTGTATTGACTTATATAACATTTCTCTCATATATGAATATTTTAGTTCAGAGAGCATTTACAAACAATGCACAATTTATACAAAGCAGTCATTCAGAACAGGGTAAGATAATTCGTATGATCTATTAAATTTAAAATAGTAATCTGCTGTTCAACTTGATTTAATTTTCGTAAATGTCTCAATATTACAAACATACAAACAAAATACACTTAAGTAAGAAACAAAACGTATACATTACATAGCTAAACTGTTACACACACACGCGCGCACACACAGTATACACGAATAAACTTCAAAAACGTAACATAATTTACCCCTAATTGTCTATTTTTTGTTTTGATTAACTGTAAAAGTTCGTCATATGCCTGCGTCACATTTTCTTCGTTATTGCTTCCGTGAATGTGGACCGCCTCCGTGGTATACCGTTGAGTATTTATCAATATTTCACCATTCGGTAAAAATAACTCTGTATCATAACATACAATAGCTGAGATCGAGATTGTATTATACGCTCCACCATCTAAGATACAACTATGAAATTGCTGCTGCAATTCTTGATCGTCGTTTGACCAAAATGCTGTATCAGCATCTTCATAATCATCAATATAGTCGCTATCGTAATTGGATGCCGAAGAAGAAGACATTGTTTTGGTCAGATGTTAGTCGGAGGCTGTAAGAAGTGAAATAATTAATATAAATATATACATACATATAGTTATACACCAACACTCACTTTGACGAATTTCAAATAAGGAAAATTAATATTTCTTAATGATACGGAATTGTAGACGATCTAAAAAGTTCAAAATGATTAGTTTGCATAAAATAATTAAAAATTAAAGCACTTACATGATTGATTTCAAATAAACAAATTATATTTCTTAGGAACTGTAGATGATCTAAATGGAAGTTAATCTAAGAACATTCGTAAATCATTTACATATAGTTTTTTAAATATAAGCAAATGAAAATAAACATACCTGATTTTAATATTGTACTAGATGTAAGTATCTTAATGATTCGAGGAACACTTTCGGGGTGGTTTATTTTAAAAAAGCGTTCGGTTTTATATCATTTTTAGCGTCTACGTAATTAGTACGTCATGAACATTATTATTATTTTTAAAGGAATGACTCTTTTGAGAGCTGTTATTATAAAAACACTTTGTCTAACTAAATAATAATAAAAATGTTTCTTGGTTAAAAAGTTAATGAAGCGTACATCAAACCTGTCTACATTGAAGTTTCTTTATGACTAACTCACTAAATTCCTTTGTTGGTCGTATGAAACAATACATTTTTACTAGATAATTGTAAATGAAAAGATGCTTAGATAATAATTACATGACCATTATCGATTTACTTGTAGACTGTATTTTAAATGTTTATGACGTTTGGATTTAAACATGCCAAAGTAGATCTATATTTAAATATCATTTAGGGATGACAACATAAGATTAATTTTGAAATAAATTTATGATAGAGAGATGAGATATGCTAATGATACCGTGAATTAATTTAATTGGAGCATCCATATGAGAAATGATAAAATTATCAATTATGTTGCTCGGATGTATTTTAAATGTCAGCCGTATGACGTTTACATTTCTAATTAAGTATAATTTCATTTAAGAGCGGCAACAGTTGAAAAGCGTAAAATTTAAAACGGTATAAGCTTTTTGACTTTAAAATGGTACTACACAATATTCCTTTTTCTAAGTTTTATTTATAAATATTTATCGGAATTATTTAAATAAATTTTTAAGAAATCATAACGACCCTAAGCGTTTTCTTTCAAATTAGAAGAGAACATGTCAGAATGCAATAGAGATAATCTGACTGTTGATTGACAGTAATTTTTAGAGATACTTTGTATACTTGAAAGCAAATTTTTATTATTACGTTTCTACATGTTAAATTGTTTTCGCATAATTACATGATGACGTGTAGATCTATATTTAAATATCATTTAGCAATGACAACATAAGATTTATTTTGAAATAAATTTATGAGAGAGAGATGAGAGATGACAAATAATATATAAAAATGAGATGTACAGAATGAGATATCAGTTATGTAAATGAGAAATGATATATGCTAATGATACCGTGAATTAATTTAATTCGAGCATGCATATGAGAAATGATAAATGTAATTAAATTAATTTAATTCGCGCATGCATATGAGAAATCATATATGTAAATGAGAGAGGAGATATGTAAATGATACCGTGAATTAATTTCATTAGATCAATTAATTTAATTCGCGCATTTAATTAGACCACGCCTCATTTGAATATTAATTAGATCGCGGGTCATTTGCATAAAAAGGATGGGGGTCATCTCAGGTCTACAATACATAATTGGCTTACATCAAATAAATTACAATTTTAATTATATGTTTACGTACCAACTTCAAACTCCAACAACAACGGAATTGTCTTGAAAAGGACAGTTTTTTGAAAAAGAAGACACGAGCATTGAAAAATTTTTATTTTTATTTTTTATTTTTGGGCAAGGAATCAGGATGGCGGAGCATCCTTCGTACCTTATGGCACCGATTACTATGATCATTTGGCCGACACTACTAGAATTTAGCCGAATCTGGGGGAATTCCACCCCCAGTAGAGATCTTTATCGTGCCAAACATCGCATTGACACGGGACTTTCAGTTTTACTTCCTATCCGAAAAGAAGGCATGTTTTAAATTTTTCTCCGCTATGAAAAAGTACCAGCTCGGCCGAGGATCGAACCTGCGATCTTTGGATTATAAAGCATACATGCAAACCACTAATCCGCCGAGACTGGCTAGCATTGATAAAACAACAATTAATAAGACTTGGATCGAACGTAATAACAACAAAAGAGAGGTTAGATTACAGGCATCCGTCAAACTGTTTTGCGCACGATTTCATAATTACCAATATATCCAATTACTTACTGTTTTGAATATGCGTATTATTTTCGATCGAATTATAATATATTACATTGCTATAATATAAAATATTACAGATTGATTGCTGTCTAAACAAAAACTGATATTAATTGCTTTAATTTGTAATCTAATAAAAGAATTATTTGCTTCCACCACAATGTGCGGTAACTTTTAATACAAACTGGCAATGCTGTTTGGACTGCATCCAATTATCGTTTATAAGAAGTGTTATATTTTCTAGTGTAAAGCCGTCCTACCAAATACACAAAAGCTTTTTAAATGCCCCCTCTTAAGTGGGCGTTTTATTTACTCTATCTGTTCGTGAACTATAGTAATAATAATCTTTCAGAAAAAATTATCTGAACTTCCTTATTTTAGTTTTTTTACTTGGCAGATCTGGTGATTTCTAAAAACTGAAGTTTGGGCCATCTGGTTTGGACTCAAAGTCTCTGAATTTCTAGTCCCCGTGGCCAATCCGAGCCTATCCATTAGGGTGGAACAAAAAAATCGATTTTCAAAATTTAATTTGGCAGAGTAAAAAAAAGTTGCCTTTTGCATCACAAAACACACCTACAAAATCTGGCTGTAGTCAGAATAGTTTTGGAGGGTCCGCCAAAGCCCTAATTTTTACGATTTTGCCGATTTTTTCTCTTCCTTATTAAAAATTCATTTTTTCCTTATCTACCTTCACGAACTATTTCCTGTAACTTCCTCGCAATTTACGTTTGTGTTAAAAACCTTAATTTGTGCTTCGGAGTACAGCGAGAGTTTGGAGGAGTGGGAGGGAGGAGTTGACGTAACGAAAAGTGTTGTTTGAAGATGCGAAATCAAATAAAGATGGAGATCAAGAGGAAAATGAAAATATCACGGAAAGATCCGACAGCGAATCGGAGTCGGATTTTGAGGAAGGCCATCAATCTCACAGAGGATAAAACTTACAACATTGGCGTCCATTTGTGATCGCACAGGAGTATCAGACAGAGCTCCAAGACGTTGGTGTAATCTCCCAGACGGATAGAAAAAAGGTTCCTACAGGTTAAAGATTGGGAGAGAGAGAACAGACACAGAGATTAAGTTGTTGCGACAGCAGGCCAAAGAGCGATCCGTGCACTTTATTTTGATGGCAGAAATTACTCTACTATCGTTCAGTAGAAAAGAGGAGAAAAGTACTATCGAGAAACCATAACTGAGGAACATATTTCCCTTATAGAAGAACCAGAGTCGCAATTTGTGGGCCATGTTGTGCCTCAGACTGGCTCATCCCTCAATATTACCAAGAGCATCCTGGAATTTTTCAACGGAAAGTGTATGAGTCTTGAAAGTCTTACAACTATACGTTGCGATAGTACTGTCACCAACACTAGGGCCAAGGGAGGTGTGATTTCTCTAAAAGGACTGAAAAGGCCATTGCAATGGATGATTTGTACTTTTCATTGCAATGGACTTTCCTTGCGCCGTCTGTACTAGTTTCTGGTTAGAAAGACTACTGGGCCTAGAACCTACTCAGGCGAAATTGGCGAGAAACTAGATGAGTGCGAAAAGCTTTTCACCAATCGAAGGTAACCTTCCCTATTTAGAAGTCAGTCAAGATTTGAGTACTGACCATAAATATTTGCTAGAAGTTTGCCACGCCAAGAGTGTTCAGAAGATCTGGCGAAGAAAAACCCAGGGAAGCCATTACATACAAGATGGCAGCTAACCAACATTTTACGCCTGTGCGTCAGCAGCGAGAACCCTTCTGATAGCTTGAAAATACTAGCTGAATACGTAATGAAAGTCTACACTCCAGTTTGGTCCCATGTGAAACTTCATCCATCTTGCACTTACGGCGCTCAGCACTTGGAGACTTGTACAGTTTTCCCGCTACTTTCCTCATGGGCTCCTAAATGGTGTCGATCCTGAAATCCAAACAAATGGCTGCTTAGCCGCCCCACAAAATCTACTTCTCGGGCTTTTAATGGATGAGAGGAGACATATTCGTGAGTTGGGCTTACAACTAGTCCTAAAGGCAAGAACATTAGTCCACAATGGTGGCGGCGTCATTAAATTCCAAATTCCTAAAATCAATTTCTATGCTGAGGATTACACTGCTCGAAAAGTCACAGAGCCTCCATTTACTAAACATATAAAGGAAGATGAACTAAAACATCTCATAGTAAAGGCTGGGATCTCATCAAATGAACTTTCCGTTGATTTTCCACGATTTCCATCACACTCAAGCGGTTGAAAAAACGGTCAAGATTGTGGCTGTTGAGGGGCATTGTCTGCAGTTTATGCCAGCAGCAACAGAGATGGCTACATTATGACTAAAATAGAATTTCACATTGACTCGTTGTGAAAATATTTTAATGTATGACAACCTTATAGTCAGAAGTAATAATATGTATAAATTACCTATCCTAATATAACAATGTTTTCTTTTTTGTTCATTGTCCATTTCTTTTCAATTAAGATCTATTATTGTTTGTTTTTACCACCTGTATAAATACTCAAAGGCTCCTATTAATAAGTGTGAAATATATCTTCTGCAGATTGGTTGGTATAGGGTACATAAAACTGAATTATAATTGAAAAAATTATAAAATTCATAGTTCTTTTGGACCCACAAGAACTTTTTTACTGATCTGGGGTTTTTACATGATATTAAGCACTGCAAAAGGAAACTTGTAATCACTCTGCCATGATAAAAATAGAAAAGAAAATCTGAAGTTGGTAGGGAAAAACTGGTTAATAATTGAGAAAAATGATCAAATTGAAAGTAGTACTTGCGGACCATCAAGAAATTTTTCTACTGAGCTGGGGTTTCTACATGTTAATAAGCACTAAAAAAGACAACTTTTAATCACTCTGCCAAGATAAAAAAATGGAAAAAATATTTTTTGACCTCTATTTCGTGCCACCATACTATCCATCGCAGCTTTCTCTAAACTTTGTAAAGCTAATTTTTGAAAGTCATGCATTAAACGGAAGAGGAATGGGAGCTTTTGGACTAACGTTGCTTTTGATTGTTTACTTTTACTTTTTTTACCTAACATAAAATACAAATATAAAAACAGTTCAAGGACAAAATCTATGTGGTGTCAATCTTGGAATGAAAAATTTGCATCTACAATAAGCTGGTTCTGTACACATGTAGAACCGCAGTTCAAATAATAAAACGTGGTTAGAAGAATCAATTTGAGATTGTTGATTCTAAGGTCAATTTTTACAGTGTTGTTGGTCTAAGAATGATATAGTATCATAGTTTTTACGGAACACAAAATGCTGTGATTTTCTAGCAAATTTGAATAGGAAACACTTTTTTCAGTAATGTATAGAGAATATAAATTGATTAGCAAAATGTCTCAACTCGATAGAGTAGTCATAAATAATTTAATTTGTTTATTATGAATTGCTTATTGTTTTTAAAAATGTAATGTTTGATAAAAAATATTTTCTTCTTCTTATTCTATATTCCCTTACGCAGAGATTTTCCGAAGAATTTTTATTTTAATGTTTTAGTAGTTTAGAAAAGCGATTTTTTCTTAAGGAGGTTACAGCGGATCTTTGCGGGGTGAAGGGCAAGGGGATATCTCCTATGCTTTTACATAGGCTCTAACAAGAAATACCAATCGATAAAAAAATAAATTAACATTCTTAAAACTGAACAAAATCATTTTATTATGAATGCCTATAAGGCATTTATTAATTATTTGTATATATTAAAATAATTTAAGTCGATTGGAGTGCGATTTGTTTAATTGTTGAAAGTGTAAATATAAATGTAAATAGGTTAAGAATCGTGGCAACACCTCAAAGAAATCAATCGATTTTGTTGGTAGCAGTGTTAGGTTTCAGCTTTCGATTGAGTTGACATCCTAACCTCCAAATGTCAATCCCAAAATATAAGTGGAAACATGTTGAATGTTTTGTAATTTTGTATGCAATTACAGATGGGAATATTCTATTTTTTAACTTTTGTATAGTCTAAAGATTACAATCTGCTAAGCAGATACAAGAAATATATAAAAAGTTGTTGAGGTTTAATACATATATTTTTAAAATTAGTGTGTTTGTATTACTGATGTCGTGGATATTCTGATTGTGATGATAAATTGTATTCATCACATTGCAAAAGGTAATTTTACATTTTGCAATATTTCCGTCGAATTAACATTTGTATTCTGATATTATTAACGCAGAAGACTGAATTGTTCAACATAATTTGATTAATAAAATATATGATTATTAGTTAATACAATAAAATATAGATTATTATAACAGTCATTATATGTCATCTTTCTGTTCTGTTATTTGAATTGTCGCGCGCTATTAGGTGTTGTCACATCTCTGCTGTCTTTCCACATATGTCGTGAAAAATTCTTGTTTTGTTTACTTTAAATTATTATTGTGCATTAACTAGACACAAGATTTCAAAAATATTGGGCAGCATTGTTCTTCGAATATGAGAGTATGTCATTTTAGTTTTTTATCAGATTCCCTACATTTCTTCATCATAATTTTTCGTTAAAACTGCTAAAGGTTAGATGGTCTCCATAAGAGCACATGTTAAATTCTGGATTTTATTTTCCATTTTTCTCGGTAATGATACACAAGAAGATTATAAAAAAAAGTTACCGAATAGAATAAGTGTCAAAGAACTCGAGGTTTAAATCTCACGTCATTCTCTACATTTTTACATTTCGCTGTATCCTCCTTAAAACACAGATATCACAATTCCTAATGATTCATGTCATCATAAAATGCACAAACTAGCAGCTTATAGGTCTTTAGTACGACATTTAGCTACTCCAATGAAACGATTACATTTTGATAAAGAAATCTCAATTATCAAACTATTAGCACATTCATTATAACAATAACATGATTGACAAAAAGATTTAATTGAACAAAAAGATTATAAAATAAATAAAGATTAGTAAAAGTTTCACAGTTTTATTAAAATACAACCTGACAATATTGTTTCGACAGCTATGCTGTCATTATCAAAGGTAATATAATTATAAACACGTCGCTAAGGTAGATACAAAAATAGGTAACTAGATAAAATAATATAATAATAATAATAATAATTGCTACAACCCATAGCCTGGAAACCAGGCCCCAGAAGCTGTAAGCTTGTGCGGGAGGGGGCGATTATTATTATTAAGTAGGCCCTAAGTGCGGCTGCAGCCGACTTACAGATGGAACAGTGCAAATCCCACATTTGTGTCACAGTTAAGGAAAACTGCAGAAAACCTTAACCAAATCTGCCGGCACCGGGAATCGACCGCGGGCCGCTTGGGTGAAAGTCCAGCACTCTAGACATTACACTACCAAGGCTGTTGTATATATAATAATAATAAAAATAATAATAATAATCAGAATTAAATATCTAATACTTCCAGTAACGGAGAATTACTGAGCTCAAGTTGTTCATTCATTAAAGGTACCCTGAGTTTGTGTTGGTATATCTCAAAGGCTTCTAAAATGTCTAATTTGCGTTTGTTATTACAATTACAAAAAATGTAGGAATTTAATATTATTTTGAGGAGTCATTGTGTGCTTTTGTTCTAAAAGGTGTTTGGCGTAATTAGATTTTTCAGGATGTTTAATTTTGTAATGACGTACGTGTTCTTTATATCTTATGTCAAAACTTCGAAGTGTTTGTCCAATATATACCGAACTACAAAAAGAACAATTTAAACGGTAAATGCCCGATTTCATGATATCATGTGTTCTGTCTTTAGCATTAAAATTTTAATGCTAATAATATTAAATTCCTACATTTTTGTAATAACAAACGCAAACTAGACATTTTAGAAGCCTTTGAGATATACAAACACAAACTCAGGGTACCTTTAATGAATGAACAACTTGAGCTCAGTAATTCTCCGTTACTGGAAGTATTAGATATTTAATTCTGATTATTATTATTATTATTACTTTATCTAGTTACCTATTTTTGTATCTACCTTAGCGACGCGACGTGTTTGTTTATAATTATATTACCTTTGATAATGACAGCATAGCTGTCGAAACAATATTGTCAGGTTGTATTTTAATAAAACTGTGAAACTTTCACTAATCTTTATTTATTTCATGATTATGGAGTTCCACAAAGTAAGGCTGGAAACAATAAACAAAAAAAATATTGAGATGGAATAAGTTCATCTCATTGAAAATTTTATTTAACGATAAGAACGTAAATGTGAAGACAAATATTTCACATATCAAATTTGAAATAAAAGATGGATATGCTAGGTGATAGGCATAATTAATCTAAAGGCTACATACTGGGTCACAGTTAGGCTCATCAATATTTAAAATAGAAATCAAGAATAAAATCTCATGCAAACATAACCTTAATTTTTGTATGCATAATAAAAGGTTTGATTTAAATAAGAAGGTATCAATCATTTAGATTGTTTTATGATAATACATGTTTATACAACCCAAGTTGCATATTGGGATGGTTTTTTCATTTGTAGAGAAGATGTAATCTTCTTGTTTAAATTTAGAGTCTACGATCTTTAACGTAGGATGAATTTTTCTATTTTCCAAGAGACCAACTTAGTTTCGGGCTGCCAGTTAGCTAAAAACAGATAAATTAGGTCAATCTTGTAATGACTAATATAGCACAATTAGTTTTTAAACTCTTATATAATAATCCTGAGCATTTTTATTATTGAAGGTTTTGATTTTGTCGCTGTTTCAGTTTTGATAAATTGACTCTTATACTAGTTTTCTCACCATTGTTTTAATGTAAACACTTGGAGGACTGTATGCTGGACAATTTGATTATAAATTGATTTCATTTGAATTAATGTTAAAGGTGGAACTTGTATAATGCATCAGTTGATGTATCCGATTATTGTAACGGATCGTAATTTATGTTTTTCTTAAATTGTAAAGATGTTCCTGTGGAAATTTAATATGTATTAGCCACATTGTGTAATTATGTATCTATTTTGTAAAGGATAAACCTAGACTTATTGGATTTTGTGTGCAATTAGGTCATAATGAGATTTGTTCATTGTCAATCGTTTTTGCATCATATCTTCGTTACGATGCATTTTACGACATAAGTGTGTTACATTGTTTTAATCCTTGTCTTATCAGCTAAAGTCTGTGTTTATAGAATTAAGATCCGTGAGAAATTTCAACAGCCAATTGAAATAGTGACGTCATAAATATTTTCCGAGTTGCGATTTTTTCGAAAAAGTGCCAGTGCCGGCATTTGTTTCTACAAAACCTATAAAAGCTGGAGCCAAATTTAAATTTAACAAATCAGTCGAAAAAAGCACTTCGCAAATCTATGCGCGACTCCGGATTAAAAATCTGTAAATTTAAGTGAGGTTGAGTGTAATAACCATATGTTTGACCTTGTATTTATGTCAACAAAATATAAACAAGTTTGAAATTAAGTTAGAAGAGTTTACCGGAACTATTATAAAAATTAAAGAAGATTTTATTATTGTTCAACAACTATTTGGAAGTGTGAATGAGTTTTAAATAAATTCTGGGAGAATTTATTTTCCATTATTGATTTTACGTATTGACGTTTATATTACAAGAAATCAGCTGACAGGTATTATTGCAGTGATACCAATAGAGGATAGTATTTAAAGGAAATTCTATTTATATTACATACCAGCTTGGTCGAAATAAAAGGTCTTTTAAATTTGATTTACTAATAATAAAATTTGTAAAGTTTATCCTGAATAATTTCAGAATCACTTTGTTTAACCTTTAAGGTTTTTAAAAGAATTTATTTTTATTAAAATAAAACATTTTAATTTTTTTTTATTTATTTAAATTTATTTTTTCATAAAGCTAAACATTTGAACATTTGTGAATATTTTTTATTTGTGTTAGTTTGTTCAAGTGAATGACTGTAATAGCCCTATGTCAGGCTATTACGATAATTAATGGCACTTGAGCAAGCTTGAGAATTAATTTCCTAATTGTTTTATTGTATTAATTTGAATAATTTTTCTTTTTATTTCTTTTTCAATTTGAATTTCTATTTATTTTTTAAATTAAATAAAGTTTGTGTTTTTCAAATTATTCATGTGTTTAATTGATGCACATACAAGCATCTATTTCTCTTTCTTTTTACATTTAGATTTTAGCAGTGGTTGTCCAGTTTGCAGAAACCCAAGTGTCTGCAGTATAAGTTTTTCTCTCCTTTCAGGTGTAAGAGTCAATAAGAGTTTAATAATTCAAACAATTCATGCTCTATCGAATAAACCCTGAGTTGGCAGATTGGGAAAAAGAAAAATATTTGGGGTGTATTTTTATTTTGTTTTATTTTAATTCACTGCATATAATTTATGTTTACCTTGAACGTTTAGCATATTATTTATTTAAGGTTTAATACACCGCAATATATATATTAATTGTTGGAGGGGATAAAGATCCAGAACATGATCAATTTAATTATTTTAAATCATAATAGAGATTCAAATTGAAACTTTAAAACTGCTTTATGACTCATTTTGAAAAGGGACATACAGTATAAAATGTGCTAATAGAATGTTTTCTGTTAATTTGAAAGTATTTTAATATATATTATGTAAATAGGAGATCAAGAGATACTTTAAATCCGAGAAAATGTATTATAACGCCGAGGCGCCAGCCCAGGCCTCATAACATCTTCGAGGATTTAAAGAAGCTTGATCTTCATATTGCATAAGTTGTATTATTTTATTTCGTATTTCAATCCTAATTTCTCGCTTTTAAAATTCATCCGGAAATTTCTTTGTCTGTGTCGTCATACGCGTAACCAAGGAAAAGCAGCATGTCACGTGTGGCTGTTATGAAACATCAAATAATTTACGTTGCCAACAACAACGGAAATCAAGAACGTCTTGAACTCCGGTGTCATTGGCAACGGAGATAAAGATATACTTTATTTTACTAATTGTGGTATATAAACAATTCTTTGAAAAACGAAATAAAATAAAATATCTTATTATTTTAGGACAGTTTTAATATTCAGAATTATTGCTATAATTAAATATGTATGTGCAAACTTATTATTTGCATTAAATTTGTATACAAAAAAAGCATAATTTGCTTTTATGTTTGGCGCCATGATTGCTTTTTCCGAAAAATATATAGAAATATCATTTATACGTTATGTCATTAAAGAAAAGTAGCATATTAAAGCATTTTGTGTGAAAATAATAATTAATGCCGATTTTTGAACGTTTCCGACCATAGTGCAGTGGAGTGACAAATTGGCCATATGAATTAGATATTTAGCAAACATACAAAGTAACTAGACATTTTTAAATTTTATTAATGAAGATCGACAATTCTCCGACAACAACATCAATATTCAAAGCATCTAGATTAATTTGAATCTCAGAGGCAGAGATGTTGCCTAGACAGCGGAATGTCTTGGGTTTGATTTCCAACCGGGATTACATAATTTTCTCTATAAATTTGAATTCTCTACTAATTTAATGTAAACTATTAATTAACAAATAAAAATTAACTTTTATCTAAAATTTACACAATTAATTTCCTTTCAGGATGATTTAAATTAATCTAGATGCTTTGAATATATATGTTGTTGTGGGTGAATTGTCGATCTTCATTAACAAAATTAAAAAAATTCTATTTTGTGTGTTTTGCTAAATATCAAATTCATATGGAAAATGTCACTCTGCTGACAGTCGCCCAACAGCTCAGAGGCAAAATTTCTGTCTAGATAGTGAAAGGTCCTGGTACGATTCGCAGCCGGGTGGCTATATAAAATATAATATATATTTTTTTAATTATTTATGTTTATTTATAAAATATAATATATATTTTTTTAATTATTTATGTTATTATTCAAGAATGGAATTCTATAAAATTGGAAACGCCCTTCTCATGTATCCCGTCAAGCGCTAAACATTTAAGTCAGTCATGCATGTGTTTATTGAAGCATACGCTATTTTAATTTATTACATTTATAATTTATAATTTATTAAACAGCTTGCTAATCAATAAAGGTATTAGATTATTAAAAATGGTATTTTGTTTATTAATAAGCAATATTAAGAACACGTTTGCGTAAACTTGACGTATAATGCCACTTATTACGAATGTATGTAAGGAACATAGAGATATATACGTCCCATTCTTTAATGATAATCTTAACATTAGACAAAAACACAAAAGTAACTTAAAGAAGATGCGGCGAATTAGATCCAAAAAAAGTCAAATACAAGATTTTTACAGCGAGATATATTCTACGTATATTTTTGAAAGGTGCATAGGATTAGCTGTGTTTATTGTAGACGACAAGCCCAGTGAAAGAAGTCTAACTCAGATAAGAACTAAAAGTGTCTATAAAATTCTATTCTTCGTCACTCTTATCATCCTGAGCAGTACTATTATTTTATTAAATGACTTTCTAAAACCATTTCGTGCAAAAAATTTGCTTTATTGGTACATTATTGTATATGATTTGCATGCAGATATTGCATTCTCTTGGATTCTGGTTGTTTCAAGTCATTTAAACTCGAGTATTATTAAACAAATGTGGAACGATGCAATGGCAAGTGACGATTTATTACGAAATTTAAGATTTCAAACTAATACTTACATTAAGTATCATGCTACTTTTTGCATAGTCCTTATGCTAAGCTTGAATGTAATTGGACATGCACTTTCTCCAAATATCATAAGTCACCAAAAGTTACAATTATTTCCAATTTCCAATACCATTTTTACAATCATCGGTGTTTACCAAGTTTCATTTGAAGTTTCATTTTATACTTGGATGTTATGTTTGAAAAACAGATTCCAGTTTTTGAATCAACTATGGTATCGGGAAC
Source organism: Agrypnus murinus (assembly GCA_929113105.1). Lineage (NCBI taxonomy): Eukaryota > Metazoa > Arthropoda > Insecta > Coleoptera > Elateridae > Agrypnus > Agrypnus murinus. The sequence continues at coordinate 70,231,497 of OV816030.1, read as the reverse complement.
AATCGACTATTTCTTTGTCCTTATTAGACAAAATTGCAAAGTTACATGGGAACTTATGCAATATAACTAAAGTACTTAACAAAACTTATTCATGCGCAATATTAATTGATTTGGAAATGATCATATTTACGACAATTTTTCAGCTTTACGATGTATTTTTACCTTTCAGTAAAAATAATTTCTCTTTACTAAACGTTCCCTATTCTGTAACGTGGATGTTGTACTGTTTATTAAAACTTTATATGATTGCAGTTGGTGGAATAATGATTTCAAAACAGGTAAGTGCATTGTGTTTGTTTGAAATTAAATATCTAATATATTCTTTTACTTATGAAATTAATTACCACATATTGTTTTGATTGTATTAATAGACCAATAGAATTGGTCTATTGGTAAGCTGTGTTCTACGGGACCATGACCAGAGAAGATAAAACTTTATTTCTCTAGGTGATTCTTCATTAAAAAGCAAGAACATTTTATAATGACTTAACAAACAATTAAAAACAACAATTTTATCTGTTTTGCCCACCCTCCTACTCCCTATTGCTACGACCCTGTTCTTGTTCTGCTGGCATAGGCAGCTATAAATTTACAATCTGTCTACCTTTTAATAAATGGTTGAAACTCCCCTTATTTTTCTGGACTAAAAATATTACTTTAAGTGTAAAACTCAAACATAAGAAAAATATAGTCGCACGATGGACGTCTGAAACTCTCAAATTGTAAAAAAATAGATAAAGGTTTTAAGTTACAATAAAGTGCATATAATTGGGCGCCATCTTATTATGAAAGTTTGATAATGATGGTAATTAGAATAATGACCTGGCACCATTAACCAGAAACTGGAGTCAGATCTAATAAATTTAATTCAACTTGTTAGTCATAATCGGTGATGACAAAATTAGGTTGGATAAAATATAAATAAAGACTTTCATAATCAACTTATCAAACGGGAACGTTTTCATACAAAAAAATAACAAAAATAATCGGTACATAAGCAACATACAACTTACACAATGTTCACAAGATTTTAAAAAGTCGATAGTTCACAATACCTTGTTCAAATTGTTTAATTCTCAAAACTAAATTAGAACAAACTTACACTATATTGCCCTTTACCTTCACAGGTACAAACAGTTATTACTAAACTATAGAAACTGGAACTTCATAAAATTCTGCAATCACTAGTAACCCAAAACTACTAGAATTAAAATTCACAATACTGTAGTACAAAAAGGTATTTGTTGGTAAAATTCTCTCTTTTAAGTAACCGATACAACCAGACAATTCAGATGAATTTTCTTAGTTAGATTATCTTGTAGGAAGAAGATACTGCCATTATTAACAGTCACATCCACTAAAACGTACGATTTAAGTTTTATTTAAGTTTAACATTATCGGATTTCAGATTATATCCGGACGAGATTTTATAAAAACTTAATTCATTGAGAATTCAACAAGGCGACGATATTGCAAAACTAAATTACGACTACCAAAACACTAATTACAATCTATTATTTTTATCGGGAAACTGTACGGTATTAAACTTTAGATTTCGGTAAAAATTGATTCTCCACAATCACTGTATTTACTGTACATTAACATTAACTAAAACGCCGCACAAATATTCTGAAAATGCCCTGGGCAATTAACTTTAAAAATACTAGTTCATGGCACGGGGATCGAAACCCCGCCGGATACGTAAAGGCGTTTTGCCCTGTGTGTATTCTCTTCTTACTTTATTAAACCCTGACTCTAAGCTGACTGCAAGAAACTAAAGATATTTTGACGGTAGACGAGATTTTAAGAGGGATACACTTTCAAATAGACCAATAAGAGAATGATGTGACTTTTTTAAGTCAATTAAAATGAGTATTTTTACACAAAGAAAATTCAGAGCCCGGGGTTTTATAGCAAGATTTGCAGACATGAAATCTTTCGAAGCGCAGATGTGTTTATTTAAAATTTATCAAATCATAAATCAATGCAGAAGAGGTTTTAATGATATTTTTTCATAAAATTTCAACTTATTTAGATGGGAATATTTGCAGATTCTCTTTCACGTTGACAAAATAGCTGACAATTTAAATTCTAAAAGACTAGTTTATTCGAAAATATTACTTTTCCCACGAACAATATGAAATGGTAGATACTAACACGTGTGGAAACAGTACCTTTATTTGAAATGAGATACGTAAATTCTTATAAAAACAATTCTATTAGTCTTGAGTGCTTCTTTGAGATGATCTTTAATTTTGTTGGGGGTTTATTTTATGCAGTATACCAACGATGATTTTACATTGAAAGAAAATATGTGAATACGCAGGACCGCAATTAGAGTTTTTTGTTGAATATGCATACTAAATTGCATTATTTGAAAACCGACAGAAACGTAACGTTACATAGTATACAGTGCGGAAGGATATACTACATCAAAAGAAGCAAAAAATTCTAATAATTGGTTATCTAACTTAATTAGCTATCAAGTACTTTAGAAAAACCATTGTCATATTTGGCAACGTTGCTTAGAAATAATCGCATTTGACAGCTGAAGACCTTGACCTTGTTTTATAATTCAAATCGTTTAGTCCTTTAGTCTAACAAAACAGATCATCTTTGTTGATTTTATAGTATACTTGTTGAATGACGCAGCCTTGTTTTGCTGTAAAACAAAATTATGCAGGTTTTACTGCTTTTTATTACAAAAGGTTTTTAAAAACATTAAAATAAATAATATAGGTCAGGGCGTGATCAACACCTGTGTAAATATACGATAAGATCAGATGACAAGCAGCACTTTTATTATCTCTGCTGTTAAAAAATATTAGTGGCGGCGTACAGTAGGAATTTTACTTTTGTAACATTTTGTTTGTCATTGATAAATACACCCTAATAACAGATTATAATTAAAAATTTCAATATGTTTTAAGTGTCATAATGAAATGAAGCCATTTAAAGAAAAGTAATTGTTCAAAATTTTAGTTATAATTCATTAAAGTACAAAATAGGGGGAATACAGAAATCAATTTAACGAAAACAATACCGCATCTGTTTATGTATATAATTTGTTAATCAACATGTATTCTTGGAATGCGTGAAGTTTAGTAAATCAAATGTATTATTGTTATTGTGGGCTTTTACCTGCATAAACAGGTTGCATGAATAGTTTTAAGAAAACAGAAAACATTGAATACAAAAAGTATTTTTCCCATAAAAAAAATTGGATGATAAATACATTTTTTTTAGTTTGTTTCCTTAAATATTTAATTGGTGACAAAATTGACATACATTTAAATATGTTTTCACCATCTGAAATCACCACATGGTTAATTAAATAGATCAAATTATTTACGAATAAGTGTGTGTTGTATTACGATACTGAAATTCGTTAATTCTTCTATTTTAAAAACATCAATTAATTTTATATAACATTCAGTTCTATAAAATTATTATTTCTTTAATTAATTTAATCAACTCAAATATACCGGACGCCTATGATTTAAAGAGTTTTTGACAAATTGTTTATCTTATCTCACCCTAAGACGGTATTTAGGCGTTTATACAGCTGTCTATCAGGCGGTGACCTACAGTCTGTATTAAATTGTAAGGTATAGTAATAGAAGCCTAGACAAAAGCGTGCTTTATTGATAAATTATTTTAAGTTCAACAAACTCAATCCTCAGCATTATGCGACATAAGGAGAATGTCGAGCAGATTGCAAGGTTGCCACTTTTCTAAATTGAGTAGAATAAATTTTTAAATGTAAAAAGAATCCGATTTTAAGAAAAAAATAAGATTTATAAAATTAAAATAAGGTGATTAAGGTTTTTTGTTGTGTTAAATGACATGCATCTGCTGACAACGCCTCATAATTAAACTACTATCATTAACGTGGCTAAATGATCTCCAACTTTATTATATTTTTCTGTTCTAAAGTAAAGTTAGTAGATAAGGAATGGGGTTTCTGTTCCTCCCCCCACTACTTTCTGCTTTCTGCCAAGGTCAACCTTCAAGGTTAGATCCCCTCCACCACTTTCTGCCAAGGTCAACCTTCAAGGCTAAATTTTCTGGCGGTTAAAGGTCAAGGCTTCTCTGACTTTAAGAACTAAGATTGAGAACTTGATTGAACTAAGGTTAGCGCTTCAAGGTTAAGACTTTCTGCTAAGGCTTCTCTAATTTTAAGGTTCAGGTTTTATAAAAAAAATTGTTTAAGGTTAAGGTAATAAATAAAAAAATGAAAGAATGTGCATAAATATTTATTTTTATAAATACATTAAGTAGCATATTTTAATTTAATATATCATCCAAATCAATATCACTATAGTTACTACCGGAATCGGAATACACGCTTGTAGCAGATTCATCATCCTTCTTAGCACAGGTATTACATATTAGATTATGATAACGAACAACATCAAACGTTTCATTACGTACATAATTGGCATAATCTACTTTACACACATGACATAATACTTTCTTAATACGCTTTCTAATCAATATATGTCAAGGTTTACATACAGCAATAGGTGTATCTTTATTACCAATAACCTTAGTTAATATTTCACCATCAACACTCTTTTTCTTGCGACAGTCATTTAACCATTCACACGCGGATTCGGCTAGTGGACCATGAATACCCTCTTGATCAATATTGATATATGGGCGACTCCCATGTGTACCATTCCCAAGTCTGCCGTAGAAACTCTTGGATAATACCTTTGGCATCACAACTTTTAGTACTTAATTAAAAGAAGGTATGTTTACTTAAGTCGTGAAAGACTGACTACACTAGGTTCGAGACGTCTTTTATACTTACTACGCACTTTTTTTTACCTGTAGCATCATACTAGGAATTGTGATCAAGGCCTTTTGCAATCATTAATTAAATAAAAATTAAAGAATAAAAATTTATTCGAAATAAAGTTGCATAAACATTTATTAGAAATGAAGTTGCATAAACATTTATTAGAAATAAAGTTGCATAAACATTTAGTTACTTGTTTTACAACGTATACAATTGATTTTTAAAGGTGGTGGTCCATCTAGAACATCACCCTGCTTAGGAAAGTGAACAGTGCAGTATTGATATTCTTGCAGTTCCTTTTGTAGATATTTCGGCAGTTGATGGAAATGTCGTGCTATAGCATGTGCACAATATCGTTTCAGGAAATCAATAGGTAATTGTGTAATGTCATCAAGAGATAAAAGTAGATTATTCATCGTTGATAGATCAACACCGTACAACTGCACGTTAAAAACTATCTCTAAAGCATTCACTTTATTCGTTTTAATGTATGCGAGCAGCGCACAGAGGGTTAAATAGCGAATCTGTTATACACAAGAATTAAGATTAAGTGTGCTCGTAGACGTCAACAGAAAAACATTTTGAACATCTTTTGTATTAAAAAGTACAAAATTTTTCACAATAATTCCTGCTTCTTTATAAATCATCTTCTGTATTCTTATTACTATCAATTTGAATGAATTAAAGATGAATAATAACTGCAACATACAACCCCTTTGCAAGAGCACATTAAAATTATTTTTTAAATTATTTTTATGGTTTTAGCAATATTGGTTATGGTAGAACACTAAATACAAATAAACCACTATTTGATTGAATTGAAGATGAATAATAGCTGCAACATACAACCCTTTTGCAAGAGCACATTGAAATTATTTTTTAAATTCTTTTTATGGTTTTAGCAATATTGGTTATGGTAGAACACTAAATACAAATAAACCACTATTTGATTAGCCTTGAAAATATTATTTTTCTTGTTTTCTTTTCTTTTGTTTCTAACAATGATTGATAAATTAGATTACTGATTAATAAAACAAGTTTTGAATTTCATTAAATTTTATTAATATATACCAATTTCGGGGTATTTGTTACCCCTAACAATAATGTTAGGTCCTAACCCGAACCTATATATTTTAATGTGTCCTACAGGGGGCACAACCACGATTGCGTATGGTACTTGATCCCTTCTGCAAACTACCACGAACTGTGTTATGGACCTACGTTCCATCCATAACTCTCCCATTCGCAGTTCTACAATTTCTGTAGCAGAAGAAAATACATTACTCACTATGTACAAAATAATACAATTGATCTTACCATATCCACAATCCATTTTCTTCCACAATTTTCTGGTCAAATCTCAGCTTGAACTATTTATTCTCAATCAAATGTATCATATTTTATAGTATACCGGTGTGGGAATTGAAGCAGTGTCATTGCTCTTGACCGCTAAACAATACCAGCGGTTTAATGTTTAAAACCGCTGTGGTTATAGTTAACTATTTTTTCAAATATTTGTAAATTTATTTTGAATGACTAAATGCGCGCCAAACTATTATAAATAATAAAAAATTTATTCTTTTAGAAATTCTCAATATTAGTTTTGCTTAAAACATGAATAAATACAAGCAGAAATATGCTCGTGGGAAAGTTAAATGCAATTAACCAAGCGGAACAAAGAACGGGTAAATTAAACTTGCAAATCGTAAGCAATTAGCTTTAAACAACTCGAGTGCGTAAGAAAGTTAAATCTAATTAACCCATGCGGGTCCAAGACATAAATATAAGGAAATTAAACTTGTAAATGAAATTAGCAATTATCATTTATAAGTAAAGTGAACTTGTGTGTTTTACAAGGGTTTTTAACCTGTCATTTGAAAAAAACAACCGTGAGAGCTTATAGATTCTTACTGTACAATTAACCATGCGAACTATAAGGGGGATACTAAAGTAAATTTTTATGTTTTACATATAAGGGTTGAAAGAACATAACCCGTGAGAGTTTAAACTTTTGAGTGGAATTGCTTGTATAGGTGTTTGAACGGTTGTAAATTCCCGCATTTGTCGTGGGAGCTTTGTTTAGGTTATTTATATAACCAGTTCAACACTTTATTCGATCATTTGCTAATCGTACGTACGTTACAATATTCACCCTTACATTGCACATCCTAAAATGTCGAGTGAAATGTCTCAAACAGTGTGCTCGTTAAGACCAAATATTTCGTTGAAACGTTCCGCTGTAGATGATACAGCTGGTCCTTCTAAAATTAATACTTTCGAAAGGTCCCGTGTGAATATTTTACAAAATATCTTAATTAAACCTCGCGAGAATTTCATTGAAACAGTGGACTTGTGTTCTCCAGAACCTTCATCCGCGCTGATTCTTTTAAATCTACTCACGAGACCTTCTGAAAGTTTGTGTGTTTGTGACCAAGTACTTAGTGCGTCGAATGTGGATAGCGATGTTGAGACCCTCGGCAACGATGGTCTCAACAACTGTAGCGGTAGCGACAATGATTCGTTTAGGAGCTCTCTATGCGATAATTTCGACGCATCTCGTGCTTGGGGTGAGATGAACTGCTTCCATTTCTCCCTTGGTCGATGAGGACACCCTTAACCTTGATTGCCTTATCGATCGGAGTGATTTAGAGCTTAATCAGGTAAATGTTTTGAGTCCAATAATTGATGATAATTTGAATGAAAAAAATTTGCATGTTTTGAAACGGGTAGTGGATGAAATTATGCTACAGCTTCAAAATAGTTCAGATGAAAGTGTGGGGGTGAATGATCTATCCAGAACACGTTCTGAGTTTCAACTTCCAGAGACGTCGTTCATGCACCAACCAATTCAATATGCTCCGGAACCAGAGTAGAATGATGAAATTGATGTGAGTCATCAATCAGATCTGCCTCCTCTTGAGGAGTTCGCTGATGGTTTCGATAACGTCCTCATGGAGGTTGCAGATCGGGTTGAGCAGGCTTGTAAATGTATGAATGAAAGAGAGAAAGAAATAGTTGAGTTAAAAGCTGCGAGAGTACGGATGGTTGCGGAGTTAGCTAGGCTCGATGAGTTGTTAATGGATAAACATTTGAAATTATTGCGTGAAAAAGAAATCCGTAGGCGACTCATCGAGTCTGGTTCACGAACATGAGTGTGATCCTTTCTTGATTTCCTTTACCCTACCTCGAGTTCCTCTTATAAATGTAATATGGTCTTCGCATTAGTCTTAGTTTCAAATTGCTAGTTGTCTGTGTACATCTAGTTGATAAAATGGTTCAATGTGATCGTTGTTCACGAAGCTTCAGCAGGGTGGATAATTTAAACCGCCATCGTAGAGAGGCTTGTCATGATCAAATTGCACCACAGCACAAACGACGGAGAAGGAATGGTAATACTTCTTTTCTATTTATGTAATAAAATTTTTAAATTTTTGGGTTTGTTTATAGATCTCATGGTGTTCTGTGACATATGCGATCTGCACGTTCAACGATCGTGCTACCTTGGACATTTACGTAGCAGCAGGTATCGTGATAGAGCGTGTCAAGTCAGCAATAATAATCAAGATATATCCATTATCAAATCAGCCTTCAAATCTTGAATCGTGAGTTATCGGGTTTCACCCCAACAACATTCGGTGGATGTAAAAGAATTTCTGAGCGAATTGCAACCGAAAGTATTACCTTTGATAAGTAGAGAGATTGCTAAACATACAGCGATTAAAGTAAATATGGAATATTTTGGTTATTATATTTTGGAAAGTAAAAGATTGGATGATGTTAAATCATTTCAAACTCGAAATGCTGTTATCACCGAGGGGTCCAATGTAGAGGAGTTCTATGCTAATGCTGTCACCATCATCGACCAAAAAGCGACGGAATTCGAAGAAAAAGATAGTGGTGAGTGTATTGATAGGATGGTTGATTTCATCAAAATGCTAGAAATTCGTGCTCTAATACGTTTTCCATTCTGTTTAGGTTGGACTTTAGTGAGATGTTTATTCTTGGAGGTTAACATCTCTAAATACAATCCTTTAAGAGCCTCTTCTTTTCTACATTTACCTTTAGACATCCAAAGAAAAAAAGCTGTGATCAACGTGCAGAATGATGATGATCAGTGTTTCGCTTGGAGCATCGTGTCTGCTCTCGTTGCACCGAAAGGACTGGCACACCGATGTTCATCGTATCCAGATCCAGCAACGGTTCTTAATTTAGATGGTGTACAATTTCCGGTAACGTTAAAAGATATACCATATTTCTTATCTATTAATAACGATATCTCAATAAACGTTTATACTCTTCAAGAAGTTTTTAAAAATAATCGTAAGCAGAATGAGGTTGTTGGACCTCTTTATTACAGTAAATTGAAAAAAATAAATCATGTGAATCTTTTACTAATTGTTAATGATAATGGCGAAGCCCATTATACATACATTAAAAACTTTAGTAGATTATTATCTAAGCAAGTATCTGGTCATAAAGCTGCAAAACATTTCTGTGATGGTTGCTTACAATATTTTTCTTCTTCTGATAAATTAAACAGTCATACCCAGCACGATTGTAATTATGTGACTTCTAAAATACCGACTACTGAATTGGTTAAAGACAGAATGGGTAAACAAGTACCTCAAAATGTATTGAAATTTCAAAATTATCAGAAGCAATTAAAAGTGCCTTTTGTGATTTACGCTGATTTTGAATCTGTGTTGACCCCAATATCTAGTGTAGAACCGGATTCCGAAAAACCGTTTACTATTCGTGTGCAGGAGCATGAACCTCATTCGTTTGCTTACTACATTAAATGTTCATTTGATGAATCGCTTTCAAAATTGGAGATTTACCGAGGGCCCGATTCAGCTCGACGATTTGTTACTAAATTAGATACTGATGTGAAAGAGCTGTATCAAAATTATTTAAAAATACCTAAACCTATGAACGCTTTAACACCTAGTGAAGAAAGAGCTTTTGAGGCGGCCACCGTCTGTCATATTTGTAATAATAGGTTTGAAGAAGGTGAGGTTAAAGTGAAAGATCATTGTCATTTAACCGGTTGTTTTCGTAATGCTGCACACAATGAGTGTAATCTCAATTTTCAATTACCTAGTTTTGTACCTGTATTCTGTCATAATTTGTCTGGTTATGATGCTCACTTATTTATTAAACAATTAGCTTTAGAACAAGAAAAGCTGGAAGTAATTGCTCAAAATAAAGAAAAATACGTGTCTTTCTCGAAATTGCTATTGGTTGATGATATTGTTAATGATAGGGGGATCTCGGAAAAGGTATTTGTATGTTTACGATTTTTGGATAGTTTTAGATTTATGGGTGACTCTCTTGAAAAATTGGCTAAAAATTTATCGGATGATCAGTGTAAGGAAATTAGAAAGCAGTTTGGTCTGAATGAAGAATTTAGATGTATGCGCAGGAAAGGTATTTTCCCGTATTCTTATATAGATGACTTTTCCAAATTGAATGAACCACGATTACCGCCCCGCAACGAATTCGTTGATAAGTTACGAGGAACGACCGTGTCTGAAGACGAGTACAATCGCGCTTGTGAAGTGTGGAATTTATTTCAATGCAAAACTTTAGGAGATTATTCGGACGTTTATTTAACTGCGGATGTACTGCTATTAGCTGACATTTTTGAAAACTTTAGATCCGTTTGCCTTCACAGTTACGGTCTTGACCCATGCCAATATTATACTTCCCCAAGTTTGGCGTGGGACGCTATGCTTAGACGTACTCAAGTTGAATTAGAACTTTTAACAGATGTTGACATGTTACATTTCTTCAGGAAAGGAATTCGAGGAGGAGTTAGTATGTGTTGTGGTAGAAAAAGTTTTGCAAACAATCGATTTATTCCAAATTATGATCCGAAGAAATCTACATCTTTCATAATGTACTTGGATGCTACAAATTTATACGGTTGGGCTATGTGTCAATATCTGCCTCGAAGTAATTTTACTTGGTTATCGAATGATGAAATCGAGCATTTCGATGTGTTTAACATTCCCGACGAATCTCCTCAAGGGTTCGTTCTGGAAGTGGATGTTGAATACCCGAAGCATTTGCACTCGTTACATAATGATCTTCCCTTTATGCCTGAGGCATTAATTCCACCGATTCCAAAAGCAAAACAAAAAAAATTGATTCCAAATTTGTATGATAAGGAAGGATATGTGATTCATTATCGAAACTTAAAACAATGTCTCGATCATGGATTGATTTTGAAAAAAGTTCATAGAGTTTTAAAATTTGATCAATCACCTTGGTTAAGACCGTATATTGATTTAAACACCTCTTTACGTAATAAGGCAACCAATTCATTTGAGAAGGCTTTTTTTAAATTGATGGTTAACAGTGTATTTGGAAAGACTATGGAAAACGTTGGAAATCGGATTGATATCAAACTTCTATCGCATTTTGAAAAAATCAGGAAAAAGCCGGGTGCGGAAACATACATCGCTAGACCTAATTGTAAACGTGTGACAATTTTTTCGGAAAATCTGGTAGCGATTGATATGGAAAGATTATCGATCTGTTATGATAAGCCGGTCTATGTTGGTTTTAGTATTTTGGATATGTCGAAAACGGTTATTTATAAATTTTTCTATGAATTCTTGAAACCAAAGTATGGAGATAATGTTTCTTTATTGTATACCGACACGGATTCGTTAGTGATTGAAATTCGTACTGATAATTTTTATAATGATATTAAAGCACATATTGAACTATTTGATACATCAAATTTAGCTAATGATAACCCACATGGAATTCCCGTCAACGAATCCGTTTTAGGTGCAATGAAAGATGAATATAAAGGTGTTCCCATCAAAAGCTATTTCGGAGCCAGTGATAAAGCCTATTGTATCAACGTCGCGGATGAGTTACATAAAAAAGCGAAAGGTTTAAGAAAAAACGTTATAAAAACAGTTTTGAAAGAAAGCGACTATGAAGCGGTTGCTACTAATCAAGTAAAAACAATATTTTGCAAAATGTACGTTTTTAAGTCGGATATGCATTACGTGTATACAGAAATGCGAAATAAAGTAGCTTTATCTGCTCACGACGATAAGCGGTTTCTTATACCGGGAACAACTAAAACATTAGCTTGGGGTCATCACGAGATTTTAGCAAAAAATGATGATTTAGATTTATTAATGGAAATCATTGAAAATGATATTCATAAATCAAATTTAGATAAACTAATTAATTTGATGGAAGCAATAGTCGATGATTTGTAATTATAGTATATAAATTTATAAATATGTATGTAGAGCGTTAAATTCTCTTTTTAGTTCTATATGTAAGTTTTTGAATTTGTGAATGTATATAAATGTGTAGTTTATTATGTATAGTTTGTTTCTGTGTAATAAATGTGTTTACCTTTTGCTATGTGTATTGTTCTTTCCTTATGGAGAAATTAACATTTATATGTATAATATAGAATAAAAGTATTATTTTTGGTATTTGTATTGTTCTTTCCTTATGGAATAACTAACTTGAAATAATAAGTCATAAAATGTTAAAAAAAGGAATCTTTATTTGGTTATGCATTACATTTCGAGTAATAAGTAATAATATGCCTAGAAGATAATTGCTATTTAGTTTTATGCTATAACGTTACAAAATGCTCTAAATAATATCACGTTTGGGAATCCAAGAATTATGTGTTTTATCGAATCCTAACCATTTGACTAATACTCGATTTGCCTTTGTTTGTAAAATTTTCTCCACTAAATAAGTGTCTTTAATCTTCGTTTTTTGCAGTTCTTCATTGTAGAATCCTCCACGAATTTCCTCACCTTTGACATCTTCCAAAATATAAGTTGTAGGATTTGTTAGTCGAACGTTTTTAATCTTAAAAATTTCCGTACTCCAGCTTGGAGTGTAGCCTTTTGCGAAAGCTTCCCGGTGCTTACTGATTTGCACGTGATCACCAATTTTGAATTTAGGACGTTGCGGGTCAACAGTCTTTGGAAACTTGAAGGCTGTCTGTAAAATTTTTTTGGAGTTTTTCTTTCTGACGTCAATAGGTTTGAATCCAGTGGTTCGATGTACTGTTGAGTTGTACTTTGCAATTACCTGAGGCAACAACTGCAGCTACTTATAGGATCCTTGCATGGAAAATTCCTTCCACATCTTGTTTTTGAGAGTTTGGTTTACGCGTTCCACCGGACTTGCTTTCATACTGGAAAACGTACTGTAATGATTTATGTTCAGACTTTGTATTAACTTGTGAAAGTGTGTGTTGTAAAATTCCTTTCCCATATCTGTTTGTAAATTTCGTGGAGGATCCCCCGCAGACCGTAATAGCTTCTTCATTCCTTGCGTTACCTCTTCTCCGGTTTTGCGTTTAATAGGACATGTCCATACCTTTTTGCTAACCATATTTAACAATACCAGAATATATCGAAATCCTTTATTGGTCTTGGCATACGGTATCATTTCCACGAGATCCGCCATATATAAATCATATAATCCCTTTACTATTATTCGTCTTCTTCGAAATCGTTTGCGAGCTGGTTTATGCAGCTCCTCAATTATTTGACGTTTTATGCTCATTGGGAAAATGCTGGAACACTAATAACGGCTTCAAAAATAAATATGTCCTTTGATCCAGGCTTCTTTGCCTTAAACTTATCCCCTTTCTTCAATGACACTCCGATGAGTGATTCAGCATCGTATAACTTATCGTTTAAAAAGATTTGCGCATCTGTGGGATAGTATTTGATTTGTTTAATGCTACCTTTTGTTAGAGGAACGACATACTCGAAGTTGGTGGAGTTCAAAAGTGCATAACAGTTTTCATGATTGTATATTCCCATCATATACAACATTGTCTCGTAGTGCAAATTAGACACGTCTTCTAAAAGGAATACTTTTGCACGAGCGTCGAGTTTAACTCGGACAGGAGTTTTGTGAAGATGTTTACCGAACTTATCCAGAATCATCGTTTTGAGGTAATGATGATATATGATGATATGGATGACTAATAAGAGCTTCGAAGTAAAATGGGGCGATTGCAGACGGATCTAGCGACTTAATTCTTACCTTAATCTTATCGCCTTTCTCAATCGTTCCCCAATTAAGTTGGCAGCAGCACCAACTAGAATACCGTTTAAATACATAATGCATGGTGGTGAGCTGCAAACTGCTTGTACAATCCCTTCTGTAAACGGTATTGTGTATTCCCGTTTACTGTTGCTACCTTTCAAATTGTAATATTTCGTTAGGTCGGCAATAGTAGGTTCGCTCGACCCAGACTCGGAGTCCGCCCACATATACATCATTGTTGTGTACCTTACATTTTGTATATCTTCTAAAAGATACACTTTGGAACGAGTGTCGAGTTTCACTTGGACAGGGGTTTTCTGAAGATGTTTACCGAATTTATCTAATGACATGATTCTACTAGTGACAACGATACAATAACAAGGTGTTAAACATGTTGGATGCTTTATGCTATTATTTTAGCTGCTCGCAACTCATCAATAATGTAAATGATTTCATTAGTGTGACCGGTATGACCGGCCGATTTCGAGCTTAGAAGAAGTCTCAACCTTCCTATCAATTTATTTGGATCTTTCCATGGTACGAATTCTACCTTTTTATTATTGTAACTTAGCACGCGTATTGGTCCAGCTCCCCGTTTTTTCGCTAATGCCCCCGTTTTGGATCGCGTCACCGGTGTTGAAGTAGAAAAACTTCTTACCGTTTCACCAGGTGTAGTTAAAAGGGGTTTGATAATTGTGGAATATTTGGTTCCGGTTCCTAACAAAGGTGCATCATGTAGATAATTTCTACGGACTGCGTTGGTTCGTAAAAGAAGATCTTTGTAGCTTTTTAAATCCGCTTGCAAATATCCGAGAGGTTTCTTTTTAAATACTAATTCGTATAAACCGCGCGTACCTTCATACTTAAATGTTTTACCATTAGGTTTCGTAATGAGCATATTTTCGTCATCAAAACCGAATTCTGAGTCGCCAATAAAATATTCCTGTTTCTCCGGAAGGAATCGTACTCCGTATAGATGATCGAACTCGTTTTTCGTATCCGTAAACATTTTCTCCATGTATCGTTTTGCGCGCCCACTAAAGGTAGCAACTATATAAGCCTGGAATTCTCTACTAGTTCCGGCGGTAGCGAGTTCGGCTTGGAGTTGTTCTAACGTAGGTGTCCCGGAAGCTTCCCCGTCTACTGGTTCGATGCTGGATCGTTCTGTGCTTACAGCATGCAATCTGGGGGCACTATGTGGTGTTTGCATTACCTGAGGTATACGTAGAGATCGTTATACTGGAGTTGAGGGTGGAAAAAATGAGGGAACCTCTTCCTTTATGGGTTCCTCTTTTGGAGTTAGGAGTTCGGTTTTAACACCCGCTATAAATTCTCGCAAAGGTTGTGTGATGGGCTTATAGCGACGTTGAAGTTCTACATCGGAGCGTGCGATTTCGGATTTAAGACTTTGATATTTCTGTTTGACATTGTGTCGTGCCTTAACCAGGTCTTCAACCATACGTTTATCCATGGTTACTAATGCTGTTAGTTAATGCCTCCGATATTTATGGTAAAGTAGGCATCGAACCCTTTACGATAGCGTCCCTCGTTAAGTTGAGACTCTTTGTCAACAACTACAAAACCATATTTCTCATTCCAACACTGCATGCAGAGCTGCTTGAACTTCTCGAACGTCATATCCCCGCTGACATGATCATTAAAGATATGTTTTAAATTAGTGTTATCTTGCTTAAAAATAATGATGAAGTTTACGTTATCCCGTATGAGTTGTTTTGGAATTGCGGAATATGTCTGACATAAATAAATACAATCGATATTTTTATGTCTTCCAAAACAGAAATAGTCTCTTATAGTGCTCTGACTATCGCAGACCACATCGTCGAAGATAATTACAGAGTTTGTTCTTGCATCCGTGGATGGTAGTATAGTTTCGCAGGAGTCGTATTCGAAATATCCCACGGGTAACGATTTAAACAGATTACGCAAATATATATATTTGGGTTGATACAACGATTTACTGTACACATATACGTTTGCGAAGCGTAAACCGTTGGGATGTTCCAATAAACTAACCATTAGGTTGGTTTTACCGCAGCCGGAACTACCTACGATTAGTCCTCGCTTGCATCCTGCTCCCAATAATACACTGTGCTTAAAGACTGCCGGTGTTGCTGAACAAGTATCACGATTTATAACTGGTAATCGATCTCTCTGTCTCACTAACTTTAGCTGGTCCATGACGAACAACGTTGTGATAGATCCTATGTGAGTTTAGCATATATATTACAAACCTAGAAGCGAACTTCCAGTCACTCTTCTCCGGTCTTAGGGGTAAGTGCTATGAAACAACTCCTCGACAATCTACAACTCCTTCATCAACTCGTAAAGGAAAAGGTGTTAGCAACACTCTCATCAATAAGTTACCGGTGGAATTGCATTTACCTGGATATAACTACTGCGGACCTGGCACTCGATTGCGAGAACGACTTGCTCGTGGAGATCACGGTATCAATCCATTAGACGACGCATGTAAACAACACGACATAGCCTACTCCCAGTCCAATAAAGTGAGTGAACGTCATAAAGCGGACCAAATCCTAAGACACAGAGCGTGGGAGAGGTTTCGTTCTAAAGACGCTACGTTTGGAGAAAGAGCCGCAGCCCTTACCGTAGCTGGTATTATGAAGGGAAAAATGAAGTTGGGTATGGGGATTAAAAAAAAGAAACGGTCTTCAGCGATGAAACGAGGTTTCCTTACGTTTAACAAAGCTGTTGCCATTGCCAGAAAGCATATTGGTGGTAAAGTAAAAAAGTTCTCTTTAAAACGCTCTGCTCGACTTGCACTGTCAGCTTTGAAAGGGAAACGTATTGTCAATCCTCGATCACGAATTATACCCATCCCCAAAAAAGGTGGTATACTGCCCCTCATTCCCTTATTTGCTGCTTTGGGAGCTATGGGCTTGCTGGGTGGTGGGGCAGCGGCAGTTGCAAAAGCCGTTAACGAAGTCAAGGCGGCTAAGGAGACCCTAGAAGAAACACGCCTACACAATAAGGCTATGGAAGCCGCTAGTATAGGGAAAGGTATATATTTGAAACCATACAAAACTGGATTGGGACTATATTTACGTTCAAAAAACTACCGTTGAAACTACCACGCCGTGCGTTGACCAATGTCGATCTTTCCAAGTATATTCATAAATTAAATATTCCCTGTTTTAGAGGTATCTTTATGCGAAATGAACTGCCGCAACGAATCCATAAAAACGAAACCGGTATTGTAAATTTAGATAGTGGGGAAAGAGAGGGAACGCATTGGACATCGTATATAAAACGTGGTAGACAAATTTTGTACTTTGACAGTATTGGTCAGATGAAACCTCCACTAGAACTTGTTCATTACTTTAAGAGTGACGATGGTGGAAACGTTATTCAATACAATTATGATTCTTTTCAAAAGCTCAACTCATTCAATTGTGGACACTTGGTGCTACACTTTTTATATGATAACGCTCGTAAAAGTTTACAGTCTGCATTGGACTTCCGACATGTGGTTGACCTTTATCTTATCCGATAAGAGTTCCGTATTAAGCTCTGATTTTAATCCGCCAATATATTTAGATACGACCAAAGAATGGGTTATGGGATTGACCAATTTCGAAACGTTTACTAGCATTCCGAACGTTGCTGAGGAAAATAATGTGTTTAAAATTGGACAGAAAGCTATACATATACCCACCGGATCTTATGAAATAGCCGATATAGCAGCTTACATTAATTCTCAATTAAACTCTATAACTGTGTCCATAGAGCCAAATCACAATACTTTAAAAACAATGATACGAGCTGACGAAGTCATAGACTTTTCGGTTAAACACTCTATTGGACTCTTATTAGGATTTAAGCCGTTGAAGTTGAAAAAAAAATGAACGTCACGAATCCGATGTTCCTATTAACATTATTAAAGTCAACTCGTTTTACTTATAACGTGTAATATTACCACTGGTAATTACGTAAATGGAATTCCGAATCATGTCATACATCAATTTTTCCCGAGTGTTCCTGCTGGATTCAAAATAATTGAAGCACCTGACCATGTACCCTACTTACCAATCAACGTCAATACAATTACCAACATTACCCTTAAAATAGTTGATCAATATGGTGACCTGGTTAATTTTCGTGGAGAAACCGTGACGATAGGACTGCATTTGAAGAGCATTAGCGATGGTTTTACTATTACCTATTTTGTATCTACCTTAGCGACGTGTTTGTTTATAATTATATTACCTTTGATAATGACAGCATAGCTGTCGAAACAATATTGTCAGGTATATTTTAATAAAACTGTGAAACTTTTAATAATCTTTATTTATTTCATGATTAGCGATGGTGTTCAAGTATAATACTGCTTGTACTGTTCGCTGGGATTATAAAAAAAATTGTTGTCACCAAAAACAGGTTAGTTCGCAATCGCTAGACGATCAAGTGACACAGCGCAATCGCTTATTTTTACAACGTCTCGGTTTTACTGTTCTACAATGAGTATACTAAATGTGAACGAAAAAGTTTTCGTCGATAATTCGATCGTAGGTGCCAAATTCCACACCCATCAACCCTATACAACTCGTTTTGAAAACAATGACGAAATTCGAATACCGATTCAAGAAGACATGTCCACATTACCCTCTCGCAGTTATCTGTACGTAGAAGGCACGTTACTGAAAGAAGATGGTGCCCCATCTACTAAGGCTAAACTTATTAACAACGGAATTTCATATCTGTTTAGTGATATTCGCTATGAAATGAATGGTGTTGTGGTGGATTCTGCAACGAAAGTGGGACTTACGTCTACCATGAAAGGATACCTTTCCTACAACGCCAGCGATAGTGTCAAGTTACAAAATGCTGGATGGTTTTCTGAAGGTATTAGCACTGTGATGGATAGCAAATGTCATTTTAGCGCCTGTATACCTCTGTCAATGTTATTGGAAATTTTTGAAGACTATGGAAAAATTACTATGAACATTCGTCAAGAATTGGTTTTAATTCGAAGCAATTCCGATATTGATGCTATAATATCCACGGATGCTAATGAAAAACTTAAAGTTAGCTTGAAAAAAATATATTGGAAAGTTCCCCATATTCAACCAGGGCTAGCAGAAGAATTATCATTGACAAAATACATCGGAAAAAATATTGATACTAAGGTGGCGTTTAGAAGTTGGGAAACGCATATCTATCCAGCTATACCACAAACCGATAAACATAGTTGGTCTATTAAAACATCCACCAGTCTAGAAACACCTCGTTACATTATCCTAGGTTTTCATACTAATCGCGATGGACAGTTACAGAAAGATATGAGTGTATTCGATCATTGTGATATACAAAATGTGACCGTATTTTTAAATACTGAAAAATATCCATACGATCAGTTGAATATTAATTATGACGACAACCGTTTTGCTACCTTGTATGAAATGTATGCCAATTTCCAACGATCTTACTATGACAAACCAAACGAGCCCATTCTAACTCCATCGAAATTTAAAGCCATTGCACCGCTAATCGTCATCGATACGACAACTGTAAACGACTACTTACGACGATTGTCGAATTATTACATATATGAAAATGAAGATTTTGAACCTCGTTTAGTTAGCCGCTATGCGTCTTGTAGTAGACATTCAAGGCTTTAAGATTGCTAACAACAAGTTTTTGCCTAAAGAGTTAGCTATTTACGATGGTTGTAAAATAGCTCATTATGTATTTAAACCACCTTTTCCATTTCCAACGTTACCTGCAGAACTCCAAAAACAAGCACATTGGTTAATAAAGAATCACCACTGCATTGCTTGGTCTAAAGGAGACTCCAGCGTTCATGTTTCCAGACATTCTTCGGTACGCGACGACATCAGCTGAAGTGATTTATGTAAAAGGGCGTGAAAAAAAGGAATTCTTACAAAAATATCTTTCAACGTCGATTGTTGAATTTCCAGAACATCCAGCACTACCGGAAGTTAATGAAGTATCATGTTTCTATCATAATAAAAATCTATGTGTATGTGCTTTATCTAATGTTTATTGGTTATATAATGAATTTATAATGAAGTAATGTTTAATAAAATGCATATATTTTTTTTAAATATTTTATCTACGATCATCATGTAATAGTAGTATTATTGATGTGAAAGTTGTACTTTAAATTATAATTTTATCCATCGATAAATTTAAGAGAGTTTCTTATTGGTTCCAAGCAATGGATAAAATTGACAGATATTTTATCCACCGCGAGTTGAACCAATCAAGATGAAACATATGGGGATTTTTGTTTTCCCACCATTGGCAACAGTCAGATAAAATAGCAGACTGCTAAATAGCAACCCACCACTACAATATAACCTAACCTAACAGAACAAAGGCAAAAAGTTAGGTACGAGAAAGTGAAATTTATCACTAGTGAATGCTTAAAATGTTGGAAGAAGAGATTGAAATGTCCTGTACGCCACCTGACATTCGCAATATTGCAACGACTGCGACAGGAAATCTTCTACCGCAAAAATCACGGCATAAATATGAGTGTGTTTATGAAACTTTTTTAAAGTGGCGATCCGAACAAAATACAACTTCTTTTTCCGAAAATGTTGTATTGAGCTATTTTGTTAAGCTTGCAGAAAAATATTCATCATCGTCTCTTTGGAGTTACTATTCAATGCTCAAGAGTACCTTAGTAATTCATCACGATATACACATTGAAAATTATAAAAAACTTCAAGCATTTCTTAAACGCAAATCTGAAGCATATATACCTAAAAAAGCGAAAACTCTAACCTCTGAAAATATAAAGTCTTTTATTGAGACAGCACCGGATGAAAAATATCTTGTAACGAAGGTAAGAAAGAAACATAATCTTCCAAAAATTTCACTAAATACTGGATTTTTTTAAGGTGGCTGTAATAATGGGTATAATGGGTGCCTGTAGATCTCAAGAATTACATGCAATGAAACTGGAGCATATACAAGATTTAGATCGAGCTTTGCTTATCAACATTCCTGAAACTAAAACAAAAATCCCTCGAAGTTTTACAGTAACAGGAGACTTTTACAATATTTGCAAGAAATATCTCAGTCTTCGCCCAAGTAACGTACAATGTTCATCTTTCTTTTTAAATTTTCAAAAGAATAAGTGCACGTCGCAAAAGATAGGTATCAACAAGCTCGCTGCTATGCCGAAAAGTGTTGCTACTTTTTTGAACCTACGAGATCCGCATTTATACACTGGTCATTGCTTGCGTAGGTCATCGGCAACAATCTTAGTTGATGGAGGTGGCGATATCACTACCCTCAAACGCCATGGTGCATGGAAGTCAACAAGTGTGGCCGAAGGATACGTAGATAACAACTTAAACAATAAACTTCAAATAGGTAATACAATTTTAAAGGAAATTAATAGACCATGTCCAAACACATCTGTAAGTAATGTCAAAAGTACAACTGTAACAAAGAATAGTTCTGATATTAATCTTGGCAACGGTCCTCCTTTTAATTTCACTAACTGTTCAAACTTCACAATTAACATTTACAAGAACAATGATAAACCTAAAACGTAATGTACGTTGTGAATATGATTCTAACGATGGAAATGTTTATGTGTTGCCATAGGTATTTGTAGGATAACGTGGCAGATCTTGTTAACTTTTATACGTGTTTACGTGTTATATTGTTAAAAAAGAAATCTATTTCTTTATGAATCGTACAATCATAACGTACGTTAGGTTTTAGGTTGCGTAATTTCGCAAACTGTCTATTAAGTTTCATATTCAAAATTAATGTATCTAAGTACAAGGAATATTATTATGTTATTAGTTTTTTTCACTTTCACTATTGTTTACAATAAAAATGATATGTTTCATACTTTCATGTTCAAAAATTAAAAATATTGATTCTGAATTTATTTTATTTTTCTGGTTGGATAATCGTAGATAAAGTATAGTATTAAACTCGCAAGTAAAGGCTTTTATCCACTCAAGTGATTACCGCACTCGCCTTCGGCTCGTGCAGCAAACTTCACTTTCGTGGATAAAAGCCTTCTTTACTTGCTCGTTGAATAATATACTATTATTTGTTGTTTACGTATTATAGTTTATAAGAATACAAAACTTAAGTACTAAAGCGTTCAAGGTAAATAAAATGTCTGTGCTCTTCACTTAAAATATTATTTAACACTCGACCAGAATTCTCTATACGTCTTTGAAATCTATACCGATCTAAAGCGGCATTCATCCACATCGATCTTCGCGCTTGCCTGTGAGCATATTCCCACACTACCATCATATACCGTACGGAATTATTCGTTTCATTGAAAGTCACCTTTTTCTTTAGCTTGTCCATGATATTATAACACATAACCCTTAACATCGTTCGCAATTCTATCGGACTGAACTGCTAATAGCTCTAAACCGCTTATGACATTTCCACTCGTTGGTAAGGAAATTAAAACTTGTTTCAAATTCTCATACACATCCCCTTCTGCTTCGGCAAGACCTTTTACCAAAGTTCGATAAAAGTCTATGAATTTTTCTTCTTCTAACAGCTTCAATCGTGACTTGACCATTGTAAGTAGTTCCATTAACTTAATTACACTTTCGACTCCTAACCATACTTCGGTGTTGTCACGACGATCCTGAATTCTCATAGTTCTCTTATCTTGTACATTTTTAAACGTAATCGTCTTGTAGAGAAGGGGTATCGGTGCATAGCAGTCATAACTATGTAAGAAATGTTTGATAATTGCGTGATTATTTTCGAAGTTCTCCCATTCTTCCAGGCTAAATTTAATGTAGTCGTTTTTCAATCCCGACAATCTCACTTCTGGTGTTAACTCTATAGGGCAGAGACCGATGCTGAGTAGTTTACATCTTGATTTGTTTAAATAATGCGTTGTAGCGTAAAACGATGGATTTTGAATGTAGCAACCGTTCGATGACATTAGATGGATGGATGGATGTTGGATGGTGGAGTGTTCGTAACCATCTCGGGATAATTCTGGAGTCGGATCTTTGAACTCTATCGGAACGTTCTTTACAGTTTCAAATGCTTTCTTTAACAAATCCATTATAACACAACTAACCCATACCAATACCATCCAGTTTATATAGACCCTTAT
Organism: Agrypnus murinus; assembly: GCA_929113105.1. Lineage (NCBI taxonomy): Eukaryota > Metazoa > Arthropoda > Insecta > Coleoptera > Elateridae > Agrypnus > Agrypnus murinus. Next base: position 70,208,509 of record OV816030.1, on the reverse strand, counting down.
TGATTAGTGGGGGGAGTTTCAAGGTTAATTGAGGTATCAGGGTTATGGATGTGAGGGGGGAGGGGTATGGTTCAAGGTTACCGTTTGGAGTAGGAGATCTTTACGTTATTCTTACGTAGAGCTTATATCTCAATCGATCTTAATACAATGCCAGTGTTACCTGTTAAGTTGTTGGTGGTGCTTAGTGCGGTGTACGACGGTATTCTGTATGTTGCTTAACCATCGGAATCTGTTTCTGGGTCCATTGTGTTTTCTCGAGATCCTACGAGATACGCATTGACCAGCAATATTCTTCACGGTGTTAACGTATACATCATATCCCTACGCAACGTTTCTCAATCTTCTTCCTTCAAAATTAAATATAGTTATCCTAATTACTCTATCGAATCAAATTGGCAATCTCTCTGTCACATTCCCGATCCCCCCTTGAGCTCCTGTATAATAGCAACAACAATAACAGTTCTATTCGCAGTTATTACTTTACTTTCCCTTATTGTGTATCTAACCATTTATCGGTTTAATTTCAAATTCGTCTGTTGTGAAAGTTAAGTATGAACGACAACGTGATCCAAGGTATGGAGGAGGTGCGAGAACAATTACTACGGCAGTTTCCTCGATTTTTAAAAACCGTTGAGAACGAAGATGTTCTTAATAAACATGTTGAATTACTTGCAGAAGTCACTTTCGTAGTTAGTGGAACACTGATCAATGGAGCATTCGTGGACATTTCGCACACCATAACAACAAATCCGCATTATGTGAGTGAACCGTTAGAAAATTGGTTTCAACTTAATGTAATAGAACCAACTTGTCACGAGGTTGAAAAGTGTCTTGAAGATTTAGCTTCTTTGGACGTAGAATTTTCTCACATCTGCATCGTTCGCTTTTTGATAAAGTAAATTATACATTATCTATCTAAACTGTTATTATGTATACAATATAATAAAAATTACATAATATAAGAGTTTTTTATTAATATTCCTTTAAATAAACAACATATGCTAGAAAAGTTTTGTGTTATTGCACTTATATCCCAATCTATGTAAGTTTCTATGCTGTATCGCGACACTGACATTGTATTTGATATTACTTACAATTTATCTTTTCAATATTATAATAGAAAAAATTATGTTGGGGTGTTTGATTTCGAATAACAAAAGCCACTCATAACATTCTTAGACGAGTATAGTTCCGAGAGCCAGAGTTTGAGGTTATGTATAGGCTGAGGGTGTGGCTAATGGAACAATTGCTTTCCTCACTCTTCTCAAATTCTGGTGGGACGTTTGTGTTTAATTTCAGTCAAGATTCTGTATTACTCAGTTACACATCGAAATGGGTTGGTTGCATTCTTGGACACTTGAAACGACTGTTGATGATGGTGAAATCGTGTTTTCTCGTTATAAAACACACAACACTGGTTTGTTCATTGAAAGAAGAAGACTTCCGGATACTATAGTTATATTGAGTGAAGCCGATGAAGGTTATTCTTCGTGTTCTGGTTTAGAAATTCTATATTTAAAAGAAGATGGTGACGTCGTGAATACTCAAGGAGTCATATGTATTGAACGTGCTTTGGAACATCGCCACGTTATTAACCTTTTGCCTGATAAATGCGACCTCATCTTCTTCAAAGGCATCTGCACTTCAGATTGGGATGAATTGAGTGATGAACCTGAACGGAACATTTGGTATAATAAACCTTACAAACCGAATTGGGCAACGTTCACTGCAACAAAGTGGTTAACGGAAAAAGAATTTAACGATGAAAGAGAACTCAGATTTCGTGAAAAACGTTTTCCTTCGGGAATCACGCCTTACCTGACGAGAGATATGGATTCAAATAATTCTTATGTATTTAATTGTTTACGAGATATTGTTTAAGCAATCTAATAAACAACTAATAAATTGTTTCATTGTTTTGATCTACAACATTTTTTTATAAAACCTGAACCTTAAAATTAGAGAAGCCTTAGCAAAAAGTCTTAACCTTGAAGCGCTAACCTTAGTTCAATCGAGTTCTCAATCTTAGTTCTTAAAGTCAGAGAAGCCTCGACCTTTAACCGCCAGAAAATTTAGCCTTGAAGGTTGACCTTGGCAGAAAGTGGTGGAGGGGATCTAACCTTGAAGGTTGACCTTGGCAGAAAGCAGAAAGTAGTGGGGGGGAGGAACAGAAACCCCATTCCTTATCTACTAAAGTTGTATAAAACTTTTGGTTTTTCATGTCTTCTATCACTCCTTAGAATTAATGCGTCGTATTTCCTTTCACCCTGTATAATAGAATCCGGATCAATTTTAATTTTTAGAAGATTTCTTTGTTAGATTGCATTCAGTTGCAATTATATACAGAGCGTAAATTAAGTATGGAAACGGTGGTATTATTTGAATACGGCTATAGATAGAACTCTGAAATTTGGTATAGAAGTAAAACATACGGTTTTCTACTAATATTCGCGGTTCCAATTTTTTTATCGTTACGACTGCAGCACGGCCAACTTGATTATTTTTTAAATTACAATGGGGGTCGAAAGTACCATCATTAGAAAGCTGCTTTTGTGTAGAATCCAACGATGTAGCACTTGATATGGCAGTTTTGAAAAATAACTTCACTATACCAAATTAAAGGTTGTAAATAAAAATTTATTAAATAACTGAAACCGAGAGTAAGCGCTGAAAACAAAAGAATGTCACTATTGTTCAACAAATATTGAACGTCAAAAATTATAAGTGTTGTTTGAATTTGCGTAGTTAGTGAGAAAGTACCATGGAAAATCTTGCAGAAAAGGAGAGAATAGAGATTCTCATGATGATAGGGTATGGTGATAGAAGACGTAGTTATGCGGAAGTATGTAATTTATTTAATGCAACATACCCTAATCGAAATCCTATTAGTAAATCTACGGTTTGTAAAACATTAAAACGCTTCAACCAGACTGGCAGTGTTAAGAATCTAGCAAAATCGGGCCGCCCAAAAACAGTTACTAATGATGAAAATGCATTAAATGTAACGTTGGACGTTGTTTGGTAACAATCCAAAAACTTCCCTAAAACAGCTAGCTGCAAATCACGATATGTGCAAGCAATCAGCATTTAAAATTTTGAAGAACCGAAAATTTCATCCCTATAAAGTTCGACTAGTGCAAGAACTAAATAAAGATGATTTCGATCGACGACTGCAATTTTGCGAAATAATGATGGATCGCATGAATCACGATCCAAATTTTGTGAATAACATTGTATTCACTGATGAAGCTACGTTTTACTTACATGGTAAGGTGAATAGACAAAACTGCAGGTATTGGTCAGATAGCAATCCCCGGTGGATGGAAGAATCGCATACTCAATTTCCAGAAAAAATTAACGTTTGGGCAGGTATGTAATAGGCCAGAAAATTTTTCAAAATACTAAATACTTCCTGCATCTTAATTACAGGAATCATTGGTAGGGATATCATAGGACCATTCTTTATGGAATACACTCTAACTTCAGCGCGATATTTACGATTGTTACAAAACGAGATTATCCCTGCCCTCACAAGATTATACCCAAATCAAAACTTTCCTAACACAATAAGCGATGAAATCTGGTTTGAACAGGATGGAGCCCCTCTTCACTATGCCAGGGAAGTTCGTGATCATTTAAATTCAGTTTTCCCCAAAGATGGATTGGACGACGAGTACATATTGAATGGCCTGAGCGATCACCGGATTTAACTCTTCTAGACTTTTTCTTGTGGGGATACGTAAAAAGTCGTGTATACATTAACAAACCAGGCAACTTACATGAATTAGTTCAAAGAATTTCACAGGAAGTGAGAGATATTCCTGGTGATTTCATTGTGCCGTTTGGGGATTTGTAAATCGAGTCCTTCACTGCCAAGAAGTGAATGGGGAGCAATTTGAACATCTTTTGTAAACATCTGCTAGGTTTTTAAAGTTAAATATTGTTTTAGTTATTACTAGTCAGTATGACGTTGTTGATAGTTACTAGTATGTTGTTCACTGTTTGAAATTTTATAACAAATATTTGTTTACGCTCAACATCAAGATGGTTTCGCTTCTTGTAAATTCTTATACAATGGTTAAATGGGTATTCTTCATAAATGTACTGTTTAAAGTTGAAAAACAAAACAAAGCATTCATCGCCAACTGAATTTTTAGCATATCTAGCAAACCATTGAAAGTAATATTCTCAAAGTTTAATTTGGTATAGTGAAGTTATTTTTCAAAACTACCATATCAAGTGCTACATCGTTGGATTCTACACAAAAGCAGCTTTCTAATGATGGTACTTTCGACCCCCATTGTAATTTAAAAAATAATCAAGTTGGCCGTACTGCAGTCGTAACCATCGATAAAAAAATTGGAACCGCGAATATTAGTAGAAAACCGTATGTTTTACTTCTATACCAAATTTCAGAGTTCTATCTATAGCCGTATTCAAATAATACCACCGTTTCCATACTTAATTTACGCTCTGTATGTATGTACATTTAAGATTAGCTTCTAAGGGAATCCCAGATCGGGATGATATCAAAGAATTAATATTTTTGGTCTGTTTAACAAAATTTAAGTTTCGCCTTTCATTTAATTAGCGGTTAATATTAAATCAGTAATTTGGATTGAGTAACTTGTAAATATAGAGTCAGTATTTTTTCACTCAAACGATTTCAGTGTTTTATAACATAACAGCTGCTGTATACTTAAAAACTGTCTCCAACAATTTAGTAGATGAATAAGAATTAATACAATGCATGTTTACTTTTAATTACTTTAATAGAATGTAAAAATAATCGATAGGGCCAAAAGGTATGACCAAAAAGTCATAAATTTATAATATGATATTTAATATGCTACAATAATTATTTTTATAATTGTAAGCCTATCTTAGCAAGTCACCACATAATTAAACGATACTACAGCTCGCTTTAATACAATTTTTATGAAGTTAATATCAGCAATGAAATTAAACTAAAATCTTTAAATAATTGGTTTCTATATCGGAGATGAAACATCATATTTATACGTTAATTCGCTATTTTTATGTTAATAATTACGAATTAGACTTTTCAATCCTAAATGAACTCGATCGGCTAATGAAACTTATTCAGGACTCTGGTACGTTGTTAACAGTCGTGTTTAAAATCAATACCTAGTAGCAAGCCGCATTAAACTACATAACAAGTCTCAATTCTCTAAACTTCTGTTTATACAGAACCTCTAACTTAGTAAATATTAGCTCTAGTAAAAACAAATAATTTAGATTTTTACAACAGGAAATAAGAGAAAAACAAACTAATAGACATGAAAAGCAAGTTGATTTATTTAGTAAAAAGTAATGCTCACTACACTGGCTCAAAAGCCTTACAACAGCCCATTTGATGATGTTTAATGAACTTAAGCTTACCATTTTATTTGTGACAAATATAGCACAGCATGATTAATTTTGCAACCCGAGTGGTTATAACTCTTAGAAAGAAAAGTCTTTTAGTATTATATACTTTAAGAAAAATATATTATATTCCAGATTTTACACATTAACTTATTTAGGGATCCCATTCTAAATACAATTTTGCTATTATTACCTAAATTAATAACCAATTTACATTATTAATAAATTTTAAAATAATTATTTACTATATGAGTGTTTTGCCAAAAATACCTTTATTTTGTGCGTTAGGCTCATTAGCACTAATTAAAGGCTAATAATCACTATAACAAAAAAAACAAGTACTGTTCATAGCGTTCATACTAAAGATGCTGGAACGTAACAGCCGTAGTTGAACTCTGAACCTTTTTTTATAAAAACTGAATCTTTGGACGTTGCAATCATTCCATTTTTGGATTTGTTAACTTTGTTATTATTTTTATTTTAAATATTTAGTATACAATGATCAGAATTGATACACAAACAAATCTGAATCCACATTTAAAATAACTTTTTAAAGAAAGTTATAGAAGTTAAATCATTACTAAAACGCAAGACTTTTAAAATCTAATTAGTATTATGTATTTATTGGAACAAATATTATTGTTAAATGAAACGCACAACAGATGCAGGTAACTCTAGATTCTGACACACAAGGTAAACACTTACAACAGTAAATCCAACAAAACGATACTATAGGTGAAATTTTCTTAAAACTTAACCGAAGGTATTAAGGTAACAGAAATTACCGGCTTACACCAGAGCTTACGTGTTGCCGCGTGCGGATGTGTATTTGTACTACCGTAAAACATATTCTCTAAAAGCAAAAAGTGTGCAATAACAACTTTAGATGCAAATCTATCTTGTGTGTTTATAAAAAAATGCAGACACCATCAAATTCTGAGACTCGATACCAACTTATCAAAATACAACTCCACTACAATAATGAATTATAATGATGCCTTGTAAAACATGAATTATAGTTCTAGAAGCGTTTTGATTCTTTGTGAAAAGTAAAAATAGAAAATCCAAGTATGAAATTCAAATTTTAAAGTAGATTACAAATTAAGATGAAAAATAACCAAATTATTCTTGCCAACCTTACCCTTAATACCAACGGAAATTCGGTGACTAGTTGATTTGCTAGATATTATTCTACTACAACTAGTAAGTACAATTTTTCGTTAAATTTGAGTTTGATAGTTATGAATGCTAGTTACCATAATTTCACGAGCGTTTACGTGAGTAAAACGTGCTTAATAGAATTGGAAAACTTCTAAGATAAAATGAAGATAATGAAAAACAAAAAAAAATAAGGAATATAGGAGACGAACGAATATATATATATTCCACCTCACTGAAAATTTCATTTAACGATAGATCGTAAATGTGAAGACAAATATTTCACATATCAAATTTAAATCAAAAGATGGATATGCTAGGTGATAGGCATAATTAATCTAAAGGCTACATATAGGGCCACAGTTAGGCTCATCAATATTAAAAACAGAAATCAAGAATAAAAATTTCATGCAAACATAACCTCAATTCATATGCATATAAAAGGTTTGATTTTTAAAAAAGGATATCAATCATTTAGATTGTTTTATCATAATACATGGTTATACAACCCAAGTTGCATATTGGGATGGGTTTTTCATTTGTAGAGAAGATGTAATCTTCTTGTTTAAATTTAGAGTCTACGATCTTTAACGTAGGATGAATTTTTCTACTTTCCAAAAGATCAACTTAGTTTCGCGCTGCCAGTTAACTGAAAACAGATAAATTAGGTCAATGTAATGACTAATATAGCACAATTAGTTTTTAAACTGTTATATGATAAGTTTAATAAAGTTTAAATAAATTCTGGGAGAATTTATTTCCATTATCGATTTACGTATTGACGTTTTACAACAAGAAATCAGCTGACAAATATTATTGCAGTGATACCAATAGAGGATTGTAATTAAAGGAAATTCTTTTTATACATACCAGGTTGGTCGAAATAAAAGGTCTTTTAAATTTGATTGACAATATTAAAATTTATAAAAGTTTATCCTGAATAATTTCAGAATTATTTTGTTTAACCTTAAAGGTTCTTAAAAGAATTTTATTTTTCTTAAAAATAAAACAATTCAATTTCTTTTTATTTAAATTTATTTTTCATAAAGATAAACATTTTAACATTTGTGAATAATTTTGATTTGTGTTAGTTTGTTCAAGTGAATGACTGTAATAGCCCTATGTCAGGCTATTACGACTTTTAATTACATTTGAGCAAGCTTGGGAATAAATTTCCTAATTGTCTTATTGTACTAATTTAACAATTTTTTTTTATTTCTTTCAATTTGAATTTCTATTTATTTTTTTGAATTAAATAAAGTTTGTGTGTTTTAAATTATTCGTGTGTTTAATTGATGCACATACAAGCATCCAGTTCTCTTTCTTTTTGCATTCAGGGTTTAGCAGTGGTTGTCCAGTTTGCAGGAGCCCAAGTGTCTGCAGTATAAGTTTTTCGACTCTTTCAGGTGTAAGAGTTAATAAGAGTCTAATAATTCAAACAATTCATGCTCTATCGAATAATCCCTGAGTTGACAGATTGGGAAAATGAAAAATATTTGGGGTGTATTTTTATTTTAATTAACCGTATATAATTTATGTTTACTTTGAACGATTTGCATATTATTTATTTAAGGTTTAATACACCGCATATATTTAATGGCTTGTCCCGAACGTGGGGCATATTATATTATTTAAGTCACCTCAATATTAATAATGACTTAACAATTAAAGAAAGGAATATAGAAAAGAAGATTAGAGAAAAAGCAGCAGAAAAAAGAAGACAAGGAAAAGTAACTAGAATTGGATACCAAAAACTAATAATCGACGGGAAAGAATGGAAATGGAATGCAGAACATAATATGAAAAGACTGTTTCAAAAAACTAGATAATATACTGTTGGACGGATATAAGAAGAAGGAAACGGCAATGAAGCTTGGAGCCTTTTTTACTATAAATGGTTTATTATTCAACGAGCATGTAATGATGGTGATTTACTTCATCCTTGTGATTAATAACCATTATACGCAAGTAGAATACTATACTTTGTCTACGGCTATTAAATATTTTTGGTAGATTTATACTTCAACATACTTTTAGAGAGTTTTATATGCCATGAGCCATTGTTTTGACACATAGCGGCCTACTCGATAAAATTTTAAAAAGAAATTGAAACCTAATAGTAGTAAATAATGATATATTAAAGACTGCTAGTAGTGAATATTTAATTGAAGAAACACAATATTATAACATAGTCGTGGACAAATAGTTTTAATTGGTTGTTTTCGAGAAAATTGAAAGTTCTTATTGACTAAGCAGAATGTGAGTGATATAGTCACTTATAATATCAATTATTTCTTTCGAGAATTTTGCGAAATTGAGTGATGTTTTTGCCGCATCTTAATTGCACGACACGAAGTGAAGTTTTAAAGTATTAAAATATAAGGTTGTAACTTTTTTGTAAAGTTGGTACTAGGTAAAAAATTTTAAAATATTTGAAAAATAGTTTATCATCTTGACATAACGGAAAATTTAGTTGAATGAAAAAATACAAATTATAAAATTGTACTATTCTTCTGCAAGTGCAGCTGAATGATCAGTTGTTTATCTTTAGTTACTTAACGTACAAGTACCGTTGACTTTAAAAAGTTTAAGAAACATAATTTAGGCTATTGTGTCAAAATGAGTTTTTACAAAGATCGACTGTTCTCCAGACATCATTTTCACTAACAAAATACGTTTTATTCTTGCTGTGTATGGCACTCCAAAGAAGATCGATTTAATTGACAGTCATAGATATTCAACTTTTGTAAAATGTACATGGCTCAATAAACCTGCGCAATTACCTTATCTTCCTCAAACATCTAGTGCTGCTTAAGAGCATTTTACCGGGTGCAGTATCAAGTTCCAGTTCCAAGTTCCAAGCTAGACAACGAACTGGCCCCTGAAAACTGGGGATGGACATTGAAGAACAACTTTTTGGAGCCAATTCTAACTCTGCTCCCACCTGCTCCAGACATACTGCTAATAATACTTTTTTCTGTAATTACAGCAAGGGCTGTAATTATAATTTTGGATGCAGAAATGTTGGATTGCATTGTTCATCAGCATGTGGTAACTGCCACGGCCAAACTACACGGTCAAACATTTATAATGATGTGTGCGACATCAATGAAGATGTAATAGATCCATCTTGTTTCTTGAGGAAGTCTGCGGATATAAAGCTGCCAGAAGAAGATGGAGAAAATATAAACTTAGAAATGGAATCTGAGCAAGATCCACTGCTTGTTTCAACGCAAACATATTGTGAATTAGGCCTACTGGGAATACCACGTTATAAAAAACACGCCGAAAGTTACAGTCTATGTGCTGATACATCTCGAAAACGGTCACTCCTATGAAAAAAAGCTATTGGACCCTTTTTTGTGCGAAATCACATGAGCGACAAACTTGATAATACATATTTTTATCGTAAAACTAACCGTTAACGAGATATTAGCAAAAACCCCTTCTTTATGACCTTTCACTTCGCGTAAAATCTTTAGCGGCATGAGGACTTTTCACATTTCATTTATAACGGTAATATAAAGCTCCACGCAAACAATCAGCTCCATCGGAATTATGGCTATGGGTAATGTCTATTTTGACTAGACTAATATAACAAGAATATTCTTTCAAGTTTGGAACCTAGAGTAGATTCGTACTTGAGCGCTTGTAGAACCTACAATAATCGATTTATTTATAAAACATTCTTTGTTTGCTACTTAACTCCAATGAATTAGTTCTGTAAACATATTTAGTTATGTGTCAGTTTATTAAAGTAGATGCAATAGTTTTCTAATACCGAATATGGACTCCATATTACGTTGAATTGAGAGTAAAAACCTGTCTAATATTATTTTGCTTTTATATTGCAATGATTTTCAAGCAGCTAGAAAAAAATCTAGATCAGAATTTTATAGAAATTTATCCTAGTCATGTATTAGAAAAATATATTGGATTAGCAACATTTACAATAGAGGAATATCTTGGAAGAAGTAGAATAAGAAAAATAAACAGCATAAGCGTATATAGAATTTTCTATTATGTGATTTTTGCTTTTGCAAGTGTATCTTTGATTGTTTTAAATGATTTTTTAGAACCATTCGATCAGAAAAACCTGATTCGCTGGTATCTAGCTTTTTATGATTTGCATATAGATGTTGTGTTGCTGTGGACAGTAATATTATCAAATCATCTACAATCTAACACACTGAAACAGACATGGACTAAAATGACAATCGTTGATAATACATTATGCAGTTTAGGATTTGTGATTAATAGGAAATTATACTTTTATGGTACATTTTGGATCATTTTTATGATTAGTTTAAATGTAATTGCCCATGGAATGCTCAAAGATGTGTTAAGTGGCCAACCTATACAATACTTTTCCATTTCAAATGCTATATACTGTTTTATAAACATCTACCAAACATCCTTAGAGAGTTCATTTCAAATTTGGATGTTAAGATTGAACTATAGATTTAAATTTTTAAATGAGTATATTCAGCAAAAAAACTGGATTATTTCCATAACACCATTAAGTCAAATCATGGTAGTGTATCAAAAGCTATGTTGTACAGCCAGAAACGCAAATAAGATATATTCTTTAGCTATACTTATCAATCTAGCACTAATATTCTTTACTTTCATTTATCAACTATACGATATACTTCTGCTAGTGAAAAAAAATGAGTTTTCTTTAGAAGTGATTCCGAATATTGCAATTTGGATGTTTTACGCTTTATCAAATTTTGCTTCAATCGCAGTTACTGGAACACTTCTAACAAAGCATGTAAGTAAATTCTCTTTATTAACAATAAATTACAAACTTTTAAAATGTTTGTGAATAAGCTATTATTAACTTTCCAACCAGCCCGGAAGTGACTTATAAGGAACAAAATCTATCTCTCACGGTTAATATATTGGTTTAGGCACGTATCCTTTAAAAATTCCCGTTAATGTTATTTAGAAAACGAACAAAATGCTGGTTTGCAAGAAATAAAATGGGGTGCAAACAAAGTCTAATCTATTTTATGCTTTTATTCTGGAGAAATAAATTAGTATGCCGCATCATGGTTTGTTGAATTTCAAAAGAATAAAGAGCTTTTATGTCATTACTCTTATTTGTCCAGACAGCTTTATTGCCGTAAATGTTGGGCTTAATCGTTTTGTGTACCTTTTAGTAAAATAACAGACATAATTTTGTCTAATTTTATTATTGATTATACAAGTTGTACTTAGGTTTGATTGGTTAAATTCATACAGCCCCTCTAAAAACTTTAAAGGGAGTATAAGCTTTAGTGAAACTACGCAATAATTCGTCTTGATCGAGTAATTAGTTATTAAAAGTTACAGTGCTATTTCTAGAACTTCCGCACTAAATAAAAAACACAAACTGTTGCAAACTTTGAATTTGTTTACAATAAATTAATGTTTTTACAATTTTATACAAAAAATATTGTTTGATACGCGAGCTCTGTCAATCTTTAAGATCTTGGTTTTTAAAGCAACCCGCTGACAAGTCATGCGTTAAATCTCGTTCTCAAACCTCAAACTTGACGATTTGGGAAAATGATTCCGTCTGATGTATGTTGTTTTGAAAGGATCGACTAAAAACAATTTGTTGAGCCAATCTATAACAGGTGGTTGTTGTTTTATTTTCGTTTATTAGTTCAAGTTTAAAAGGGTCCAATAGTTACAATGCACAAACTAACGCATGAGAAATTGTATTCGTCAGACCTACAGTCAACTAAAATACATCAAAGTAGCTGTAGCAAGTCATTTAATCACAAAAAAAATTGCATTACAATCAAATTACCTGATTGTATTATTGCATACAGGTTCAGGAAAAAGATATACATGTTTTTAAAATAACAACTATTTGGTTCCATATCAAATGTTTAGGGATCTTTATTACAGTTTCTTTAAAGTTGCTATTCTGTTTTAGGGAGAATGATTATAAAGTGTAAATAAGAAGCAGGTAGCTATTTTTTGTTTTGCTTGTACAGTAATTTCCTTCATGTAAGTTCCCTTTCTCTGTTTCATTTATGTTGATTCTAGTTGTGTGATGTGAATTCTATATTACTTAACTAATCTGAAACTTAAACCTCTCAATTAAAAACTATAGATAAGTCAAAATCTAATAACAACTAAATTTAACAAAAAAGTTGTTTTGATGTGTCATAATAAATTGTAAATTTGTCCTTTTGAAATGGAAATATCACTAGAAAACAACGAGTATTATTAATGTTTGTAGTATGATTACAGTTACAGTATATTGTTAACTGGACATGTTATTCGTGCCTTAAATACAACTACTGTTTTATGTGTATCACAGTCAGTACATAATGATTTTGGTTGATTTTATAACCTACATAAAATGATATACGTTGTGGCTAAGATGTTAGTGGGCTTGCCTACTGGTCGGGAACAGAGGTTATTTCCAGTGGTGGGGATAAACTGATTTATTATTTGAGTGTGTGCAATCTCCACGGTGGGATGAAACCACATTTGATAGGCCGTGTAAGAAGTCCCTCTCACCATTATTTTGTGTACACTTGCATGTCTATGCTATTTTATATGTGTTGTTATTTGTTTGTGCTTATTGCCTTGCTTGCTTATGTATGTTTACTATGTTGTATTAGGTATGTGTTCCTGTTACTGACTTGAAACCAATGCAACTTAATAAATTGATTTATTAATCTATATCATTCATTGTAATCAAAAACTCATTGTAATCGTACTAAATAATAATTTGATCACTTACTAAACTTGAAGCGTTAACGTATTTAATTTGGGCTAGCATATTTTTAAGGAGGTTTTTACAAAACTAGCCGTTTATTTGAGTCAGTTTAAATCCGCCCCTCCTCGCTCAACGTTAAGAGTAAATTAATAAAATTTTATAATCATATTTAACTATTCCTTTATTTGTGTTTATCTCTCTTCTTCCGTGGAGTAGATCAATCGTTGTCAGTTTATGGGCACATGTTAAAAAAGTAATCACAACGTAAAATCGTTTTTTGTTCTTTTTGTTATAATTACTATCATAAAATTTGTCATTTGTAAGGTTGGTAATGCTGTGCCAACTTCCGGTTTGTTAAATATTTGAAATTTACGCGGGTAGAGTAACTTGGGCTATGATTGTCTGGTGTTGGGACTCCGGATAATTACAAAATACATACATTCTCTTAGCGTTTGAAACTGACTGCAATAACTTTCTATTGTGATGTTTTCATTGTTGATTAACTGTTTAAGTTTAAGGGTAATTTGATTGATATTTTTCTACCTGAGTCTAATTTATTTGGGGTGTATTGAATCCATAAGTTTAAAATTTTTGTAGGTTAACCAATATTTAAAAAGATTGAAAAAATTGTTTAAATTGCTTAAATACAGTCATACTCGACCGTAAAATAGCATTTTCCGGACTGTAGTCGCTACCGTAAACATGAATACGATACAGTATGAAATAAATGTATTTTTAGCCGCGTTCAATATTTCAGATCTGTTTACTAAAACAACTCCGTTTCTATAGTATCCATTGTTTTAAATAATTGTTACTATAGCAATAGAGCTTTTAGAGCAAAAAGAGTTGAAATAGCGAACCCAACTTTTCTAAGTTACTAAATCTTATTACAAGAGTAGAAATACATTGTTTATTTGTCAAATGAGGTCATAAATAAACCGGAAGTCAGCTAATATTAAATTAATTATAACGAGCAAGAAATAAATTCGAGCTATTATGATACAGATTTCATTTAATAAATTTCAGGCAAATTAGATTTGAGGGGTTTGGGTTGAACGAATAAAGATGTTTTGTGTAATTTGTAATTTGACCGACTCTCGCAAAATAAAAATCAATTATTATATAAGCTTTATAAGTAATGAATGAGATCCCCAAAGATGTATAAAAGTTAAAAGAATAGTTATAACGAGAAAGCTTTGGCTTCCTTGTTTATCTTGTTCATATCTCAATGTCGATGATGAGATTGTTCTAAGAAAACACAAACCTTTTTTTAGTAATTAATTGTTCTTTGTGTGAGTGTAAGTGGAATTTAAAGACAAAAGAATCTAAACAATAGACACAATTGATGTTGCCACGGAATACAAAAAACAAGGAGGTTATTAAAATCAATAGTAAAATAATTTTTATTGTTAAATTAGTAACTCTAGGAAAGAAGTGAATAAAATACTAATATCTTGCAAATATCTTGTTAACATGGCGGTTTTCTCATATCAACGAATAAATAAAGGTATAAGACAAGATTTTTTCACAGAAATGTATCCGGCTTACATTTTTGAAAAGTTCCTTGGTTACTCAATATTTTCAGTACATGGACCTCCTTTAGAAAGGAACATAGTCTTCATACAGAATAAAAGTACTTACAAGATAATCTATTATACCATTTTCACAATAGTGTCTGCGGCTTGGATTGTTTTAAATGATATTTTAAAACACCTTAGCGGAAGAAATGTACTTCATTTTTATCTACTTGTTTATGATTTGCATGCTAATCTTGTACTCTTTTGGATTATAGTTTTATCAAATACTATAAATGGCATTAAATTAAGAAAAGCATGGAGTACTATGATTATGACTGATAGTAAATTGTACAACTTGGATTTTAACTTTAGTAATCTCACCTATTACTATAGCATTTACTGCATTATTCTAATAATATGCGTCAGCGTAGTTGCGCATAAACTTTATCAAGACATAGAATTCTCACCTGGTCCACTTACAAAAATTATTATGTTATGTGCATATTTTTATCAATTGTCTATGGAGATTACCTATCAAGCATGGATGCTCTCTTTGCAACAGAGATTTGAGTTTTTGAATCAGTACATTCATCTAAGACAGAAAGTCATTTCGTTGAGAGTGTTGACAGATATTTCAGAACTACATCAACGTTTGTGTCACGTAACCAGAATTATAAATAAAGTTTATTCGTTGGCAATGGCATTGGAATTATCTCTACTAATGTATGCATTTGTTCTACAAATCTTCTTTGTAGTACGGTTTCTAGACGAAATTGAAATATTATTGGCAAATATCGTTACGGTAGAACAGTGGATGCTTTTTGCTGTGTTAAATCTGATGTTAATAATATTTCCTGGGGACACTGTAGCAAGACATGTAAGTGTAATTTTTAACTTGCGTAATTAAGGACTGAACGATATACAGGCGAAATGTGCAGTCCACAAACAAAAAAAGTTTTTTGATGAAATATCTACTAGATCATTTACTGGGATCGTTGAGTGAGAAGTTCTCACTCAACGCTGGGATGCAGCAGCGTGTAGTGCATACGAAACAGTGGAAGCAGTCCCTATACGACGTATGCGCTATTACGCTCGTACGCAATGTGTCCGAGCGTGATAGCGCATACGTCATATCGGGACTGCTTCCACTGTTTCGTATGCACGGCACGCTGCTGCTGGGATGAGTACTGTAACGTGTTAACACTTGGGCGGTGTTAATGTTACACTTATTATTAATTCTTTTAGACGGAATAAAACACAGTTTTATATCTATGAATTATTTATTTGACTCTACTAGTTTATTGATACGCGTTGCCTAGTACCATTTCGTATCTATGTAAAATTATATGAGTTGTGAGTCGTTCACAACATTACCCCGCCCGATCTGAAACGTGGGTATTTACACACATGAAAAAGAAAAAATACGGAATGGTATTTTGGAGAAAAAATGGAGTATTTTAAGGTAACTTGAAGAAAGTTTTAAAATTCTCCAGCTACAAAAACTCTACTAGGCAGTATAGGTAGTTACAATAAAAAAACTTAAGCTAAATAACACTACGGAACTTGCGACGGCAACTCTTGGAACCTGTAAACAGAAAGAAAAAAACAGAAAAGTGTTCAAATTTTTAAAGTCAACAGGTAAAAGGTTTTCAAAAGATGCCCTCGCGTAGCATTTGAAATCAGCTTATTGTTGGCTATTATAAAGTAACTAATCTAAAAAATATGCAGGCTTTAGCCTATCTAAAGAGATAGGGCCAGTGTGATTTTCTAGAGTGGCGTATTTAACTGTCCGTTCTAACACTTTATAGGGGCCTAAATAACTGTCTTTCATGCCCAAGGTGTGCGTGTCATTACGAACGTATACGTGTGTGCAGTTGGTCAAGTCGCTGGGAACGAAGGACTGACTGGAATACGTTTTTGTAAAAAAATACTTTTGCTTCCTCATACGACGTTTGAGATTGGCTATGAAATTAGGAAGGTTCATGTCGTTAGCCAGTTGTTCTTCTTCGAAGAAATCACCAGGTAGTCGTAAAGGTGTAGCATACAGGATTTCTGCAGGAGAAACATTAACTTGTGATTTCAGGGTTGCACGCAAGCTCAATAGAATCCAAGGGAGATTCGTTAACCAGGAGGAAGTTCCTGTGGTTTGAATGGATTGTTTGAGTGTCCGATTAAAACGTTCAATAACGCCTTGACTAATCGGATGGAAGGCCGTGCATTTGACGTGTTTAATTCTAACATGGCCATGAAGTTGATCCATGCATGCGAAAGGAATATTCTTGCATTGTCCGTGGTGAGATACTTGGGAATTCCAAAGCGGGATATCCACGTGTCGACAAGTGCAGTGATTACTGACTCTACGGAAGAATCCTTCAGAGGAATGGCTTCCGGCCACCGACTGTAGCGGTCAATAATGGTAAGTAGGAATTTATAGCCTCCCGAAGAAGGAAGGTGTACTAGGTCGAGATGGACCTTAGTAAAACGTTCATCTGGTTCTACAATAGGTTGTAGAGGGGTTTTCGTATGACGTCGAACTTTATGTTTCTGACATTCAGCACAAGATATGACCCACTTCTGAATATCGTGGTGCATAGATGGCCACAGATATCGCTGAGTAATCAATCTTTTAGTAGCACGGATGCCAGGATGAGCGATGTTGTGTAATTGTTGGAATAAGGGATACCTGAATTTGAGTGGGATATAGGGTCGTGGTTGTCCTGTACTAACATCCACCCAGAGGTTTGATTTGTTGGCAGTTTGAATGGAAATGAATTGAAAGTTACTACGAGATCGGAGCTGGTTTAACTCGGGATCTTGTTCTTGAGATTGAGCGACTTCGTCGTAATTAAGATCAGATCCAGGGACGTTAATAAGATTAACTCTTGTCAGAGCGTCTGCCGGAATATTCTCTTGACCTTTGATATATTGGAGGTCAGTTGTGAATTGAGAAATAAACTCGAGTTGTCGAAACTCACGTGGTAAATATTGGTCTCCATTATTTTTGATCGCTGTACACAAAGGTTTGTGATCCGTAAAGATTTTGAAATCTCGACACTCAACGTAGTAACGAAATTTCTTCAAAGCGAAGTATATTGCGAGAAGTTCTCGAGAAAAAATACTGTACTTTTGCTCTGTGGTGGTTAACTTCCTGGAACAGAAAGCTAGTGGTTTCCACATGCCATCTTCAAACTGTTGCAATATTCCAGCTATAGTGGAAGACGAACTGTCTGCAGCTATACTGATAGGGTTATTAATTCGCGGATGTACCAATAAAGTAGCGGTAATCAAAGCATTCTTCGCGTGCCTAAAGGCTTCTAATTGTTCATGATTTAACTGGACAGGCTTTAGCGAAGCTTTACCAGGAATAACAATAGAGTTTAACGGTGCCAGAATTTTCGCACAGTTTGGTACAAATTTATGGTAATACGAAATTAATCCAATAAAATTGCGGAGTGATTTCTGACTTGAAGGCAATGGGTAATCAATTATAGCTTGGACTTTGGAAGCCATTGGTTTGATACCGCGTGTATTAACGTGATGTCCTAAAAAATCGAGCTCATTTACTCCAAAGAGACACTTTGGTAGGTTTATAATTAGGCCATTGTCTTTTAATCGGGAAAACACTTGGTGTAAATGTTCAATATGTTGCTGCGAATCAGCACTAAAAACTAATATATCATCTAGATAAGAAAAACAAAATGGGAGCCCTGATAACACAGTGTCCATGAAACGACTCCAAGTGCTGGCTGCATTCCGTAGTCCGAAACACATCCGTTTGAACTCAAACAGTCCCAGAGGTGTGATAATAGCAGTCTTGTGAATGTCCTCTGCCGCTATTGGTATTGCGAAGTAGGCCTTTTTGAGGTCTAGCTTCGAGAATATGGTTGCACCAGCAAGTTTTCTTGTAAAGTCCGTTAAAAAAGGAATGGGATAACAGTCTGGTACTGTCACTGAATTAAGTTTTCTATAATCGCCAACCAAGCGATAACTGTCTGTTGGGGCGATGCGGGCTGAGATGTCTTGGTCGTCACCAGGAGGTAGTGCCTCTGCTGCGCCTACTGCTCGCTTTCCGACGATGTGAATTGGCGTGGCGTAGCTAGATGATGACCGCTGTACTACGTCAGCGTCCAAGAGCTCATTAAGATGATCTTCTAGAAAAGAAAGATGATTAGGGTTCAGTTTGCGACAGCGTGCTTTAACTGGGGGTCCTGTCGTGTCAATGTGATGGACTACAGTATGTTTTACCGGTTGATGATAGTCGAACTTACGTAAAAGTTCTGGGAAGTGTGTGTTTAGCATCTTGCTATAAACATCAAGATTGCTAGACATGTTGTTAACAGTACCTGAAGAGTGTACGTTAATGTTTGAAGGTAAGGGAAGAGGGGAAGAAATCGCAGGAGTAATGATTGACTCGGAAGGAGGATTCAAAACATTAGCCTGTGCGGAAAATATTTTTCGTTTAGTGCCAGTCTTAACTTGTTGGGTTGAGGAACCTTGACTGCGAGTTCGAGCGGGCTGGACATCTGCTGTGCAAATGACCCGTTGAGAAGAGCAGTCAGTCTTAACTGGGGGGGTTGGAAATTGACAACCTTTGCTGCGGTTTCGGGTGAGCTTGACATTTGCTGTGCAAATGACTCTTCGAGAAAAACACTCAATAGTTAGGTTGTGCTGCTGTAAAAAATCCAGGCCTAGAATGGCTGTAGATATGTCAGCAACATAAAATTTCCAGGAGCATGGCGGTAGGCCAGGAATTGGGAAATGTAACCTCAAAGTTATAATACCTGTCACAGGAATTGACGTGTCGTTCACGGCCAAAAATGAAATGTTGGCAGGCGTGATACGTTTATTACAGGAAACTGCAACGTTGGTGGGTAAAATCGAATAACTCGCACCCGTGTCAACCACGAAATTAATTTTGTAGGTTAGGTCCTGTAAAAAGATTAAATTAGAAGTTGGAGGGATTGAATTAACCCTGGGAAATGGTAAATTGGCATTGCCCGAAGGCAAGGGACGGCGTTTATTGAAATGCTGAGGAATTTGGGGTTTCGGAGAGAATGTAGTAGTTACAGGGGATTGCCGCTTGTTCATGGTAGAAAGTTCATTGGAAATGATTGTAAGATTGGTCGTCAAACTGTCTAGTTTCGCTTCTAATGCAGTAGTAGTTAAAGGTTGTGGTGCCTTTTGCATAAAATAAATCAAATCTAATCTCTCTACAAAAGATATTAATGGTAAGTCATTGAAATTTAAGGATTGAATTTTGAGTTCTGATGGTAGTTTGGCTATTAAAAAGTCCTTGGTTAACTCTTCAGTCAGATCAAGGTCGATAGCTAACTTCTGAATGTTAAAAAGCAATTCTTTGACACTACCAGAGAATTGAAGAGTCTCCAAAAGATTATTAATGCGAGATTCTCGTGGTCCCAGAATCGATTTTATTACTGCCCGTTTCAATGTAGTATATGGTCTTTGTCTCGGCGGATTTATAGTTAGGTCTCGATGAGCTCCTAAAACGTCAAAAGGTAAATTTAGAGTTAATAAGTTATATTTAGCTAGTTCACCGTTGATCAGCATACGAGCAAAGTATCGTTCTACCAAAATAAAATACAGGTCGATATCGTTACTCGTAAAAACTGGAAATGGAACTTTGACAGTCGCCATTTGAAATATTAAATAAGTAAATAAATGATTTGAACTTATCGGATCAGAAAGAGCACTAGTTCCGTTTCCAACGGTCACCTTCAGCCAGCCACGACAAGTCAAGCAAGCAAGGCAGGATCTTACGATGACAGGAGTCGAGCAGCAGCTGATGACAGATAACGCAGGAGCAACTAGATGTGGTTCACCTGGAGAATTCAGTGCAGCAGGCAAAGACCAGTACTGCTAAATTCTTCTTCAGGAACGTGGGGTCACCATTTGTAACGGGTTAACACTTGGGCGGTGTTAATGTTACACTTATTATTAATTCTTTTAGACGGAATAAAACACAGTTTTATATCTATGAATTATTTATTTGACTCTACTAGTTTATTGATACGCGTTGCCTAGTACCATTTCGTATCTATGTAAAATTATATGAGTTGTGAGTCGTTCACAACAGTACTATACGTTCTTTAAGTAAAATGTTACAGTATGTGTTTTTTTACTACCACCAGTTTTAGCAAGAATGTTTATTACTTGTTATTTTCCTTGTATTTTGTGATGTTGATTTTTAAATTTTCAGCTGTCGAGCTTTAAGTATTGATGTTAGTTTCATCTGTGGTTAGATGTAGGAACGATTTCGAAAATCGAATGCTTTGGTGCCTTCTGTCGTGATTCTTAAACTTAAAAACTTGCCTTCAGAGCAGGCACAGAACGTTCGATAAACAAATTATTTTACTGAAAGAAATTAACAGTATAATTCAAAAGTAAATCTTTGGGGTGAAATAACACTTTTTTGTGCCATGTAAGCAGTGACAAAGTTATTAAAAATAAACTGCTAAGAGATAGGGGGGGGGTGGTCATTTGTATTGAACGTATGGGATGAAATAAGTATTTCATTTTTTGTCGCACGGAAAAAATTATTCTTACCTTTCTTGTACACAATGTAAAGACGAGAATTTTGATATACTTACTTCTTTATCACGTTCTTTGGTATAGTGGAAAGCTGGAGTTGAAATTTTACCCATGGCATATAATACCGAATTCCGTTGAACATATGCATTGTACACGCAATTAAACAATGATTCGATAATAATTACATAGAATGTATTAGTAGGTGTACTTCTCCAGCAATTCAAATTCTGGTCGATGGGTGGGAGAATGGTCCTGTGCCTTTAATCACTCGAGGCGAACTGCACAGGCGCATGAAAGTCGTAGAATATACCATGTCAGTCCCATAGGTCAGTCGGTTTTGTCTAGCCTAGTCGAAAGCCGTTAAGATGAGCGTCTGCTTCGTGCGCAAAACTTCTTTACGTGAAGGTGAAGTTTGCATTGTGAAGGAGAGAGGAGTAAAATGTTTGCTCCAAAGAAGCATTGAAGAGGAGATGAGGAGCACGAAGAATTTCTAAAAGAAGCATTGACCTGAGTGGATGGCAGTCAATCTGTATTTTACGACTTTCGTGCACCTGTGTAGTTCGCCTCGGGTAGTTAAAGGCACCGAGCCATTCTCCCACCCGTCGACCAAAATTTGAATCACTAGAGAAGTTCATCTACTAATACATTTTTTAATTAATTTATTTATTTGATAATAATTAATTATACATTGTGCCAGACAATGAAGCTAATAAAAGCTTGTGCTTGTTCTAGAGCACAATTTCACTATAAGGTCAAGTCCAATAAATATAAATATTTCAAAATAGGGTACATTCTATGTAATTATTATTGAATCATTGTTTAATTGCGTATAGAATGCATATGTTCAACAAATTCGGTGTTATATGTCATGGGTAAACTTTCAACTTTCCACTATACCAAAGAACGTGATAAAGAAGTAAGTATATCAAAATTCCCGTTTTACCATTGTGTACAAGAAAGGTAAGAATAATTTTTTCCGTGCGACAAAAAATGAAATACTTATTTCATCCCATACGTTCAATACAAATGACCACCCCCCTATATCTTCGCAGTTTATTTTGAATAACTTTTTAACTACTTACATGACACAAAAATGTGTTATTTCACCCCAAAGATTTGCAACCCCTAAATTTTTACGGTTATTTGTTTATAACTTTTTTATTACAAGCATTTCTCAGAGAAGTGAATTGAAGAAGTTGTAGAAAATCGAATTTCCGACAAAAACGTTATGAATTACTTCTTTCCTCAGACCTATGGTTAACGAGATAAATTGAAAAAACACTTTAACCTCTTTTTCCAAGATGGCGGACACTTCACAGCCTCCGATTAATATGAAAACTTGAATGTAGACTTACCACACACCTCCCTACATACTAAACAAAAAAATTGCTGTTATCAAGTCTTTTGGGTGTTCGGGAGACCATACGACGTTCACCCATAAAACTGGCTGTCTTCTACCCTATCCCTATAAAGGGCAATGGATGAAGCTATCAGATTAAGTGTGTGGTAGAGAAATTTGTGAGAATTCTCGACGGTAACTCATACCGATCATGGGGAGCCCTGGTAGATGAGACCGGTGTGGGCGGATTCGAATCTCGCCTGGGATAAAGTCATCTAAGGTCACCAAGGAACGCGCTGCTTGACTGAGGTCATTTATGGTCACCAATGGAACCCGCTACTTGATCGAGGTCATTTATGGTCACCAACGGAACCCGCTACTTGACCGAGGTCATTTATGGTCACCAACGGAACCCGCTGCTTGACCGAGGTCATTTATGGTCACCAAAGGAACCCGCTGTTTGACTGAATCTCAAGTGCGGAGAATTGAAGGTTTACCCGGCTTTTGGGCTAATGGGAAACTGCAGGCCGCCAGGTAAATGTGCTTAGGAGCTATCCCGACCACCCTATACCGGACTGCAGCCGGGTACAGTGATTGGGAGAAGCTCTGAAAGCCATTACACTTAAGGAGAGTTGAAGCGAATACATAGCCTCTCACAATCAAGACAACTTCACCTAAAACGGGTACACACCGGGAGTCTATAACGTGTAGACTTAAACAAACCGCTGTCGAGGGCCCACCAAGCCTAAAATCGGTAGATCGGGGTGGCAAAACCATTAAAAAACTAAGTCCCGCCACAATTGAGGTTGGATTCGATCGGGCAGTGGTCCCATTTTGCAAGAGCGCATAGCTGGGGAATAGTCCTATTGCTGGACGAGGTACACTTCGGTACCGGCTGGTGAGCAACGTGTTAAGTCAATTGCTCCGGCACTAGTCCTGCGATAGCTAGCAGAAGGTGGATAGGCAACCTCGCTCCGACCAGTGAGCTGATTTGGTAGCAATTGCTGTACTGCCGGTTATGCAACTTGCGCGCTGATTAGGCGTATCCCAATCACTTCCTTCTGAAAGGGAACGTGGGGGTAAGTTCACACAGGTACCCCACGTAAAACAATCATGACATTCAATGTTATCAAGTCTTGTGACTTTTCCCATATACCAATTTTCCTGTCGCCTGGAATATATATCCTGGCTACATTTGTAACAGACCGTTTTTCTGCTTATTTGTTTGTTTTAATATCTCCTCGTATATTGATAAAAATATTACTGGGTCATTTTTTGGAGGATAAAATTCAATTTTAATAATATTTTTTATAACGCCATCTATGTTTGACATTTCAACTACAAATTATCGATTTTTCAGTAATCCCTATATGGCCTTAAAGGTTTTCTAGCGCTCTCATTCGCTATCAACCTAGTAAACGTTAGACGCATCATGTGGCGGGAAAAGAAATGTCCCCGCGACCCAATTCTCTTTTAAAACATGCTTTCTTCTGAAAATTTCTTGAGAAATCAAAACGTTAGATTTGATGCCGTTTAAATTTTTGTGATTTACAAATAATGATTTGTTTAATTAATTGATGATTCGTTTATAGAAACAAGCAGGTGTGTTCTTTATATTATTTTTATGTGGAAACGTTACTTAGCTAGTGCATCAAAATTTAAAAGTGAATTACTAGAATTATGTGCTAAAAAGTAACAATTTGAGGAAGATCCATGATACGATAAGAAATCAATTTTTATAAGATTCTGACCTTAATTTCTCAATTAACCAACAAACTTAAATAACTATCAAGGTTGGATTTAATAAGTATTTTAAAACTAGTTATGAATCGTTAAATTCATTCATAGAAGCACTGAATGTTTAACTATACATTTTTATATAACATCATCATTAATATTATAGTAATACTTTAGTTATTTAACGACGGAAGGCCTTCTAGTTCACTATTTATCTATTGACTAGAAAATGATTTTTTTATGTGTGAATAAATAAATGATATTATTGAAGCTATTTTATATCTTTTTTTATATTGGTTGCTCTTCTTGTGTGATAACGGAGTAAATGAATCCAGTCTTTGCACAATTGAGGCTGATTCACGTTAAGATCTAGAACTCCGTGATTGTAGAGCATCACTGCTAATATTTTCTTGGTTTAAATCAATCGTGCTGGCACCCTTTTCCTTAGCTCTATGAATTTGCTAATATTCCAATTCACCCACGATCTGTTTTAATTTAACAAGAGTCGAGCCGTGCTTATTGGTCAGGATACACCAAAGTCGGAGTCTTTTGTTTTATGAAATAATACCTCCAGTTACAATGCAGTTTTGAAGAAAAAGATTGTTTGACTATGATCCCATGATCGTCCCATGCTCAAATGTCCTGAATCGTCCAACAATCGAAACATTAGTAATTTCTTGTATTATTTCGAAAGCTATGGATCATGTTAAACAATAGATGGTAGAATTTCAATGCATGCTTAGATTAGATACAAACAGTAATTTTGCGTAATTTTACATGAATTACAAAACCATATTGCATTTTGTATTGGAAGACGCGATAAGATTCTGCACAGTACAAGAATTTCTAATCGATAATATTAACGATATGTAATCTATAAATTAATACTTCTCAATACTCTAAAATTTGATATATTTGGGTCATTCTTTCTGAACTCAGCCACTTGAAACCTCTACTTTCGAATATCATATGTCTCCTATATGAAGAAATTTATATTTGGTCCCTAAAACAGGGTAAACACGTACCCAGTTTCATGAAAAAGAAATTTTACAAGTTGAGAAAATTAGAAAAAGAAATATTTTTTAGATTTCTTTTAACGGCATCGCATTCTTCGTCAAAGAATACATAAATTTTGTCCACTGCGTTTTTTTCCTAGAGTGCTTCAATTTCGAGTAAAATTGAGAACAACGATTTGCCATTTTTGAAAGTTTATCATTTTTTTCATCGAAGATTGTGTCAAATAGAAAAAAAATGATAGAGTAAAAAATGCTTATTTTTACTCAATGAATACGAAAAAATTATATGAATGAATTACAGACCGATTTAAAGCGATTTTGAAAATTACTGTTATAGGTGTTGTCTATCTATGGGCTTAATAATATTAATTAAAACTTTCTAAAATGATAAAAATTTTCAAAATCGCTCTAAAACGATCTGTAATTTTTTTTCGTATTCATCGAGTAAAAATAAGCATTTTTTAAACTTTTTTTGCTATTTGACGCCATTCTCGATGAAAAATGGCAAATTGTTCTCAATTTTGCTCGAAATTAAAGCACTTTAGTAGGAAAAATCGCGTTCAGAAAGAATGACCCATTTATATTCTTTGTATTCTATATACTCTTTGTCCATTCTGGATATTAACATCTTGTTGATTGTGTTCTTACCTATTTATTATTATTGTTGTAACTTATATGTATAACTGTTGTAGTTTTTCTATCATTGACAATTTGCGATACTGTAAAATGGTCAAATCACCAGTGACGGGATTTCAGCTCTGTTATTGGGGGGGGGGGCAAGTCGTACTATTGAGTTACAGATTTTTTACATACATTTATTGTACGAATAAATTGAAACAAATTGATGCATTAATCTTAAATAAATATTGTAAATATTTTCAGTCTTAAAATATCTTATGTTAATCCATCAGATGGAGCGACCAGCGACTTTATGGTTGCAAATTTGAAGACTCCAATATCTAAAACATGAATTAAAATTTATGAATGAAATGAAGTATTTTTCGAATATTGAAAAAGCTAATTTTATGTTATATCTTTGAAAGAAATTTGCTATATTGTATATAATATGAGCCGGTTTAGTACTTTTTGACCAAAGTCTGCGCGCGCACATCACCGATTTTGGTGGAAAAAATGTATGTTATCGTAAACACTTCACAAGAAAAGAAGATTCCCACATTTTCAGCCGCCAACACTCCTCCTGTGCCTAGATACAGCATTCTGCTATTTTTTAATTCTCATAGCATTTTTTCAAAGAAAAGCCCTTATTATAATATACTTAAGTAACCTCGGTCCATTTGGGCGAAGTCACTCGCAATAAAAAAAATGAGTGAAAGAGGATGGAATGACAAAGTGAGCCAAGGTGAAACATTTCTGTTGAATTTAACCGATTTGGCAAAGTTTTGAAAATGGAATATTTTTGATAAAAACTGATTTTGGGTAGCTTAGAGGTGGGCACAATTTTCGTAAAATACAATAAAAAAAAGAAGAAATTGGCTGTTGGTTCAAGTCATTGGTGCAAATGGGACGGAGAGAACAATGTTAAAAAAGACCAAAAATCGACCATTTAAAAAAAAGTTTAAAACGATATTATTTGATAAACATTTCATATACAAATAAAATTTAACATAAAATTTTGCATAATTAAAAATATTTACTAAATGTTTCGTTTTCAGCAAACAATTTACTATATTTAGATCTTCATATTTTATAAATATTTAACGTACATTTTCAAAATAACATTTTCAATTTAGGATATATTATAGATTATATAAATATTATATTGCTCATCGATGTTTAACTTTACAATTAAAATATGTAAAACATGTGTTGAAGCATGAAAACCTCTGAAAGCTTTTTGTCGTTTTATAAAACGTTTTTAAACGTTTATTGTGAAAGTACATATGTATAATAATTGTATTTTTAAACTTGAGTTCAGTTTCTTCGAATTACATCACGCGCAATAAAGTGTATAAAGGTGTTTGTTTGCTAATAAACGTTTGGGTGGTGCAAAATCAAATAAAATAGTTGTATTGTACTGTGTTAATTTTTATTAAATGTTTTATGCAGCCTTATGGATATAACGTAGTGTTCTAACTTTTTAAATAATATTAGCATAAGGCCGGTTCTTCGAACCTTAACCACTTCATTCCCTTAACTAATATAATGATTTATAGTGTGGGTACAAACCTTGAGATTAAGAAATATGACCGGATCCACCGCGCAGTGGCGCCTCTGTTGGTGCATTTCCAAGTAGATGGGATATAAACCCTGAACAAGCTCGTTATATTATATATGGATTTTATGTTACATCATATTTATTATGTTGAACAAATTTTTATTTTTTTATATTTTTGTAGGTTTCCTCGAGACAATAAACCAAAGAAAAATGATTTGTTTTGTTTCATTTATTGCATGCAGATTTCAGCCAGACAAATATTAATTCAAGATTTAACGGATAAATCATATTATAATACCTACGTAATAACCTCTCTTCCGCCAAAGCTTCGTAGATGCTGGGACCTGGTTTCTAGGTTATGGGTTGTAGCAATTATTATTATATTATTATTATTAAATCAAATACATCATATTTATTAAAAGTAAATATATACAATAAAATATATTTAAACAACATTCTATCGTAAGTTCAATATTTATAGAAGTATAATATTAAAAATCAAATGTTTTTAAATAGAAAAATATCTGTCGTTTTCTATGTTTGACATACATATAGTAAGAATTAAATATTTTATTTAGATATGATGCTACATAGGAAAGCACGCATTTATTCTCTTAAGGAAATTTCTTTCTCTAGACTAAAACTTGAGACAAAGTATTGAGACTTTGTGTTTCTCTGTTATTTTTTGTTTCTTAATATTTCTTTTACCAAAACAGTGTCTTGGTAAAAAAATGCAGTAAAAATAATTTTTCTTCGGAGGACTAGGACAAAGTGTTTGGTTCCTTTTTTATTTTAAGAAATGTTAAACTCTTCAAAAAGATTCAGTCGAAGATGGTGCTTACAATATCTTCAGAAACAAAAAACTTACAAAAGAAAATTGTTTTTGCTCAAAGTAGCTCATATGCTCTTATTGTTTTTGCTCATGGGTATAGAAAAAGAGTTTTAAAATGATCCCCCCAACATGAACTTTCTAGCCCAAATAGGTGCCGAGATATTTGCGTTATTGTAAATTCAGATCTTAGAAATTTTAGATTTGGATAGATTCGACATTTCTAAGCAGATAAAATATCTTTGTTTGAATTTATCTGAGTATCTTTAAAACGTGAAACATCTACTTATAGTTGTACAGCCTCTAAAATGGCATGAGCTACCAATGATGATATGCCCCTAGATGCTATGCTTGCACTACAAGAAGTCTAAAACTTCAAATCAAAGAATTTCAGCATCACAAGGTTGAGGTCTGCTAGGAGAATATTGAAGCCGAATATAATGCATTCTTATAAAGTAAGGTTGCTTTAAAAACACTCGGAAGATGAGCCCAATAGGTTTTACCAAAAAATGAATGGCATTTTAACAGCAACTAGATTCTAGATTTCATGCTTAAATGCTTTAAATGCTTAGATGCCAATCTATATATGCCAAGAATATATGCTATAAAGCATTTTTTCTAAATGAAAATCTAGCTGTCACTGGTTACTTGAATCTATTCCGTAATAGTTAGAAAATCCAAATCTTAACAATTTCTAGTTTTTAACTCAATCCAGTTCTGCTTTTAGCAAGACGGTGTACCACCACATTATGGTACATATATGTATCGGGAACTAATTGGATGAAACCTTTTCTGAAAGGTGGTTGGGTAGAAGAGGTCACATCGAATTTCCACTCAGATCACACGATCTGTATGACTGAATCACCTTGATTTCTATCTCTGAAGACATTTAAGATCTGTTGTATGAATAGATCTTACAAGATATAGTATAGTTATAAGTCAAGAATGTGATCAAGTGAAATGATTCATAATAAAACGATTAATGAACAAAATAAGCGTTAGACTGCTTTCGGTCGGAGATTTATGTTTAGATGGACAGTTTTAATTTTAAGTTGATCAAATTTAAATTCCTTAAACGCTGGAAATCACCGGAATACCAAATTTGGCTTTAATCGTGCAATATTGTTCAAATATCTGGAAATTTCTATACTTTTATGTAACTGTGTTGTCCGACTGTTGTCGTCAAATACCATCTGCTGTAAGCCCATAAGGCTATTTATTGTATAAATCACATACAAGATTCTGAAGCAAATCTTCTTGTTTTAGGGTAATCGCATGAAGAAAGAACTGTTTAAAGTACTATTGGCAACGAGGGATCCTCTTTTAAAAAGAGAGGTAAGAAAATATAAAAACTATTAATAACAAGTTACTTCTAACTATATAATTATTTTTTACAGATAAATGCATTTTCACTGCAACTTCTGCATGATAATGTAAAAATAACAGCTGGAGGATTTATTACTGTAGATTCGACACTAATATTTAAGGTATATAAGACGTTATACTATTTTTTCATTCTTATCTATTTATTTTATACCTTATGTTTCTAAAGCCTGCTACACACTATGCGTGTTTTGCGATTCGCGATGCGTGATTCGCAAATTCGTGAATAATGTGTACACTTGTGTGCGTTAAGGTTTGATGCATCCGCATCAATGTGTTGGGGTTAGTCCACATGATGAAAAACTGCCGGCATCAAAGAAATTATTTTGGTCACAAATTATCTACGAACTTAAATTACAAAATACGAATTACGAATCTCGCATAATTTGTACACTTTAAATTTGTTGCATGACGAACTACACGAACTAAGCATCACGCTTTTCGAATCGCGCATTGACGCATAGTGAGTATGCGGCTTAACTCTTTGCCCAATTAATATGAAGTCAGTAATTAATAATAAATAACATACTCTCTTTGCAGATGGTCAGTGCCGGGGCAATATATTTGGTTATCTTGATACAGTCTGATGGAATCGTTTCTCGCTTGTAATATACTCTAACAATTATTTTTTCTAATCTAATTAATTTATTCTAAAATACTGCACTGTTCAAATTAATGTGGACAAGACAACAAATGTTTATAAAACTATTGTTTAAAATTTATATTAGAATATACAAAATCATTTAAGCCAGCTTCAATGGATTAGTGGTTAGTATGTTTGCTTTGACAGCCAATTTACCTTTTGAATTAGTTTTTTGTAGTTGGGTATATATTGGACGAACACTTTGAAATTTCAATTTATAAGATATAAAGAACACATGAAGAACAAGAATCACATAATGACACCATAAAAAACATCAAATTCTTACATTTTTGTAACAACAAACACAAATTAGACATTTAGAAGATTTTGAAAAATACAAATGCACAGTACATTTGATGAATGAACAATGACTTTTTACAATAAAACAACATGACGTTAAAGTACCTTTTGTGCAACCGTACACGAAGTGGACACTTAGCTTCTTACGAAACAGGTAAAAAAACAAACCAAATATAGGCTATAACTCACTACAGATTACAAAATAATTCGACGCATCCAATTTTTTTGGTGAATTTTATGGATCCATTTCCTTCGTAATTCGTCATCTTTCGGAAACTTGAACACGTGCATTTTTTGTTCGTCATTGTAATTACCATTGCAACCGGGTACACAACACTGGTTTACCATTTTAAAAACTTTATTAGCACTACATATAGTTAATATGCTACACATAGTATACTGACGTAACTGCTTTTTAGCAACTTTATAGGAGTGTGATTTAAATGCTTATAAAAACTTTATTACAGATGGCATGATGAATTCTCTGGAATGTTGTAACTAGCAACATTGCTTGTTACAACATTTCCGAGAATTAAGTTCATATCATCGGTAATGAGTTTTAATAAGCATTTAAACCGCGCTCCTGTAAAGTTGCTAAAAAATAGTTACACCAGTATGCATTAAAGACGACGATATACAAAATCGAATACACCAGCCAGCACCATTACAATACTAGTACTACATACTGTATTTTGTTTGCTTTTTGTATGTGACGTCATTATGCCGTTTACAATATGTTGTGAGGCCTTATTTATATAAGTAGTGTTGCCTAGACTATTAAAAAGTATTTGGGGACGGACTGCAGCCCGTTATTCTCCACCCAAATACGCCACTGCTGCACCCTGTATAGCTAGAGGGTGTAGCTTCTTAATTCTAATTCTATTCTGAATCAAACAAACAAAACTAATTTGTATTATTGCTACTTGTTCACATTAATTTCAACAATACTTTATGCTTGAAATTCATATGATTTGTATATATATATTTACAATAAAGGCATTACCCTAAAACTGTTTTACTTCTTTTGAATTAAAGATACGTTAAATGTGCTTATTTACAACACATAATACGTCTCTAATAAAGCAATCAAGGTTGACGTTTACACACTATATTATAGTTATATAACATTAACAACTACCTTCAAGATACTTGTTACAGGAAGACCAATAAAACCACAGGAAAGATTTCAGATTTACTACCAATATAAAAAACGAAATAGTAGACCGGCGATGGCAGCGCTCGTTTTATCGAATTTTTATGATTTTTGACAAGGTAGTTGGCGATCAAAAAGTCCACTAAGGCGTTTACGAAAATTGGATTGTACGGTATCTACCGCATTCCCAGCGGTAAACAGCTGATATATAAGGTAGATGGAACCGGTATATGCATTTCCGAACGTTTACGGTACGTTTTTAATAACAACATAGCCTACAAAACCATAGTTGTGTTTATTAAAATGTTTTTCAAAAGTGTTTAAGTTTTCTTGTATACCACAGACAGAACATATATCCTTGACCCGTTATTCATATTCACTGTGGAGAATGAAAACGTATATAAAAAAACCACACACACCTATGAAACAACTTGAATTGTAGGTTATGCTTACCTGTAAATTTCTATTTACCGACTATAAACCTCGATCCACAAATCATGGATACGGTAAATAAAACGGGTATATACCGACTAATTTGTACATTAGTATAAGTGTACGTTTCTTTTCTAATGCAGTATTATTCTTGTTTATTAGTAGTTCAATTGATGTATGCCATGTATTAATTATAGGAATGTTTTTTTTGGACGTAGTTTAATTTATTGGTTCGACTACGTCACAACTAGGTCCGTTGCGTTGCATTTTTCAACGTGACTATAAGCAACTCGACTGCAACGCAACCAGTTAGTAATTGGTTGCCGGCAACGCTGCATACCGCGTCGCTGCCGCCAGTTGCGGTCTACACTTCTACTCTTCTACAGTAGCCAAGAACTGCTGTGACATGGCGGACGGGACAGCAAAATCTTTGAATTTTGTGGGCCTTTTTGAAGCACACACATGTTTATATGATGTGACAATGCCATGCTATACATGTGTCGATATTTCTGCTAGAATATTAATGGTGTCTTTGCTCATACGGTACAAATCCGTGGAATTTAACAAGATCATTATTCAATTCCTGGGCCCGTATTCTTTAACTCATACGAACAAGTTTCGCATACGAGATGACGTATGCTGTAATTTTTACGTCATAAGATGCTACTTAGCCAATCAAATGTTAGAAGGTAATCAAGAAGTACGTCATCTCAAATTTATGGCATAAAAAGGGTTAACCCAAAATCTTCGATGTTTTCTTTTTACGCTTTATCACTAGCAAGTATGCAGCGGCTATATTTTCATCTGACGAGGACGACATTTTGTTCACGACTACCCAAACAATAAGAGTCTTCAAAATAATTGATTTCAGTAAATACACAAGAGCAACTCAACTGAAGTTGCGGTCGCATTCCAGTTGCGTTGCCGTTGCCAGTTGCTTTTGGTGAAAATAGTTAGTGGCGGATTTAACATTTAAGGGGCCTGAAGCATTACAAATCTTTGGGGCCCCACAGTATTGATTTAAATTACTACAATTTATATACCTTTCACTTTTTTATCAAAAATTAAGTACTATTGATTTCATAATGATCTAGGGCAGCAAGGCTAATATGATGCCATTTTTAAATTTTTTCTCAGTGTAAATGCATAGGATAAAAAATAGCATTCTTGGGCTCTCACATGGTTGTTAAATTTTTTTAAAAATTGTTTCAACATTGGGAAATGTTGACAATTGATAAAAGACATTAAGGAATTTCACCCATTTGAAAGCGTGGTACACTTCCCCTTCCCCGAATGTCAAGTTGGACGACCACGCGGAGTTTGCTAGAAGGAATTGAAGGCAAGCATTCAGGGCGACTTTTCGCACAAAACTATTGCGACGACCGTGCATCTTTTTTTACCCGCTTGTACACGATATGAACTGTTTCATGTTTCACTCTTCGCGACAAAGTGAGTTCCCATGCCAATAATTTTTATTTGTCGCTTGTCCACTGCGGTCCTGGGCAGGGATCCTCTGCGGGTCCCCCTGACTTGTGGGACCACCACTTGTGCGTAAATCCGCCACTGAGAACAGTGCCTAAAGTTTCGTATTTGGTTGGTTTACGTATTTATTAGGATGACAGTAGGTATTGGGTCGGTTGAGCTGACCCCCTCCCTTTTCCCCCCCTCCTATCCCTACTACTCCTCTACTTAGGCCCCCCACTTAGCCCATTTAGTCATTTTCAATTTGTCATCTAGGATTTCCCGTCCTTAGATTCAAATTTTTAGTACTACTACTGCCATCTATCGGTGACTTCATGTGACGTCACTCTCTCTCTCCCTCTCTCTCCCTCTCTCCCTCTATCTCCCTCTCTCCCCCTCTCTCCCCCTCTCCCCCTCTCTCCCCCTCTCTTCCTTTCTCACCCCCTCTCTCTCTCTCTCTCTCTCTCTCTCTCTCTCTCTCTCTCTCTCTCTCTCTCTCTCTCTCTCTCTCTCGTCCAGTTTGTCATCATTTCCCGCCATTAGATTGGAATTCCTAATGCCTCAACTGCCATCTATCGGTAACGTCCTGTGATCGGTATAGTAGACTTCTATACGCCTGTAGATAGGCAACCTGTTACACTTTTTTTATAAAAATCGATTGGAGTAACCAGGGTTCGAACGCTCAACCATCTGATTAGAACTCCATAGCTTAACCCCGAGACCACGGAGCTTGTCTTTTAAATTACTGCATACGAGTTATTTATAAAAATGCTTTCACGTATATTTGATTAAATCCAATTTATTTAAAAATAATTCCCGGAAAATATTGATAAATATTGTACATTAATAATAATAATAGGAAAAATGCTTTTTGAATCCTAAAGATTTATTTAAATAAAACTTAAAAAATAAAATAAAATTTTAATACTGACGCTCGGTTAAATATGTTTTCTAAGATTATCCGAATGTGCTAATTACGTACAAGACAATTAGTCAGTCTTATATGAGCTAATCGTGAAGAAAGTCCAATTTTTCTTAATGCATCTCAAATCACTTTGAAACAATTATTTACTTAATTATAATTAAAATACAGAGTTATATGACTAACTTTATCTCAACCATGAATAAACAAACGTTCTTACAAATGACTGAAAGGAATTTAGATTTTCTAAATAATTTGTTAAGAGATCATCATCTTAAAAGCGGCATAAATTATTGTTTTAAAAAGTTTAGGAATTTTAATAATAATAATAGGAAAAATGCTTTTTGAATCCTAAAGATTTATTTTAATTTAATGTAAGACATTAATGAATAACTAATATTTTGCAAATCTATCTAGTCATCAAATTTTGGTTGGTATGGTGCAGTTGGTAAGAATACTTTGCATTAATTATTATTATTATTATTATTATTATTATTATTGATATTTTTATCTTGAAAGACTACACAGGTGTTTGGAGGCTGCTTTGTAAATTGCAAATATGTATTTGTTCTAGAACAAAATGAAGTTTCTTAGTATTTAAAGACTGTGTCACTATATATATATTAATAAAAGTCAGATTAAAATAATGTTCTACATTAATTTAAAAATTGAAATTTGAAGTCTAGTTAAAATTCTCATTTACTTCAATCATTATTACTAATGTGTAAATTACGTACAAGACAATTATAAGCCAATTATGATTATTATCATGAGTCATTGAGATGAGACAATTATTAACCTTATATGAGCCAATCGTGAAAGGGTTTATTTATTACAATAAAAATAGCCCAGATTAGATTATTAGCATGATAAGATTTACCAAAACTTACTTAAATACATACAAAAAATACATTTTAAAAATTAGGATGTAACCCCCGAGCTGTTAATGAAAAGCAATTAACGACCTCGTTTATACTGTTCCCCAAATTAGATTATTAGTAAAACAACCTTTCTAATTGCTCGGAAAATCGCGACCTAAATCTAACCTAATATATATTCGTAGACTGTAACCCAACTAATATTATATGTAAGTTTTTCGAAAGTTAATGACGATTTTGTAAGTAGCTACAATGGTCTAACCTAATAAATATTTTATGAACTATTCTTAATAGAGATTTTTTGTAAGTAGCTACATGCTCTAACCTAATAAATGTTTTATGAACTAATCTTAATAGAGATTCTTGAATCTTTGCAACAACCGGAGTCTAAAATCTATAACCTTAATATAGTTTTTGGGGTCTAACCTAGATTGCTTCATTTAATTTAATCATTAATATTAATATTATATTGATTTATCATGCAATTTTGGGTTTTAAAGTAAAGTAAAGAAGAATTAATGTTTTTTATCACAGAATTTTGAAATAAACTTTTAAACTTTGTATTCATCGTTTTGTTCCGAGCTATCTCAATTTCAAAATCAAGACTACAGCTATGCTGTTTTTCTTTACGGCGCCAATCTTACAAAACAAATAGTTTCTAAAAACGATTTGATTATAACACCCTCTATTAATCGGACCTGACTACTAAAAACTTCTAACTTTAGATGTTTTAAAGATTACATCTTCAGTTTCTACAATTGAATTTCTGTAATAATTAGATTCAGCCACTAATTTTAAAATATCAAGTAAGCTCTATTATATTACAGGCGGTATAATTGTTCATGATTTTACTGTCTATCATCTATAGTCTAGTCTAGTCTGGTCTGGTCTGGTCTGGTCTGATCTGGTCTGGTCTGGTCTGGCCTGCTCTGGTCTGGTCTGGTCTGGTTTGGTCTGGTCTGGTCTGGTCTGGTCTGGTCTGGTCTGGTCTGGTCTGGTCTGGTCTGGTCTGGTCTGGTCTAGTCTGGCTCTGGTCTGGTCTGGTCTAGTCTGGTCTGGTCTGGTCTGGTCTGGTCTAGTCTAGTCTTATGAACCCTCTAGAGGTCGAATACAGGCGTAAGGTTAAGTCTTCAGGGTTCTCATAACTGTAGATATTGCAAGAGGTAACTACCCTGTGTTTCAAAAGTTATCAAGACGTATTACAAACATATGTTATAGACTTATATTTCGAAGGTATCGAAAATGGTTACAGATTATTATTAATCATACGAGTTTACTATAGATACGTTGAATAACCTACAAGAGTATATAGTATATTATTACATATCTGCGTATTTCGAAGCTATTGAAAATGTATGATGTATTGTAAAATAACGTTTAAATATGG
Source organism: Agrypnus murinus (assembly GCA_929113105.1). Classification (NCBI taxonomy): domain Eukaryota; kingdom Metazoa; phylum Arthropoda; class Insecta; order Coleoptera; family Elateridae; genus Agrypnus; species Agrypnus murinus. The sequence continues at coordinate 70,171,517 of OV816030.1, read as the reverse complement.
CGACGAACTTATTTCTTTTAAACTGACGACAACTCATCATACAAAACATACTGTATTTATGTATTCCCTTTCTCTGCTGATATGTTTTCTACAGTGTGTTTTTAAATATTATGCCTCGTTCTCTCAAGAATGCATAAAATTTTCGAAATATCTGTTTATTATTTTACTTAGCACATATAACCTACTAAGTATGTCCTAATAGTAAAACTGTAATCGACGAGATCTAATATCATAGTAATATTATAACAGATTAGGTGACCTAACAAACTCTTTAAAGAAATGTTTATTTACATGTATGAGATAGTATTTAACATAATGTCCTTACATACTGGGTTACGATAGAGACGGATAATCATACGAGCTGCTGAAATGTATGATATATTGTAAAATAACGTTTAAATAAGAGTTTACTTTAGATGCTACGAATATCTATATGGTGTATAAACAATAAGAACGTATATGTAGAAATCGCTTACAAGGGTAGTAGATATAACGCAAAGGGTTAAAATCTGTTCAAAATTACATTACGTCTAGAAAACTAGAAATTAGATAATTGTAGCATACGCATGTTAAATGTACCTATTCTTCACCTCGTCTGTAGTAGATATAATGAAAAAAGGATAAAAATCTGTAGTATAGGGTTTATGCTTATACTCAGGCTCGCAATCATATGTAGCGTATCTATGCTTACATAGTATAATTGTTTTCTCAACGTAGGATAGAACAACCGATTGCTCTGGTCGATCAGTATAAATAGACGGGTAGTGTTCCTGTTCCTTCATTAGTGGAGATGGAGCAGCGTAAGAAGAAGAATGGCTCTGGTCGACAGGATTGCAAAATACAGTGTCCGGTTTGCTTCAAGTCTTTCGCGAGGCCATTCACCTGCAAGAGATACGTAAAAACCATACACGATTCAAACAGAATCTGCTGTTCTAGCTGTGTCAAAACTTTTTCAAGCTCTGACAACTTAAAAAAGACATACGAAAAGCGTTCACGAATCAATCAAAGTCCGGTGTTCTAATTGCTTCAAATATCTTTCACGTATCGACAGCTATAAAAAGGCATTTAAAAAACGCACATAATAACGCAGATGTTGTAAAGACAGCTCTGGTAAAGGAAGCAAATGGACCTACTGATATCGTTGAGACAGAAGAAGAAGAAGAAGATATGACTTCAACCATGCATTTGGGTATTGATGAATGTGGTTCCTCGTTTACCAACTATGATAGTAACGAAGATTTGAACAAGGAAAGGGCTACCGGTACAGTTCCAATGAGTCAGTCGTCGGACTTTATACGTATTAGTATTTCTGCGAGGGCATACGACGACTCAAAGACCCGTAGAACTACAACAGTCGTCATAGAAAACAACTTATGAAAAGATTCACCACAGCTGAAATCAAAAAGGAAATTAATGGTTTAAATAAAAAGAAAGCCCCAGGATATGACCTGATCAATGGGAAAGTGTTATCTGAGTTACCTAGAAAGGGAATACAGTACCTGAGATTATTGTTCAATACAGTCCTCCGACTGAATTACTGGCCACTGGAACTTAAATTTGCCCAGATAATAGTAATTTTGAAGCCAGGTAAACCTCCACATGAAGTTCCTTCTTATAGCCCAATTAGTTTGCTCCCACAAATATCCAAACTGCTGGAAAAACTAATAATTAAACGGATATATGAAAACAACGTACTAGACGACAAACTCCCTAACCACCAATTTGGTTTTAGAAGATATCATTCTACGGTCCAACAATGTCATCGAATAGCAACAACAATTAATGAAGCATTTGAATCAAAAGAGTACTGTCCAACAGTGTTCCTGGACGTACAACAGGCGTTTGACAAAGTGTGGCATCAAGGTTTGCTATACAAAATAAAACTACATTTGCCAACCGACTACTACTTGTTACTGAAATCGTATCTCTCTGAAAGATATTTCCAGATCAAATATGGACAAGCATACTCAGATATATATGGTATTAACTCAGGAGTACCTCAGGGAAGTGTTTTCGGACCACTGCTGTACTTATTGTTTACTGCCGACATACCAACCACTCCAGAAACACATATTGGAACATTTGCAGATGATACTGTAATAATGGCTAAACATGGGGATCCACTAAATGCTACCACTAAACTACAAGATCATCTAAATCTCATCCAGACCTGGTTACACAAATGGCGTATAAAAGTAAATGAAACAAAAAGCACATATGTAACATATACACTCAGACGCTCTGAATGCCCCCCTGTAACCTTAAATAATATTGACATCCCCCGAACTCAAGTAGCAAAGTATCTCGGATTACATCTAGACAGTAGACTCACATGGAAAGTACATATAACCAAAAAAAGAAAAGAAATGGATATCAAGATCAAAAAAATGTACTGGTTTCTAGGGAAAAATTCATCTCTGTCCTTAGAAAACAAGTTACTACTTTATAAAGCAATTATTAAGCCAATATGGACCTATGGCATTGAGCTATGGGGGTGTTCTAGCAAATCCAATGTTAACATCATACAACGCTTCCAATCTAAAGCGCTACGAATGATCACAAATGCTCCATGGTATATTTCTAACCACACTCTCCATACAGATCTTAAGATACCAACAATAGAAGAAGAACATCAAAAAAAATCAACAGACACTTCGTACGTCTTCAAGTGCACCCTAACGAATTGGCTTCAAACCTGCACAATGTTCAGAATCCCAAACGCCTAAACCGAATATGGCCAAGTGATTTAATGGAATAACCATAATCGGAACAACTTCGATGGAAGGATTTCCGCTCAAGTCATAATAAGCCATCAAATTAGCTCATAGAACGTTGTATTGTACATAGCATGTATATAAAAAGAGTTCTGATTGTTAATGTGCAAATAAAGTGATTAAAAAAAAAATATTCTTGTATTATGTTATGTATACTAAATAAATGTTTGTAAAATAAATTTATATGTTTTATTTATCACGCCCATACTCTGATTTCTTGTCTAACAGGGTGGACTCAGCCATTTTTTGTTTCAAGACTGTTTCTATCCTAAGGATGTATAGCCCCAGGGTTAATTAATTGAGTTTGACCTGTAGAGCATATTATGTTATCGTTCAGTTAGTATGGCTTTGATATCCCTAATTGTTATTTACGCCAAACCTGACTACATGTATTGTTAAAGTAAAATTTAGAGGTAATATACAGGAATATATGCGACTGTATCCGATCTCTAAAATATAAGCCTTTTAAGTCTTTTAAATATTACTTTGTAGAGCTATGTTCAACAGGTATGCGCTAAATATGTTAATGTCAGCATTGTACATAAAATATATATATAGGTCATTTGTTGCACGGAAAATTAAACTTCTCTGTAACGTATATCCTATATTACTTTGTACAACTGCGTTCATCAGGTATGCAATCAGCAGTAGAGTATCATACGTACCTGGTATAATATAACGCTTATCAGTAGGTCCCTCGTTAGGAATTTTAAAAATAACGAAATTTTTATTGAATCAGCTAAATAGATAGTGTACTTATAAGTGAATCTCTAAATAACGAATGCGTTAACAGAACTCCTGCATTAATATACATAACGTTTCATCGTGTTTGTTCAAAACACATTTCATTGTAAAAGAATAATTTCATTGTAAAAGAATAAGAATAATTTCAATTTTATTTATCAGGCGATATACATTATATTATTTTCATATATTAGTATGCAAAGTTATCGTTTCAATAAAAGTAAAATATTTATCTGATTTATTTCTCCAGGTTAAGTCTTCAGGGTTCTCATAACTGTAAATTTTGCAAGAGGTAACTACCCTGTGTTTCAAAGTTATAAAGACCTATTACAAACATATGTTATAGACTTATATTTCGAAGGTATCGAAAATGGGATTATTGTGTAATCAAATGTTTTAATTTTTTTATGTAAATTAAAGAATCATTAGGGTTTTTCTAAAGAAGGTTTTCCTGAAAAATACTATATAAAGTCAACCTAATTATGATTAAATGAGAAAACATATTATTAAGCTGTTCAAAATTCGAATGTCTAGAAAAAATGGTGTAGCTCTTACTGAATATACGAAGAATACGTTTTAGGTATGTATTGAGATACATAACATGTCTGTCATATATGAATTTGGATACATCGATCTAGATCCTGCTACCGTATATGTTTAACATAAAAATAAATGAAAACTATAAACTTCTTTTATCGTTTTTATTTATAAAATTTTAATAATAATATTAAATGTTTGCATTGTACGACATACTGATAGGGTAGGTGAATTGCAGGCATTTAGCAGGTCCATGTTTCTAACTGCGGATCCATAGGCTAGAAGAAGAATCAGAAAAAGTATTAGGCAATGTTCATTGAATAGACTACCTGTTACATTTCATACCTTATTCGTCTCGATAAACATACAGTCAGCATACAGTTGATATCTTTCTGTCTTTACTTTACCTAGGTAAACCAATCCTAGAGACAGAGTTTTATTCGCTATCTTCTGGTTGAGATTGACCACTTTATCTTCAGTATGTTTGTCGGTGAATCTTTTGGGTAGATTAATAATCTAATCTACGCCTTATGTACTAAATAAAATAGAATTTCTCACAGATAAACTAAAAGCTATGCGAGGAAACGGTTGATGCAATAGCTACGGATGCTGCCACGCATTCAGGTTCCTACAATTAATCCAGCACGAGTTTCATAGATATCCTTTCCGATTTGTAAGTAATATTTGATCTGAATAACCTAGTGTCAGACTGTTTCCTGTAGAGCAATTCTGAGCGGTCCTTCTTCCTACGGTAAAACTAATGTTATGTTAGGTCTACTGATTAATGAAAACGGATTAAAATTTGGAATTATCTACCTATACGTCAGAAACTCATCCAGTTTTTGTAATTGATTGTTCAGAGCGGGTAGAGAGTTTTTAAAGATTCAACTGTAGATATTAGATTACAGCTTGAAGTTATGTATTATGTTTTAAGTAGCGTCGAAACTACTCGTATCAATAAACGTTCTTGTATGAAAGTATGTTGTTTTGTCAGACCAGACCAGACCAGACCAGACCAGACCAGACCAGACCAGATCAGACCAGACCAGACCAGACCTGACTAGACTAGACTATAGATGATAGACAGTCAAATCATGAACAATTATACCGCCTGTAATATAATAGAGCTTACTTGATATTTTAAAATTAGTGGCTGAATCTAATTATTACAGATATTCAATTGTAGAAACTGAAGATGTAATCTTTAAAACATCTAAAGTTAGAAGTTTTTAGTAGTCAGGTCGGATTAATAGAGGGTGTTATAATCAAATCGTTTTTAGAAACTATTTGTTTTGTAAGATTGGCGTCGTAAAGAAAAACAGCATAGCTGTAGTCTTGATTTTGAAATTGAGATAGCTCGGGACAAAACGATGAATACAAAGTTTAGAAGTTTATTTCAAAATTCTGTGATAAAAAACATTAATTCTTCTTTACTTTACTTTAAAACCCAAAATTGCATGATACGAGGGTAGATCAGTATTTACGGTCCCTGACATAGTAGGCTTTGCATGATATCGTCACTCATTTTTCTATGAGAACTGTCATTACTAATTATTTGTTGTGTCAAGTTTTGCGTAGGTGCGTGTTGTTCTTTGAAAGTTATTAATAATTAAGCTGGTCGATAACAGACAATTTTTAAAAATGGAAAAAAGTGAAGTCAGAGCGGTGATAAAGTGTTTGCAAAAAAAAGGATTAACAACTACTGAAATTCACAAGGATATGACAGACGTTTTAGGGGACTCTGCCCCTTCTTACCAAGTGGTGAAAAATATGTCTCGTGAGTTTAGATTAGGCAGAACAACTTGCGAACATGCGAAAGGTGCGTCCAGTCTGTGTCACCGTTGACAAAAACATCAATTTGATCCATGATATGGTAATGGCAGATAGAAGACTGACTATTCGCCATATCGCGGAAATAACGAACATCTCTTATGGGTCAGTTGAAAATATTTTAAGAAATGTTCTTGATCTCAGAAAAATTTCGGCGCGTTGGGTTCCAAAGATGCTGACCGTCGATCTGAAACGTTCTAGAGTGCTGCATTTGGAAGCCAATTTGGAGTACCTGAAGGCCAATCGGAAGCAATTTCTCACTCGCTTTGTGACTGTGGATGAAACATGGGTGCACCATTTTGATCCTGAGACGAAAAGACAAAGTATGGAGTGGCATCACAGAGGTTCTCCACCTACGCACAAATTTCGAGTTCAACGGGCGGCTGGAAAGATTATGGCCACAGTGTTCTGGGATGCAGAAGGAATTTTGATGATCGATTATTTGCAGCGTGGACACACAATAACGGGTTCTTATTATGCAGGGTTAATTCCAAAATTGCGCGAAAGCATCGACCGAAAAAGACCAGGAAAGTTGGCACACAAAATTTTGTTCCATCAGGACAACGCTCCAGTCCACAAGAGCTGCATTGTCATGGCTGCCATACAGAACGCTGGCTTTGAAATCCTAGAACACCCTCCATATTCACCAGACCTGGCACCCAGTGATTACCATCTATTTCCAAAATTAAAGGAAAACCTGCGTGGAAAAAAATATGGAGACGATAATGAAGTTATGACCGCAGTAAATGGCTGGTTTGAGAAGCAACCGGAAAACTTCTTCCTGAAAGGCATTGAAGCATTGGAACATCGGTGGACCAAGTGCATTGAAGTCCAGGGAGATTATGTTGAGAAATAAATAAATAATGTTTTAAAAATTCTTTCTCTTTCTATATCAGGGACCGTAAATATTGATCTTCCCCCGTAAATCAATATAATATTAATATAAATGATTAAATTAAATGAAGCAATCTAGGTTAGACCCCCAAAAATTATATTAAGGTTATAGATTTTAGACTCCGGTTGTTGCAAAGATTCAAGAATCTCTATTAAGATTAGTTCATAAAACATTTATTAGGTTACTTACAAAAAATCTCTATTAAGATTAGTTCATAAAATATTTATTAGGTTAGACCATTGTAGCTACTTACAAAATCGTCATTAACATTCGAAAAACTTACATATAATATTAGTTGGGTTGCAGTCTACGAATATATTTTAGGTTAGATTTAGGTCGCGATTTTCCGCAATTAGAAAGGTTGTTTTTCTAATAATCTAATTTGGGGAACAGTATAAACGAGGTCGTTAATTGCTTTTCATTAACAGCTCGGGGGTTACATCCTAATTTTTAAAATGTATTTTTTGTATGTATTTAAGTAAGTTTTGGTAAATCTTATCATGCTAATAATCTAATCTGGGCTATTTTTATTGTAATAAATAAACCCTTTCACGATTGGCTCATATAAGGTTAATAATTGTCTCATCTCAATGACTCATGATAATAATCATAATTGGCTTATAATTGTCTTGTACGTAATTTACACATTAGTAATAATGATTGAAGTAAATGAGAATTTTAACTAGACTTCAAATTTCAATTTTTAAATTAATGTAGAACATTATTTTAATCTGACTTTTATTAATATATATATAGAGACACAGTCTTTAAATACTAAGAAACTTCATTTTGTTCTAGAACAAATACATATTTGCAATTTACAAAGCAGCCTCCAAACACCTGTGTAGTCTTTCAAGATAAAAATATCAATAATAATAATAATAATAATAATAATAATAATTAATGCAAAGTATTCTTACCAACTGCACCATACCAACCAAAATTTGATGACTAGATAGATTTGCAAAATATTAGTTATTCATTAATGTCTTACATTAAATTAAAATAAATCTTTAGGATTCAAAAAGCATTTTTCCTATTATTATTATTAAAATTCCTAAACTTTTTAAAACAATAATTTATGCCGCTTTTAAGATGATGATCTCTTAACAAATTATTTAGAAAATCTAAATTCCTTTCAGTCATTTGTAAGAACGTTTGTTTATTCATGGTTGAGATAAAGTTAGTCATATAACTCTGTATTTTAATTATAATTAAGTAAATAATTGTTTCAAAGTGATTTGAGATGCATTAAGAAAAATTGGACTTTCTTCACGATTAGCTCATATAAGACTGACTAATTGTCTTGTACGTAATTAGCACATTCGGATAATCTTAGAAAACATATTTAACCGAGCGTCAGTATTAAAATTTTATTTTATTTTTTAAGTTTTATTTAAATAAATCTTTAGGATTCAAAAAGCATTTTTCCTATTATTATTATTATTAATGTACAATATTTATCAATATTTTCCGGAAATTATTTTTAAATAAATTGGATTTAATCAAATATACGTGAAAGCATTTTTATAAATAACTCGTATGCAGTAATTTAAAAGACAAGCTCCGTGGTCTCGGGGTTAAGCTATGGAGTTCTAATCAGATGGTTGAGCGTTCGAACCCTGGTTACTCCAATCGATTTTTATAAAAAAAGTGTAACAGGTTGCCTATCTACAGGCGTATAGAAGTCTACTATACCGATCACAGGACGTTACCGATAGATGGCAGTTGAGGCATTAGGAATTCAAATCTAATGGCAAGAAATGATGACAAGCGAGAGAGGAATCTACTATACCGATCACATGACGTCACCGATAGATGGAATTAGTAGTACTAAAAATTTGAATCTAAGGGCGGGAAATCCTAGATGACAAATTGTGAAAATGGCGGATATGTAAATGACAGATTCAAAATGGCGATTCAAAATGGCTATTTAAAATGGCGATTCAAAATGGCTATTCAAAATGGCGATCCAAAATGACGATCCAAGCTGGCGATTCAAAATGGCTATTCAAAATGGCGATTCAAAATGGCCGCTGAGTAGGGATAGGAGTGGGGAGGAGTGGGGCTTAAGTGGGGGGCCTAAGTGGGGGAGTAGTAGGGATAGGAGTGGGCGAAAAAGGGAGGGGGTCAGCTCAACCGACCCAATACCTACTGATGACAACTTAAATTTTGTGATGCAACGGGAAAACATGGGGGGGGGATTGCTTAATTATAGATAAAATGAAATTGACATGAAATATGATTTAGATATTTGGTTGATCATACGAACAACAAAAGTAAATACAGGTAACTTATTTATTTCTTTATTAAGATCGTTATTTTTCTAGGGCTCCTTTTGATCATAAAATACGTGTGGTGATAAAGTTAAGGAACAAAATTCTTAATTGCGTTATTTAATGTTTTCAAGCACTACGCTCGGACAGGTCAATTTTATTTTTTAATTAGCCACCTTATGCCATAAGAATTTTACATATGACGTCATGTATTTTTGCACAATGACGTCATTATTGGTTTTTTAAATGACAACCCCAATTTATTTGCTGGTTTTTATAGATGGTCCAACTACTTAAATGATGGTGTAAAAAGATTGGTACCTTAGATAACTATTTTTTGAGAAAATACTACTTACCGTAAAAAATAAAAATGTAACTTTAATGCAAAAATATCTTAATTAAACCCCAAAAACAAACAAAATTTAGCGCAAGTATTCAAATTGCTCTCCGTCAACCATTTGGCACTGACCGATACGAGTGTAAACGCTTTGTACACTTCGCTCAAGGACTTCAGAAGTAATGTGCTTCACTTCAGCGCGAATTATTTGCCGTAGCTCGCCTAAATTATTTGGACTATTAAAATAAACCTTTAATTTTAAATAACCCCACAGGAAAACATCTAAGGGAGTCAAGTCTGGGGAACGCGGTGGCCACTTAATTTCTCCTCGACGTTCTATCCACCTTCCAGGAAATGTGGCGTCAAGATATTGACGGACGTTTATTCCAAAGTGAGGAGGCACCCCATCTTGTTGAAATCAAATATCCTTATGGGGTACATCTGCTTCGTAATCATTTGGAAACATTGCTGTCAGAGCTGGCACTAAATCAAACCTCAAAAAGTCCAAATAAGGTGCTGTTGTAAGGTTTTTTTCAAAAAAGTAAGGCCCTATTAAACTCCGTCCGATTATTCCAATCCAAACATTTAATTTCCCTTGGCGTTTACTGTGAGAGTCTTGAGTCCAGTGAGGATTTTCTCTTGACCAATACCTGCAATTGTGACGATGTACTGTCCCATTCAGGCAAAATGTGGCTTCGTCAGAAAAGCGAATATTATTTAAAAAATTGGGGTCTTCATCGCAGCGTAACATTAGTTCTTCTCAAAACTGCAAGCGGCGGTCTGGATCATCCTCGTTTAATTCGTGAATCAATTGAACTTTGTAAGGATGATATTTCTCTTTCTTGAACAACTTCAGGACAAAAGAGTGGTCCACGTTGTTATTTAGGGATCGCTGCCTTGTAGAATGGTGAGGATTTTCTTCAGCTTCAAGTAACACATCTAATCTGGTTTCTTCGTTTACTCGAGGTCGACCTTGCTGAGGCAAATCATGGACGGATCCCGTTTCAGTAAATTTGGCAACCAATTTACTTACTGTGGATCTTGCAATAGGCGGTCTAATAATTCACATGCTTCCTCATGAGTTCTTAGCTTATCACTATATCCAACCATTATTAATATTCTTGATTGATATTCTTTCTCGTTCAGTTAAACGTGCCGTTTTTTGTTAACGGCAAAGAGAATTCGTTTTTAAAGTGCTGTTTTTAAAACGTCAAATTTACGAGTACTAGTTTTTGTTTCATCCATCAAAAGTGATACAGACGTAATAACGATAATTTGCAAAAACATGTTTAAATGTTTAAGTGTTATTTTCTCAAAAAAATAGTTATCTAAGGTACCAATTTTTTACACCATCATTTAAGTAGTTGGACCATCTATAAAAACCAGTAAAAAAATTGGGGTTGTCATTTAAAAAACCAATAATGACGTCATTGTGCAAAAATACATGACGTCATAAGTAAAATTTTTATGGCATAAGGTGGCTAATTAAAAAATAAAATTGACCTGTCCAAGCGTTTTGCTTAAAAACAGTAAATAACGCAATTATGAATTTTGTCCCTTACTTTAATAACTGGGGACATAGGGTTTTGTATAGTATCAAGAGAAAAGAATGCCCTTTTTTCATATTGTCAGTATAACTTTTTTTTAATCAGTAGCTTGCAAAATGCTTTGTTTTCAAGTTCAAATATCGTCTAGTTATTAACGAGTAATTAATATAATAATGTACGTTATGCTGTTGTGTAATTAACTGCTGTAATAAAAGTGGTGTAAAATATTTCTGTTTATATAAATTCAAAATTTAATTTGGTTTTCATCAGTGCCATCTAAGTGAGTAGATCGTCAATGTTGCCTTTTCTCATTCATAGCGGTACCTACTTTTTTACATCAAACAGCTTTCAGGGAAGCAGCTCAAGACCAAATTCGCTTTAAAATGAGAAGAATTTTTAAATTTAATTTTTTCAAGTAAATTAAGCGTTTTTACAGATTATGCTTATCTGGAAATATTTTTCTAGCCAAAACGAACGAATACAAAAAATCTTCCCCATTTCATATATAGAGCACTCTGTCGAATAGTACTGCAATTAAGCGTTTTTTATTCCCAGGTTTTATTGTATTTCGCTGCACCGCGGGTTCGCGGCGAATCTGTTGAAGTGATCTGAAGTGTTGAGATTCTTCGATGGTGTTGATTTCGTATTTTCTATTTCTCGTGTTTGACAACGATAGTAACGCAATTTTGTTGTTTATTAATTAACTTAACTCTAACTGTAAGTATCTCTACGTTTTAATACGCCGCATTATATTTATAAGAACTACTTTTTATACGGAAAGCAAGATTTCTCATTTTACGGACTATTGATGTCTACATTTGTAAATGTAACACGGTTCCTTTAAATTCCAATTTACGTTTTTAGTCTAAAATTTAGTGTAAAAATATCAAGCAGATAAGCTGGCCGAAACGGACCAGGTTTACAATATATTGGCAGCTTTTTCTATCTAGTGCCTGGGTGTGCATATCAGTGTTGCCAGGTAGCAAATAAGTATATCCCCAAACAGGGCCGGCGTAAGCTTTTGCGGGGCCGGGTTCAAAAATGCACTTAGCCTAAAACAACTTCTAAATAAATTATTTATTAAACACATTATTATATATTAGAATAAGATCATTAACGTATCATTATCTATATAGTTATTTACGAAGTGCGCGAAGCCGTGCAGTTTTTGTAGCACGAACGACAAAGGAGCCATTGATTCATTTGCGCGAATGCGTCGAAGATGATCTCGCGCATCGAGTTTTGCGCAAAATCTTTTGAAACGAACTTATTAAACGAACAATAAATAGTTATTTACATTACAAGCTGCGAAAGTTTACTTTTAGGTGCAAGATGTTTTTGATTGGCCGAGGCGAAGCGTAAGCGTAGCCGAGATTAGTTAAAAACACCGAGCACCTGAAAGGGCTTTCGCAGCGTGTAATGTGTTAAACTTTTTATTCTCCTCTTGACATTTATATATAACCACAGTAAATAAATAAATAAAATGATGATGTAATAATTATAATAAAATAATGTTTGTATATACAACAGAATGTTGACAACAGCCACCTTATAATATTATATTTTAAAAAATTGACAGTTTTACTTCGTTGCCCAGGGACCGAAAGTCTTTCATACCTAGCAACCTCCTCGCATGTTTTACTTTCGCTTTCGGTTGCCTTGTCGAGATAGAAAATTACACTTTCGTAAAGGAGAGAATAAAAAAAACTTAATTAACCAAAATCTGCTGTACTACTGTTTCGATTTCAAAGTAAACATAAAACCAAGTAGGTAATAGCATTTTAGTGTTGCCAATAAATGGCGCTCGCACATTTGTCAGTGGAATTATTATGTATTATTATTAATCTTACTTTTGTGATTTCTAATACCCAAATGGGAAAAACGGCATTTTCCCACACCAAATATTTTTGACCAAACTGGTTTCTAGAAATCATTTTTGGGGCGAACGCCCAAAGGTCCCAAAATTGATCAAAAGTAAAAAAATGCTTGATCTCCAGGGAAATGAGGTTAGGTTTAGATTTGGTTAGGTTAGGTTGGGAAAAATCCGAATTTGCTTTTGCATAACATTTTGGTTAGGTAGTGGCGTTTTTGTGGAGATTAGGCTGGTAGCAACTAATTTTGGAGGTTTAGGGGCGTTTGCCCCCAAAATTCGCTCCAAATTCGGTGCTCAAAAGTAAAAAATATTTAATATCCATGGATATGAATAACAATTATATTAAGATTATATGCTTGCCCAATTGTGCAATTTGCAGTTACACGATTTAGTTGGATTAGGTTAGGTTAAGTTAAGTTAAGTTAGGTCGAAAAAAACTCGAATTTGCTTTTGCATAGCGTTTTGGTTAGGTAGTGGTGTTTTTGGTGGAGATTAGGTTGGTAGCAACTAATTTTGGAGTTGCAAAGTTTTTAATTACGTTATCAAGATTTTTTTAATTACGTTGGTTAAATGGTAGAAGTTTGCTTCGCCAGTCGTTAAGTTACACGGAAACATCGGTGTGACTACAGCAGCAGAGTAAGCGTGCGTATTTAACGCGGGGCGTATTTAACCGAAGTATGAGTTTTTCCTGCCTTTCGTGCTCTGTAACTCTGAAACTATTAATGCTAGAGCTTTTTGGCCATGGAGACTTTTTATCAGGATGATATAAACTACACTATATCAAAATTTCAGCTGACCGGGATCCAATTTCCATAAGAAACGTGCGGGGTCTTTTGAGGAAATTTCCCTAGACCTGGGAAATCAGAGACAGTTCAATAGAGTTTGGGTCATCCAGCGCTAGGTAGCGCTGGCTGTCTCCACAGAAAAAATGTACCGAGACACATGAATGAATGAATGAAAACATAATGCATGTACTTCAAGAGTAAGAAATGATAAAGAAGAGGTCCGTGAAGCTAGCACAACCATTACAGCACAATCAAATAAAACCTTCGTAAATATTTAGTACTCATTAATTACTAAAAAGAAAAATTTATTACTGCTGCCTTTTAAAAAAAACGGGTTGTTCCAGCCTCACAGTGAAGCTAGCACAACCGCACCAAAAATAAACAACGATTGCAAAAAACTAACGTACCTATTAATTACTAATTAATTACTCAAAAATCAAATTTATTACTGTTGCGGTTTAAAAAAAACATGGGGTTGTTCCAACATCACAGTGAAGCTAGCACAACCACACTAAAAATACAGCACAACTAAATAAAAACAATGTCAATATTTATTACTCATTGATTACTAACTAATGACACAAAATACATATTTACTACTGCTCCAAAAAAAAAGATATTAATCTTAAAACATCTACCAAAGTATCTAACGTGGAATTTTCCATTTTGAATAAAATTGAACGAGACTACAATTTATTACTCCAGCACAACCGACAGATTATCGTTTATATCAACAAGTATCATTAGTTAGAACCAGATTCTAGCATATTTCGACATAATTACCCTGTCCAAATTCGTTAAAACACATACAATACACCTTAATAAGGAAATTTCCAAGCTGAATGAAGTAGGATGAGACAACAATTTATTACTCCAGCACAACCGACAAATTATCGTTTATATCAACAAATATCATTAGTCAGAACCAGATTCTACCATATTTCGACATAATTACCGTGTCTAAATTCGTTAAAACGCATGCAATACACCTTAATAAGGGTGTTTCCAATCTGAATGAAGTAGGACGAGACAAAAATTTATTACTCCAGCACAACCGACAAATAATCGTTTATATCAACAAATATCATTAGTCAGAACCAGATTCTACCATATTTCGACATAATTACCGTGTCTAAATTCGTTAAAACACATGCAATAAATACACCTTGATAAGGAAATTTCCAAATTGCCCTAGCGTAATACCGTAATTCCATACAATACACCTTAATAAGGAAACTTCCAATCTGAATGAAGTAGGATGAGACTACAATTTATTACTCCAGCACAACCGACAAATTATCGTTTATAGCAACAAATATTATTAGTCAGAACCAGATTCTACCATATTTCGACATAATTACCGTGTCTAAATTCGTTAAAACGCATGCAATACACCTTAATAAGGGTGTTTCCAATCTGAATGAAGTAGGACGAGACAACAATTTATTACTCCAGCACAACCGACAAATTATCGTTTATAGCAACAAATATTATTAGTCAGAACCAGATTCTACCATATTTCGACATAATTACCGTGTCTAAATTCGTTAAAACATATGCAATACACCTTAATAAGGAAACTTCCAATCTGAATGAAGTAGGATGAGACAACAATTTATTACTCCAGCACAAACGACAAATTATCGTTTATATCAACAAATATCATTAGTCAGAACCAGATTCTACCATATTTCGACATAATTACCGTGTCTAAATTCGTTAAAACGCATGCAATACACCTTAATAAGGGTGTTTCCAATCTGAATGAAGTAGGACGAGACAACAATTTATTACTCCAGCACAACCGACAAATTATCGTTTATAGCAACAAAAATTATTAGTCAGAACCAGATTCTACCATATTTCGACATAATTACCGTGTCTAAATTCGTTAAAACATATGCAATACACCTTAATAAGGAAACTTCCAATCTGAATGAAGTAGGATGAGACAACAATTTATTACTCCAGCACAAACGACAAATTATCGTTTATATCAACAAATATCATTAGTCAGAACCAGATTCTACCATATTTCGACATAATTACCGTGTCTAAATTCGTTAAAACACATGCAATACACCTTAATAAGGGTGTTTCCAATCTGAATGAAGTAGGACGAGACAACAATTTATTACTCCAGCACAAACGACAAATTATCGTTTATATCAACAAATATCATTAGTCAGAACCAGATTCTACCATATTTCGACATAATTACAGTGTCTAAATTCGTTAAAACACACTCGATACACTGTAATAAAGGAAATATATTCACTCTGAATGAAGTAGGACGAGACAACAATTTGTTACTCTAGCACAACCGACAGATTATCGTTTATATCAACAAATATGATTAGTCAGAACCAGATTCAAGCATGTTTAGATATAATTACCCTGTCCAAATTGGTTAAAACACAAAGAAATGGTGATCTGAAACACCCGGTTCAATTTTCGTAAATACCTTATAATACGAAAGGAATTACGGTATTACGCTAGGGCAATTTGGAAATTTCCTTATCAAGGTGTATTTATTGCATGTGTTTTAACGAATTTAGACACGGTAATTATGTCGAAATATGGTAGAATCTGGTTCTGACTAATGATATTTGTTGATATAAACGATAATTTGTCGGTTGTGCTGGAGTAATAAATTGTAGTCTCATCCTACTTCATTCAGATTGGAAGTATCCTTATTAAGGTGTATTGCATGTGTTTTAACGAATTTAGACACGGTAATTATGTCGAAATATGGTAGAATTTGGTTCTGACTAATGATATTTGTTGATATAAACCATAATTTTTCGGTTGTGCTGGAGTAATAAATTGTAGTTTCATCCTATTTAATTGAGATTGGAAATTTTCTTATTAAAGTGTATTTATTACATGTGTTTTAACGAATTTAGAAACGGTAATTATGTCGAAATATGGTAGAATCTGGTTCTGACTAATGATATTTGTTGATATAAACGATAATTTGTCGGTTGTGCTGGAGTAATAAATTGTAGTCTCATCCTACTTCATTTAGATTGGAAGTATCCTTATTAAGGTGTATTGCATGTGTTTTAACGAATTTAGACACGGTAATTATGTCGAAATATGGTAGAATCTGGTTCTGACTAATGATATTTGTTGATATAAACCATAATTTTTCGGTTGTGCTGGAGTAATAAATTGTAGTTTCATCCTATTTAATTGAGATTGGAAATTTTCTTATTAAGGTGTATTTATTACATGTGTTTTAACGAATTTAGAAACGGTAATTATGTCGAAATATGGTAGAATCTGGTTCTGACTAATGATATTTGTTGATATAAACGATAATTTGTCGGCTGTGCTGGAGTAATAAATTGTAGTCTCATCCTACTTCATTCAGATTGGAAGTATCCTTATTAAGGTGTATTGCATGTGTTTTAACGAATTTAGACATGGTAATTATGTCGAAATATGGTAGAATCTGGTTCTGACTAATGATATTTGTTGATATAAACCATAATTTTTCGGTTGTGCTGGAGTAATAAATTGTAGTTTCATCCTATTTAATTGAGATTGGAAGTTTACTTATTAAGGTGTATTGCATGTGTTTTAACGAATTTAGACATGGTAATTATGTCGAAATATGGTAGAATCTGGTTCTGACTAATGATATTTGTTGATATAAACGATAATTTGTCGGTTGTGCTGGAGTAATAAATTGTTCTCATCCTACTTCATTCAGCTTGGAAATTTCCTTATTAAGGTGTATTGTATGTGTTTTAACGAATTTGGACAGGGTCATTATGTCGAAATATGCTAGAATCTGGTTGTAACTAATGATACTTGTTGATATAAACGATAATCTGTCGGTTGTGCTGGAGTAATAAATTGTAGTCTCGTTCAATTTTATTCAAAATGGAAAATTCCACGTTAGATACTTTGGTAGATGTTTTAAGATTAATATCTTCTTTTTTTTGGAGCAGTAGTAAATATGTATTTTGTGCCATTAGTTAGTAATCAATGAGTAATAAATATTGACATTGTTTTTATTTAGTTGTGCTGTATTTTTAGTGTGGTTGTGCTAGCTTCACTGTGATGTTGGAACAACCCCATGTTTTTTTTTAAACCGCAACAGTAATAAATTTGATTTTTGAGTAATTAATTAGTAATTAATAGGTACGTTAGTTTTTTGCAATCGTTGTTTATTTTTGGTGCGGTTGTGCTAGCTTCACTGTGAGGCTGGAACAACCCGTTTTTTTTTTTAAAAAGGCAGCAGTAATAAATTTTTCTTTTTAGTAATTAATTAGTAATTAATGAGTACTAAATATTTACGAAGGTTTTATTTGATTGTGCTGTAATGGTTGTGCTAGCTTCACGGACCTATAAAGAAGAAATACTAGTGCTTACTGCAATATTCCGAAACCTGCATCAAAATAAACGAACCCTGAGATAAGAGTTAATGGTGGCTTAGTCCAACCATTGCAGCCTTAAGGGCCTTCTCCCTAAAAGATAACGGTAAATTTGAGAAGCTATTTAGTATGATTTTTCATTTACGTTTGTTGTTTGAAACTTTCTATTTGTCATCACTATGCCTATTCACTTACACTACAGTATTCGGTATTTCTATCTTTTACATCGAGTTAAACCAGTACCACTAACAATACAATGACAGCATTATAAAAGGGTAAGGTATTTAAAGCAATAGCCCCATAATCTTGAGCACAAAAGTTGAAAGTATTTATTATTTTACTAGAGTTTTACAAACAGTTTAGGTATAATCCATGCAAAATATAACATATTTCATTTTTTAAAATTCCAGGAAGCAGGACGGTATTCATTATAGATTTGTAGAACTTATTTAAGTTTTGGAACCATTATTTGTTTCCAAAACGCATCATCTTTATATATTTTTTGGAATAGCATTCCCTTTGAAGTCCAAATTACAAAATAACACTATTTATCCAACACCTCTATATAAATATCATGTTTACTATGGTCATTTTAAATAAGGAAAGTGATTGTTTATTCTTATGTTACATTATAACCTACGTTGCCACTAGCAACGTGGGTTATTTTTAAAAAACTCACTCCTTCAAAGATAACAACCAATCACCAGCTTACATTGCATAATATTATTAAAATCTAGTCATCGTGCTAGAGTATTAAATTTATTACTGTCAAAACTTCAGACTAACTATAAATTGAAAATTCGATGTTTAAACTTAAATTAAGAGGCGTTGGATAAAATTTTGTATGGCACGCGTGAGTTAAGGATATTATCCACTCAGAAAAATTAACCAGTAACCAGTAAATTTTTCGTTCGTGGATAATATCTTACTTAACTCACTTGTACCATAAATAACTATTATGACCACTTATATAAATTTGGCCATGAACTTGAAAATAATAATAATTATCATTTCGTTTTAACTCCATTTCATCATTTTGATTTAAAACTGCAAATTTAATGTTATTGGAGTTTTTTTTCTTGTTAATCAATTTAATTTCTTTTTAGTCTAATTAAAATTTTAGACTGTTTTTCTCAACTTTTTTAAACGTAACGTTTTTTATACGGTGACTAGATTTATTTTGCAAATTTAAAGAATTTTTAATATTAGAGAGATAGAAAATGAAGGATAGATTTCATCAGACTTCGTCTAATTTTGAACAGTTTTAACACGATTATTAATTAACTATACAAGATAGATTTTTTTAAATATTTTTCATGAACTCCTCAAAACAAATAACAGGGGTAAAAAAAAAGATTTTTTAATTACGTTGAAGTTGACCTTTAAAAGTCAAGAAAAGCTATTTAGAAGAAAAAAATCAAAATCTGCTTAATTAAACTCATGTAGATAAATGTGGACTTTATCACTGTCAAAACGAAATTTAAAAATATTTAGGCGTTCTCCAGATGTTTTGTAAAAACTTAACATTGGCTTTCCCTATTCTCGCAAACGGGTAGAAGCGCCTTAAACTACTACAGGCTGTTAGCCACTCATTATTTTTGTAAGCTTCTATTTTAAAATACCTGGTGCAGGTTTTAATTTTAACTTAATTTTAATTTAATTTTAACAAAGCTATCTGTAGAATGTAGATCTCTTAAGTTAAAGTAAGAATTCAGAATATTTGTTTTAAAAGTTGCTTAATTGTTCTGGCAAATGAATTGTAACAAAACCAGTATTTCAATTTAATGCACGACACGAGAGGAAGGGCTAAAATATATCGGACTCTCGTCAGTTGACGAGACGTCAGTTAACGTCAGTTTTATAAAGAAATTCTTTTTCTTTATAAAAAATTGAGGCCTTTTTTAACAGCTTTTTTTTAACAATCTGGATGAAGTTTAGACAATAGAGCTGGAATGTATCAATTAGTTACATCATTAATTAGAAATTATAAAAATGGAATTAAACAGTGCCAAACAAAATTGTTTAATTTATTAAACTTATATTAAATTATTTATTACAGGACTTGACAGATGATGCCATTAGACTGAAGTCAAACACAGGAATTTCTCCAATGCGACCGGCTGTACAAGAGAAGTTTGTCTGTCAAATCGAGAAGACCTTACACAGCAATTGGTGTCAAGGGACAAACCATTAAGGTCGATTTGGTAACTGGATTATAGTTTATCAGCTTTCGGCTTTGATTTCTGCTATACTTATTGGGTTAGCTTCGGCACACAATTTAAAAATCTTGGGAATATGTTACTAAAACATTAACAGATATTTAAAAAAAGTGAAGTAAAGCCTAACAAGTACCTAACTGAACAGCCAACCTTTTTTTCCCTTTTTTTTATCTGGAAGTTAATTGCTATGGTTACAATTGTTCAATCAATTGTACAATCTTTGATTATTTTCTTTATCTGATTAAACTCAAAACTTAAAAAAAAACTTTAATTTTGGCTTCTACTGCATTTAGGTTATGGTCCATCATTTGTGACGGACATTTTTTGCATGATAAAAGAACACCCTCATTTTTAATTCCAACACTTCACTTCTGAGAATGTAAGACCAAAACAGATTTTGCATTTTAAGGTCATGCAAAAGTTTTAATAATAAAGAGTTTAAATTAAACGGTAATAGAGGATGAGAGAAGAAGAGTTTAAATTTTTAAAGAGGAAGAAAAATACCTGCCTTACTATGTTTCTGATGTATTCACCAATAGCCCAAGAGCTGGCGACCAAAAAGTGTAAGAGTTTTGTAAAGGCTAATATTTTAATATTAGCTTGTATTTAGGGTGTAAATAAATATCCTACAAAAAAGAAACTCGGATATGGGGACAATCGGCGTCAGCACAGCTTGAAAATTGTAACAAGAAGAAGTGTCATTTAAGTGTTCATTGATCATTAAGCAGTTTATGTAATAAAAAACTGGAAAGCAGTCGTTAGACAGCGTAATGATCGAACCAACACCGATGCAGTGGTCGCATGTCTTCAAAATGAGCTGGTCAGCAGTCCCTAGAAGTAACGACTGTCCCCATATCCGAGTTTCTTTTGTGTAGGATATTTATTTATACCCTAAATATAAGCTAATATTAAAATATTAGCCTTTACAAAACTCTTACACTTTTTGGTCGCCAGCTCTTGGTCTACAAGGTATTTATAGTAGTAGTCACTATTGTAAATTTTAAGTTAACTTTTTTTGTAATTGTAGCAGTATGTTGTTTACATTTTAGTTTAGAGGGTTGTTGCATTACTACATATGAAGGTTGATGAAGAATCCCAGAGTTTAATAAATACGTTGCAGAAACAATCACGCTTTAGATAAATTCCCGAAAGCTCTCGGAGCTGTTATTAAATTAAACAGCTTCAGGAGCATTTGAGAAATCTATACAAGCACTAGCATCTATGCAGTTAAACACATCAGGAGTACAGTTGGTGGATAAGGTGTATAGGATTCGTTGGCTTGAGTTTATTGGAAGGAGCGAAGACAACCAATATACTCGTAGTGTTGTAGTTACTTTATATTCTGCAGTTCATGTCAATTGTAGTTTTCTGCTCTACGAAGCAGGGCAGTTAAATGTTATAATATTGTTAATTAAACTTTGTGTTTTTTGATTCTAATATTGTTTATGTATTATTGTTAATTAAAGTTTATACATTAATGTAATGGGGCTTCCCGTATAGATTACAAATAGATAAATAAATTATGTCTCTTCAGCCTGGTTGGGTTAGAATAAGGACTGTAACTTGTCCGAGGACGTAAACGCACTTGAAGTTAGCTGAGCCTTGAAGCTTCATTACGATGATACGCGTTTGGGTACCGTGTGCGCTTAACTCGCTCTTACCCAAGCAGCATCTAAGTAGCGGTAACTGAGATCGGAACTTTGATTGAGTAGCTGTTACGTAACTACAACTAAATTTATGACTTTATAGGTTTAATTACTTTAATCTGGAATATTTTAGTAATTATGTAGTTACTTCTACTATTTATTAGAACTATGTAGTTCCATTACTTCTAAGTAGCTTTTTAAAGTATGTGGAACGGTATTGCTACTTAGTATAATTACTTTAATGTTGTTGCAACTTCAAGTGATATTATGATTGTAGTAATAACTTGCCCGAAGCTACTTTAAAGTTTTTAAAATATTAAAGTAGCACCGAAAGTTCCTGCCACCGGTCTGAAACCATTGCTTGACCTTTACAGTAACTGAACTATACAGTAGTATTGAAAGTAAAACTTACGTTTATGCTACCCAGGAGAATTACTAGAAAGTTCCAGTTACTATAAAAAAATTTACAATGAAGTGACAGTAACTTCTAAAGGTTAGGTTCTAAACTCCTGTAGGTTAGTTTGGAATTTGGAGGTTAATTGAGTTTTTGCAGTGGTAGTAGTTTTGCAAGTTTTTAATAAAAATGTCAAAGGCAAATGCAATAAGAAAAAAGAAGAATTTTAGATATACGTCCACCTTTTATAGAAAATTAAAACAGCAATTAGGTGAAATCAGTGGAAACAAAATCAACTGTTTACAATACAAAATAGAAAAAAAATAGGGATAACACTGGTAAACCATCATGTAGTAAACAAGGGTGAAATATATTCCCCTTTTTTCTTTCGTCTACAACTTTAACTTAAAACAAGCCATAATTAAATAATAATTGTTATTAAGTAGCAATCAGTATAAAAATATTGGTTGTTTGTTTACGATTGACGTTTAAATTTAAGGTTAAGTTCCAATGGGAATTTTGCAGTGACATTAAGAGCTAGAAAGTGGCTACGGAAACGTTGACGTCGTTTTATAGTAAGAGTCACTTGAAAGCTCCAGAATTTTTTAACTTATTTTATACTTCGTGGTAACAACAACCTAGAAGTAGAATTTGTTTAGTTCCCATTTATAAAGTGACATAAACTTTAGACACACATTTTACAGTTAATACTACTTTAAGGTGACTTTTTTAAAACTACTCCATATTTACTTGTAAAATATTGAAGGCTATTAATCAATTTGCAATTTTTTGCAATTGTTAAAAAGTATTTTACTATAACTCTCAATAAAGATAACAAATCGATGCCAAATTGTGCCTTAGGAATAAAATAAAATAGTTTCTATCATGTTTATCAATTTATAAGTATTTTTGTCATATTTTATTCAAGACATTTTTTATTAAAAAATATATTTAAAGAAGGCGCGTTGTTATTTTTCGATCTATCATCATCGCATTTAACAGAAAAGTTGTGATGGTTTATAATTTTGGTATGCTAGATTGACAAAATAACGAAACATTTCATCTCTTTATGTATTATGTACGTATTACAAACATAAAAATTAAAATAGTAATCCATTTTGTGACACGACCGCAGCATTAGTAGAGAAAGTGAAAGAATATTTGTTAAGTTATAAGAGTAAGAGAGAGCAACTACGCGACACGATGTGTCAAAGAAAAAAAGTTCCACGAAAGTAGCAATTACTACGCCGCCACGTTCCCGCTACGTTGCCTAAAGGTAGCTGGACAAGTTCCGGAGAGGTTACTGCAACGTATCTGCTACCCGAAAATTGTTCCCCTTTTTGGTTCCAGGCACATAACAATACCGTAGCAATTACGTTCTTGTGACTAACGGCAAAAACTTTATAGTTCCACCGGTGGTGGCTGGTACTTAGCGGTGACTAAAAATGCTGCTTGGGTTCGGTTAATGCAACTTCAAAGTACAAACGTTAATGAGACCAGGTGCGCGCCGATCAATATCATCGCTTATGGTTGTTTACGCCCTTGCGACAGATTACCACAAATGGACTTTAGGTTAGTTGCAGCTGCAATGTTTTTCTGAAGATGTCATTTAATAATAGCCTAATATCATTCAATAGGACGTGCTTCAGAGTATTTGGGGGATTAAGTTTTTACTTGAAAAAATTTACTTAATGCTGTCAATGTGTTATGTTTATGCCATTCCCTAGCGGCCGCTGCAAAATGACATGCAGCTAGGTCCGTCCAAAATAAAGTAGCAGCTGTATGCTTTTTAATCATTACCGACTCTCTTTCGGTATAAGTTTGCATTCAAATCTTATTGAGTAAATGCTGGTTAGATTTCATACCGCATTTGCATATGGCTTGTTATACTAAGACCTTTCTCCCATATTTTTCCACAAAAACCGACTTCTTCTTTTTGCTGACATATGCATTTTTCTCGGTAGTGTAAAACTGGGGCGTTGGCAATGTTTTATAATCAAATTTGTAATACATTTTATCGTGCATTATAACACACTGGTCTTTCTTTGTTAAGATGCTGTCGTACAGTTTTCTTGTCAGTTTTTTTATAGCTACAGATTGTTTTTTCTTTCTTTTAGATTTTTATAAGTTTTTAAATTGTACTTCTTTATTTGCTAGATCATTCCTATTAACGTTTCTACCTTTTTTGCTGTGTCACATACTTTTTTTTTTTTAATATGTTTGTATCACGTACTGACATCATTGATTTGCTTTTAAATTCCAGGATTAGAAGGTCCATTTTTAGGACCAGATTTTGGCAGTTTTTAAACTACAAGCCTTGCCAAACTTTTTAATCAATTTATGATACTTTCATGGCCAACATTGTGATTTTTAGTCAACTGTCTTATAAAAATCTCTTTTATTCTGCAAAAGAGATTTTTGCTGGATATGGTATAGGATTCGTTGGTTGAATTTATTCGAAGGAATGAAGACAACGAAGTATACTAGGTATAGTTACGTAGTGTTTCTTACTACTTTGAATAAAAGGCTGTTTGTAAGTTAATGAGAACATTGTTTATTCAGATTTGTAAAGCGAGAAAGTGAATGTGTGATTTTCAAATTATAATCCAATGCATGCTAATTACCACAGTACTTTGTAATTAAAGAAAGCAAGTTTTTGAAGTCTTGGGCAACACTATTTCTATGCCTTTTCCGCTTTTACAAAAGTGTTTATTCTCATATGTTACTTTTTCATTCCAGCTGAAGTAGTTGGTTTCACATCGACATCCAGTTCCTCATCCGTCAATTCTGTTTCGTATCAACGACAAGAACTTACTACTTGGTGGTTTGACATTATCTATAAATAGAACCGCCATTCAATGTTGTAGACAAGATTTATGTAAAAAAACATGCAGAGAAACATAGAAAATCTATTTAAAGAATCTGATTTCGCACCTGCAATTTACTGGGATGGAATCCTTATTTCTTCTGTTATTAGCACTTGCAAAGAAGAGAGACTATTTGTTATTATTACAAGTGGTAATATCGAACAGATTCTTACAATTTCAGGGCTTCATGGTTCCAGGAAAAGGTTTTAAGTATGACAAAGAACTAATTATCAATTTTATTGAAAATTATTTAAAACAACTACAGCCATGGCTAAAATATGCAGAATCTAATAGATTCTTCCAATATTGAAGTGCCCAGCAGCTTTCTACATACCTAAATCCAAAAACAAAAATTAGGGGTTGTTTTTGTTTAAAATGGAACAATTCTAGGAACTGAGACCATAAAAATAGAGTGAGTAGAATCTTAAGGAGGAAGAATACCTGTCTTATGCTTCTGTATTTGCTAAGGTATCTGTGGTAGTAGTCACTATTGTAAATTTTCTTTTTGTAATTGTAGCTGTATGTTGCTCACCTCCTGCAGAAATGATTACAGCTTAGGTAATTTGCCAAATCTTCGAGGAGCAGTTATTTGTTTACACTGCTTTTCGAAGAATTGATAAATCTATGTAAGCATTAACATCTGTGCAGTTAAACACGTCAGGAATACCGTTGGCGGATATGGTATTTGATTCCTTGGATGGATTTATTTGAAAGTGCAAAGACAAGCAAGAATGGTGGTTGGTGTACTTTATAATATGCTGTTATGAAAATGTTACTAAAATCTTTGAGGTGATATTTTAGTAATAAAGAGTAGAATCTAAAGTTGCAAGAATATCTGCTTTCTATGTTTATGTATTTACCAAGATGATTATGGTAGTAGTCCTAGTCATCATTTTACTTTATTTTTTGTAATTGTAAGTTTGTAATCGTACTGTAGTGATCTTGCTGTATACTATACGCTCAATTGCTCACCATGTATTTCACTACTCAATAAACAATTCTTGTTTTATAAAGGTTCTCGAAATATCACCATCACTAAATTATAAAACCTTTGGTAAAATAAATTGTTGAGAATGTTTCAGTTACCTCTATATACCCCTTAAAGAACTTAAATGGCGGACTCTATAAGGATTACCAATACCATTGTTTGGTAACTTTATCGGACTAAGTTTTATAATAACAGTGATAGAGATAACTGTTCCCTTTATATAACTTCTTATAAACCAATAATAATTTAATCAAGTTACAAGAATGTTATCACAATCTTTATAAACTTTTTGAAATAAATAAAGATTAGTAAAAAGTTTCATAGTATTTTTAAAATATAACCTGACAATAATGTTTCTACAGCTAAGTTGTCATTATCAAAGGTAATATAAATATAAACAAACACGTCGCTAAGGTAGATACAAAAATAGGTAACTAGATAAAAATAATAATCAGCATTAAATATCTAACACTTCCAGTAACGGAGAATTACTGAGCTCAAGTTGTTCATTCATTAAAGGTACCCTGAGTTTGTGTTTGTATATCTCAAAGGCTTCTAAAATGTCTAATTTGCGTTTTTTATTACAAAAATGTAGGAATTTAATATTATTTTGAGGAGTCATTGTGTGATTTTGTTCTAAAAAGTGTTTGGCATAATTAGATTTTTCAGGATGTTTATTTTTGTAATGACGTACGTGTTCTTTATATCTTATGTCAAAATTTCTAAGTGTTTGTCCAATATGTACCGAACTACAAAAAGAACAATTTAAAGGTAAATGCCCGATTTCATGATATCGTACGTTTTGTCTTTAGCATTAAATAAAAATGAAAAAGTGTTAGTGTTGGTTTTAAATGTTATTTTATAATTGTAGGTTTTTCTTAGTATATGTGCAAATTTTTCTGACATTTTCCAAAATATGGTAGAGATATCTATTTTGTGTCCAAACACAAACTCAGGATACCTTTAATGAATGAACAACTTGAGCTCAGTAATTCTCCGTTACTGGAAGTGTTAGATATTTAATTCTGATTATTATTATCTTTTTACCTAGTTACCTATTTTTGTATCTACCTTAGCGACATGTTTGTTTATATTTATATTACCTTTGATAATGACAGATTAGCTGTCGAAACAATATTGTCAGGTTATATTTTAATAAATACTGTGAAACTTTTTACTAATCTTTATTTATTTCATGATTATGGAGTTTCACAAAGTAAGGCTGGCAACAATAAACAAGTTTATAAACTTTCTTTAAAATGGTAACCACAACGTTTAATTAAGTTAAGTTAATTATAGAATATAACATCTCCACAGGGCATATATCCTCTTTCGCATACAAGATAAGTTCCTAATATAAAAATACGCTGATATTATTGAGACTTTCATGCAGATATTTGAAATGACCAAAGTTGTACTGCAATTTTTTTTGGACTGTATGATTTTCATTTGTACCTCTAAAAAATTAGAGCGCCGCTAATGTCAAAAATATTTTATAATGTATCTAAAAGACCCAAGAGGACATTATAAAACAAATATGTAAAGTGAAGTTACTTTGCTCCATAAGAGGTTACTTTGCTGCACAAGCCGAAAAGGTTTAATTTAATCAGGCTCACATGGAAATAATTTTTTCCACGAAACTAGCATCTATTAGCACTAGCATTAATTTTGACTCTTCGACATCTTCTCATCACTTTTGTTTTATATGTTTCACTTTCATATACCACCTCATATAATTCAACTAGGGCTGTAAACATCCGGATATTTTAAAAATCCGGATTTAACGAATCCGACATCTCAAGTTTGGATATCCGAATACTGCGGATTTGAAATCCGGATTTTAAGTCCGGATTTGAACTTGGTATATACAATAGCAGTTTTCATTTTTAAATTAAAATAGTTTGTCTCTAGTGAAATTAGTTACCATGTATGGTAACAGTCAATAATTGACAAGTCCTACCAAAAGCCAAAAATCAAAAGAAACATATAGTTGCCCCAATAAAATCTTAAAAAGCCTTATGTTGCATAAACGTTTTTAAAAATTGATTAGTTTAAGTCTAGATTAGTTACGTTTTTTTTTTATTTCTAACATGCACAAAAAAATTATTATTTTATATTTGCGTGTCCTAATGGCTTCATTAGGACACGCATTTTGCGTGTCCTATTGAAATTTTTTAGAATACTGTAAACAGTAACATTTTATTCTTCAAGTTGATATCCCTGTTAGACAGCTGTTCTTAGAATGTCCAACTTATCTTATTTACTAGTCTTGCAGGCCACATAAATGCGCCGAATAATAAATAGCCCTGTTAAGGGCGTAACGGTTTTTACTTTATTATTAACGAAATTGTAAATTTTGATACTGTCGTCACAGGATGCATTGCGTTGTGTATGTGCAAGAACTCACGATAAACTTAACGTAATAAAATTCAGTTTTATAAAACTATATATCTTTACCTTACCAGTTATAATATCCAAAAGATCCAATGAATAATTATTTTTGTTAACAAAAATCATTCTTTGCTGAAAATACTATTAAATTTATACCTCATTAATTTCTTTGGCAAATAAGGTATTTATTCTATGAAATGAAACATAATTATGTATTCTTATTTCATCCAAGTTTTTAATTCATTAAGTAGCAATTTATGTCACAAATATATTGGCATACATTCTACTTTGAATTTATAATAATCTTCCAACAGTACATATAATACACCTGGCAAATTTGAACGAGCTCCAGTTGCTTAGTAGCGTCCCACTACTAGCGGGCTTCGTGTGTATGAGATAAGAATGAGAATTTCTACGTCGCGCGGATTAAGCAAGGTTATGTAAAAACAATTGCTTAATTTCTAGTGTTGCGAACTGTTATGCTACTTACCAAAATATTCCTAACAAATTTTATTTAAAACTAAGTAAATTTTTTAATTATTTAATAACGAACTAACGCAAATAGAAAAAAATAGTATAAAGTATTCGTTTCATAAGACGTTTTAGCGCACTTGTCTAACTCGGACGCGTGCGCTAAAAACGTGTCTTATGAAACTAATACTTTAATATACTATTATGTACTATAAAATCTAAGTATCAAGACAAAAATAATTAATCCGCATAGATGTTGCGGGTTATCCATATAACACGCCACATTGAGAAAGTAAGATAGTCATTAGGGTGCCCGTAAAAAAGTTAGTCGGCAAAATAAATACTCAATTAAAATTTCCCAAAGAATACGCTCTTAAGCTATAGCCATCGAGTCACGGGACACCCTGTATATATAGAATAGTTTTTGATTATCCAACATCGGCTATCGGTTCGACATCACCTTAATGTATATCTGAACTTGAAATACATTTTTCTCTATTAGAGATACATTGCACCCGGATTCCACTTGGAATCCGGATTTCTTACGATTTCATATGAAATATGAAATCCGGATTTCATTTAGAATCCGGATATCCGAACTTGAAATGTCATATTATCCACGAATCTGGATTTCTGGAATCTGGATTTAACTTGCAGCCCTAAATTCAACGCCTTTTCCTATATAGTAACACTGTCTATCCACTAATTAATTAATTATATTAATCAACAAAATACATTAGTCTGTTTAATTTTTTGTATTGAATGGAATTAACAAGGTGCAAGTGAAAGATCAGCAATGGCTGAACTTGCACCTTGAAGTTCTATACATTTGGTAAAATATGTATTGATTTTTATTGTACCTATGGCTTTATGTGTATTATAATATTTCATGTATAATTGCCAGATGTGTGGAATAAACGTATATTATTATTATTATAACAAGATAAACAAAGCTGTTCATGATCTTCAAATTGAAGTACAAGAACTGAAGCAAATCAAAACTTCTATACCAAATGAACCAGCTAACGTAGATTTAATTCTTCACGAAGCGGAGCAGAGAAAAACTAGATCGTTTAATCTAATGTTTTATAATGTTCCTGAGTCTAAAGCAGTGACACTGAATGAAAAAATTGAAGACGACAAAAAGGCACTTGCTCCAAGCATAAAGCGAGTAGGCATCAACATTGAAGATGTATCAAGGGTAATCTGCACTGGCATAATCAAGACTAATAAGAACAGACCGATTAAGTTAGTATTAAAGAATCCAGTACTCGTCCTTAATGCACTAAAGAATAAATATAAATTACTTGATACCGATCCTAAAATTGGTCCAGATCAAACATATTTGCAACGAGAACATCTTAAAAAATTAAGAGTAGAGCTCGAAGAGAAGGTCCAAGCAGGTCAAGAGGTAACAATCAAATATGTAAAAGGATGCCCAAAGATTGTTCCTAAAATAAAGCCTCAAAAAAACTATCAATAACCTCATTACAAGTTATTAATCCATTCATGTTATATTATCAAAACTGCGGTGGCCTTCGTACAAAGTTGTCCGATCTGTTGAAGTCAGTGAGTGGCAGCGCTTACGATTTGATTATACTAATTGAAAGCTTGCTATCCAGTGATGTTACGGAGGGTGAAACAAAAATGGCTAACTATACCACTTTTAGATGCGACCGAAATGAGTTCTTAAGTAATAAAAAAGGAGGAGGTGTACTTATCTATGTTAAGGAGGTTACAGCGGATCTTTGCGGGGTGAAGGGCAAGGGGATATCTCCTATGCTTTTACATAGGCTCTAACAAGAAATACCAATCGATGAAAAAATAAATTAACATTCTTAAAACTGAACAAAATCATTTTATTATGAATGCCTATAATGCATTTATTAATTATTTGTATATATTAAAATAATTTAAGTCAATTGGAGTGCATTTGTTTAACTGTTGAAAGTGTAAAAATAAATGTAAATAGGTTAAGAATCGTGGCAACACCTCAAAGAAATCAATCGATTTTGTTGGTAGCAATGTTAGGTTTCAGCTTTCGATTGAGTTGACATCCTAACCTCCAAAAGTCAATCCCAAAATATAAGTGGAAACATTTTGAATGTTTTGTAATTTTGTATGCAATTACAGATGGAAATATTCTATTTTTTAACTTTTGTATAGTCTAAAGAGTACAATCTGCTAAGCAGATACAAGAAATATATAAAAAGTTGTTAAAGTTTAATACATATATTTTTAAAATTAGTATGTTTGTATTACTGATTTCGTGAAGATTCTGATTGTGATGATAAATTGTATTCATCACATTGCAAAATGTAATTTTACATTTTACAATATTTCGGTCGAATTAACATTTGTATTCTGATTATTAACGCAGAAGACTGAATTGTTCAACATAATCTGATTAATAAAATATATGATTATTAGTTAATACAATAAAATATAGATTATTATAACGGTCATTATATGTCATCATTCTGTTCTGTTATTTGAATTCGCGCGCTATGAGGTGTTGTCACATCTCTACTGTCTTTCCACATATGTAGTGAAAAATTCTTGTTTTCTTTACTTTAAACTATTATTGTGCATTAACTAGACAGAAGATTTCAAAAATATTGGGCAGCATTGTTCTTCGAATATGAAAGTATGTCATTTTAGTTTTTTATCAGATTCTCTACATTTCTTCATCAGAATTTTTAGTGAAAACTGCTAAAGGTTAGACGGTCTCCATAAGAGCCCATGTTAAATTCTGGATTTTATTTTCCATTTTTCTCGGTAATGGTACACAAGAAAATTATAAAAAAAGCTACCGAATAGAATAAGTGTCAAAGAACTCGAGGTTTAAATTTCACGTCATTCTCTACATTTTTACATTTCGCTGTATCCTCCTTAAGGAATCCATTGCATCTTCTATTATCAAAGTACAACATAAGTCAGTTGAACAACTGTTTGTGGCTTGTGAATTTAATAAATTTAAGTTTGTAATCGGAGGCGTTTATATACCACCTCAAGCGATGAAGGTCAACTATGTATCACATGCTGAATCGGTTGAAGAAGTTGTGAATTTATTTCCTAATCATAAGTTATATCTTTTTGGTGATTACAACTTGCCAGAGGCAGCTTGGTCTAATGATAATTACGGATTAAATGTTACTTGTCCTGGGAACTCGGCAGCTGTTAGCATTGCTAGTATGTTTAGTTTTTTACAATTATATCAGATTAATAGTATCCCAAACAACAGAAATGTGTACCTGGATTTAGCATTTGGTCATGATGTTAATGCAACTGTTAAATTAGCTTCTGATTTGTTATTACCTTGTAAGTCTGTGCACCATCTTGCATATGAATATACATTAAATTTCGATAACACTTCTAACTTTCGTGAATTATATTATCATGAGTTTTATTATGACTTTAGAAATGCTAATTACTTTGAACTAAATAATTATCTAGAAATTTCTCAAATATAAATGAAAACATAAGAATATTTTATGAAATATTAAACATAGGTATTGCATACTTTGTGCCATTAAAGAAATTTAAAACTCCTTCATTTCCTAAGTGGTTTTCGTCGGAGTTAAGACATTTAGTTGGATTAAAAAAGGTTTCACATAAAAATTATATTATTAATAAAACTCCTGAAAACTATTTAGAGTTTAAAAATCTTAGAAAACAATGCAAAGAACTATCGAATGAGCGTTATTCTAATTATATGAATCAAATTAATCATAGCTTACAATCTGATCCTATTTCCGAAATATATAAATAATAAAAAAATCTACTTTTAAACTACCTAACACTATGTCATATTTGAACAAAACAGCAACACTTATAGCACACTTATTTGGTGAGTACTTTGCTACTGTTTATCTACCTGGTGTTGTTAGTAATATTGTTCTAGAGAACGAAATGTCAAATTTAACAAGTATCAATATTAATTGTAGTCATATATCAAAAATGAATATATTTAATTCGATCTCTAAATTACCAAATAAGCTGTCTGTGGGACCTGATGGCATTCGAAATATTTTGTTAAAGCAATGTGTTTGCTCTCTGACAAATCCACTATATCTACTCTATAATCAATCGCTGAAAACATCTACTTTTCCAACTGAATGGAAGTTGAGTTACATCATACCTATTTTTAAATCAGGGGATAGGATGAATATTCAGAACTATAGAAGTGTGTGTATTCAGTCAGCGTTGTCGAAGCTTTTTGATAGCTTACTTGGCGAGCAGTTATATTGGGAGTGTCGCGAGCTAATCACTATTCATCAACATGGATTTACATCAAATAGATCTGTGGTTTCAAATATATTAACTTATCAGTCGTCTATATTGAAGGCCTGGGAAGAGAGAAGGCAAGTAGATTTAATCTATACTGATTTCTCCAAGGCATTCGACAGAGTCGATCATAACTTATTGTTATCAAAATTATGCAGATTGGGGTTTAATATCAGTTTAGTTCACTGGTTAGGTAGCTATTAGTCTACTGTTCTCTATTGTTATTTAATCTGTTTATTAATGACATTGTTCACTCATTTCATCATAGTAAATGTCTTTTGTTTGCTGATGACTTAAAGCTTTTTAAAGTGATTAGTTCAGAATATGATCAAACTTTGCTACAAGAGGATTTAAATAGGCTTGATCAATGGTGTATTGTTAATAAACTATCTTTAAATGTTGGGAAATGTTGTTATATATCATTTTTTAAAATTGATAAAAAAGTCAATACTTCATATGAAATTAATAGTCAACCACTACGGTATGTTTCTTCAGTTAAAGATCTTGGTGTCATGTTTGATGAACAATTATCATTTATAGAACATATTACTATGGTTACAGTTAAATCATCTAAGTTGCTGGGTTTTGTTATACGTAGCTGTAAAGGTCTTTCAGTACAATCAATAAAGTCAGTTTATTGTTCCCATGTTCGTAGCAAGTTGGAGTATGCATCTGTAATATGGTCACCATATTACAGAGTACATATCGACACTTTAGAAAAAGTTCAGCATATTTTTCTGAGATACTGTGCATTACGATTGAATATTGCTATAGAGAATCATGAATATCTTTTAATTTCAAATCAATTGTCACTAAAAACCTTAGAGGACAGAAGGATGGTAGCTGGTCTTTGTGTTATATACAAGTTGTTAAATGGACTTATCCTAGATCCGTATCTCTTAGCACAAATTAACTTTAACATACCTTTTAGATCCTTATGTCACAATAATTTATTTTATATTCAAAATCATAGTACCAACTATGGGAAGAATGCTCCTTTAAACATGATATTAGATTTTATAAATAATCATAACAATATTAATTTATTTGGATTGTCTATAACTCGCTTTAAGGATAGTTTAAAGTCTATTTAAGTATATAATCTTTTCAGTGATGGCTGTGATTAGTAGGATTTATAACTCATAATCTATCTTTATTATTTTATATGTAACATAACGATTGTAATGCATGCTTTCTAGATTATTCTAGATTATTTAGATTTTTTTTATACTTTGTTGATAAATAATTTATATACTTTGTGCCTTAAATTGTAAATTGTAACTTTATTCAGTAATGGGGTTTTCCCGTAAATAAATAAATAAATAAACAGAAGTAATAAATAAAAGATTGAATAAGTATACACTCTTTTATAATAAGTTATTATTATAAGAAATCTTAAGACAATGTATTAACTGTTAAACAAACACGCCATATATTATAGTACCAGTATGTTTACATTTCATTTTAGATTGCTGCTGCATTACCAGAAATGAATCGTGATAGACGACAGTCATAACTTGTTGCAGAAATGATTAAGGCTTAGGTAATTTACCGAATCTTCTCGGTGCTGATATTATTTTATACAGCTTCACGAAGATTCGGGAAATTTATATAAGCATTAACACCTGTGCAGTTAAACATATTAAGAGTTGGTGGATATGGTATTTGATTAGAGTTATACGACAGAGCAATGAAAACCAAGAATGCTTGGTGTTGTACTTTGTAATGTGCAATAAAAATATTGAAAGAAATGCTAAAAACCTGACAGGATATTTAACAATAAATAATAGAATCTAGAGGAAGAAGGAAAATACCTGCTTTCCTATGCTTCTGTAATTTGCCAAGTTACAGTTCTGGTAGTAGGCACTAAGTTTTTTTGTAAATTTTATTGTTTTTTGTAAATGTAGCAGTATGTTGTTTACATTTCAGCTTAAATTGCTCTTGTTTTACTAGAAATTTTATTTATTTATTTCTTAACAAAGGGTCATTCCATGCGAAATCGATCACTAAAATGGGTCGATCTCACGAATGTCAATGAAAATCACTTACGAGGTAGCAATCAACTAAAGAACATAAATTTAATTCCTCAATTTGCTAGATTACGCAGAACTTTGGGAATATTCAAACTGAAATAATTATCAAAATTGCTTGCACGTCTTTAAAGAAATATAAATATCTCGAAAAGTATTTACTCTAGAACAAATATTATTTGTATATTGCTCACTAGAAGACGGGCTTTTTGGACAGCCTAATAATTTTTTATTACCAAACGTATTTTTATTTTTTTCTAAACGAAATATTTTAAAAATGCAGAAAAATCGGTGTGGTCACATTTTTAAAAATCTGAAAAAGATTGTACAGATTCTTTGAACATTTCTGTATTTAAATGCAAAATGGCAAGCTGGACGTTTTAATAGTTTTGGCAGGGCAAGTTTTCAAAGACTGCGTTGCTGGTAGCCAGCAGCATTTGCTACCTTCTAGTTAGTAATAATACGGTGCATATTACCAGCTTAACTCTTAACTTTAACCTCTAATGTACATAAGATAAATGTATATTTGTGTGGATATGATTATACCTACTGATTAGTTAATTACTTAGGTATTTAAATCGATTTCTTCGGGTGTGTTACATAAAATATTTTTCTTGCGGCTGTCAAAGACCATAAAATGTAATGCAACAACTTTTTTAGTTTTAAGTTTAAGTTTTAAGGTCAGTTGGGGTAATTGGTCCATAGCTATACAATTCTTTTGCTTCAAACCCTTTATCTCACATTTTTATAGTGAAATATAAGTTTAGGACCTTGTTTTATAGTAACTTTAATATATTTCCAAAAGAAAATGTAAAAATAAAGCAGCTCTAATGCCAACTATTGCATTAAAAAAATATTTTAAAAAAAACATGTCGGGTGGTTCCAGTCGCCCAATAGATTGGGGTAAATGGGATCATCGTCTATATTTTATATCCACATTACTTTATAATATGGTAACTGGGACGCCCTAAGGATATTAATTAAAATGTCTCCAAAAAATTAGGGCTGCAGTAGGAATAGTTCAGGAATTATCGCAGTCGGAAGAGTGTATAGGGTAAAGTCGATAAAACTAAAAATTCACGTAATTCTCATAGACGTTTAACGGTGGTTTTACCTTTTATTAAGCAAAGTTCCACTTACGCCATCACTCCAATAACCGGAACTGACCTTATTAAACATCAGAACCTACAATAGAGATCGGTAATAGTTATTTATGGTAAGTGAGTTAAGTAAGTTATTGTGATAAT
The DNA here is from genome assembly GCA_929113105.1 of Agrypnus murinus. NCBI lineage: Eukaryota > Metazoa > Arthropoda > Insecta > Coleoptera > Elateridae > Agrypnus > Agrypnus murinus. The sequence goes on along the minus strand of OV816030.1, from coordinate 70,134,994 downwards.
TTTTAGAGTGGATAATATCATTAACTCACGTGTGCCACAAGTTTAAATATTGCATTTGCAATGATCCCTTAGCTTAGTCTATAGTTTTTAACGGTAATAAATTTGACACTATAGATGGATGACTGGATTTTAATAATATAATACAATGTAAGATGATGATTGGGTGCTACCTACAATAGCACCCAGTAATCACGTATTTTTTAAATTTAGTATCAAAAACAACTCATTTTCTGTAAACAAGAATGGTGCTTAAGGTATTGCATTATAATATTTTAGGGTCTTTGACGACCGCAAGAAAAATACTTTATGTAACACACCCGAAGAAATCGATTTAAATACATCAGTAATTAGGTATAATCATATCCACACAGATATACATTTATCTTATGTACATTAGTTAAGACAGACCGCTGGTAATATAGACTGTATTATTACTAACTAGAAGGTAGCAAATGCTGGTTGCGATGGTTGACCGTGATCTATGGTGCGCCGGCAGCCTGCAACGCGGTTTTTATATTAACAATATAAAAAATTGTTTTTTAATAATGACTTTGTTTTATAACATGTTAAAGGTGATGTAGGAAAATTATTATCGAGTCGTTTTTATTGTTAATAATTAAAAATATCAATTTGCTTTCAATATGATGATCATTTCGGATACTTTTTGTTTAATAAATCCTTCAGTTGAAATTACATTATAATAATTAAACAGCAAAAAATAAGATTTTATTAATCTAAATTTATAGGTATGTGAGTGAAAACGTTTCCTTTGTAATATACTTACAAGTTTGTTGTTTATAAAGGTTAAATTATTTTATATTAAAACACTTAATATTTTGTGGTGGAATTAAATATTTAATTTTTAAACGTTTAATTCCACCACAAAATATTAAAAGCATTTTAAAATAATTTAACCTTTACAGAATTTTCCTGCATCACAGTTATTAACAATAATACATACATTTTAATAATTACTAATAATAATGGTAAAAAACGTAGAGTTAAGTTAATACTGTAATATGGTAATAATTAAATTGAATCTTTTTTAATTTATAGTTCCGTGAATTTAATGTTTCTTTAAAGAGATCTCTTTTAAATGAATATGTACTTCTCATAATCCTTGAAATGGGAGAATTTTGCCCACAGGGTGTTCTATGAAATTTGACTTCAAACGTTTTTGTTTCTCTAAGAGTTTTGGAAGATACATAAAATTGAATTTTTGCAAGTAAATCTGTACAGTTCATGTAGTTGTTTTCAATTTTGTAACAAAACAGAACATCAGAAATTTCTCAATGTCTTTGAATATCTGCAGATTTAAATCTTTTCCACGATAAATGACAATAATAATTGATGTTTTCCAAAGAGATATGTCTTTTGAGTGCAATATATCTTCAAAACTTTCTTTGAGCACTAATTAATTTATCAATATGGATTTGTAATAAGAGGTATCAAATAATAGAGCAATTCTCCAAATAAATGATATGTAATTATTATTACAATCAACACATACATACTTATTATGCAAACTATTCATTTATTGACTTGTGCATAAGCACTTTCAAAATGTATATACCATGTCCGATGGACAACTTAATTTAGTGACAAATTAACTTATAAAATTTAGATAGATTACCAGGCTGTTTTTAGGATTTGATGTATGAACAAATTTAAGACTTGGATATATTATTATTTTCAGTAAAAATATAACGGAAATTCTTTTTAAGACTCAATTAGTATATCAAAAAGAAAAATCCAATGAATTAAGGACAAACCATTTTATAGTTCCCATATTTTGCTTCTTACAGTTAATAAGTAAATTTACTACAGAATTACGTTCAAGAATATTTAAAACCAATGTCTCCCCTTTCCCAAATACTAGTCTTTTTTCTACTTTTTTACCTGAACCTTTTTATTTTTTCTCAAAATGGAGATACCTGGGATTTAATAAAACCACAAATCAATAAAAGAACAATTTATTTTAAATAGTAGGAAAAATTATTTACATTTATCACAACCTAATATCTACATCTCCTATTTCGTATATTAATTATTTTTAAAAAAATAATACTTTGGTATCTTAAAATCTTAAGTAATAAATGTTAACCAATAATTTATTTTTAACTAACATGTACATATTTACAAATTAATCTACTTCTTCTATCGTAGGACCTCGTCTGCTAGTATCGAAGCCACCACCTTGTTGACCACAACTTCCTGGCATACCTTGTCCAGCTGTTTCCGACGCATATAATTTCACCATGATTGGACTGCAGATTGACATTAATTCCTTCTGGCGATGTTCATACTCTTCCTTTTCTGCTAACAAGTTGCTGTCCAACCATTTCAGACACTCATCGCAAGCTTTCTCTACTATGTTTTTATCTTCTGAGTTTAACTTATCCCCCACGTCACTCAAGGATTGTTTAAGATTGAAAATATAACCTACCAGTTGATTCCGAACTGCAATCCTCTGCCTTTGTTTTTCATCCTCTTCCTTATACTTGTCAACATCGGCCACCATTTGATCAATATCTTTCTGTGATAATCGCCCTTTGTCATTCTTGATGATGATATTTTTCTCTTTGCCAGAACTTGTATCCTTCACAGAAACATTCAAGATCCCATTAGCATCTAAATTGAATGTAACTTCTACCTTTGCCACTCCTCTAGGTGCTGGTGGTATTCCCTTAAGATCAAAAGTGCCAAGCAAGTTGTTGTCTTTTGTCAGAGCCCTTTCACCTTCGTAGACTTGAATGGTAACTGCAGGTTGATTATCAGAGTAGGTGGTGACAGTTTGCGTTTGCTTGCATGGAATACGTGCATTACGTTCGATGATCTTTGTCATGACGCCACCTGCAGTTTCGATGCAAAGAGATAAGGGTGTGACGTCAAACAGTAAGACATCTTGAATCTTCTTGCTGGTGTCGCCACTTAAGACGGCAGCTTGAACTGCTGCACCATAAGCTACAGCCTCATGTGGATTAATTGCGAGATTCAATGGTTTACCGCAGAAGTAATTCTGTAACAATGATTGAATCTTTGGAATGCGAGTTGACCCTCCAACCAAGACTACATCGTGGATCTGTCCCTTGTCCATCTTGGCATCAGTGAGAGCCTTTTCTACTGGTTGTAATGTACCTCTGAATAAATCAGAACATAATTCTTCAAAGCGTGCTCTAGAGATTTTGGTGTAGAAATCGACTCCATCGAATAAGGCATCAATTTCTATAGATGCCTCTGTTCCTGAAGAGAGGGTGCGCTTAGCTTGTTCTGCTGCCATTCTCAAACGTCTTAAGGCTCTTGGATTTCCACGGATGTCCTTCTTGAATTTACGTTTGAATTCTTCTACGAAGTGATTCACTAGTCTGTTGTCAAAGTCTTCACCTCCAAATGAGTATCACCTGCGGTGGATTTAACTTCAAATAGGGAGCCTTCGTCAATAGTTAGAATTGATACATCGAAGGTGCCACCACCCAGGTCGAAAATACGAACGTTGCGCTCTCCTTTCAAGTTCTTATCCAAACCATATGCAAGAGCAGCTGTTGTTGGCTCGTTAATTATTCTCAGTACATTGAGACCAGCGATTACACCAGCATCTTTAGTAGCTTGCCTTTGGGAATCGTTAAAGTAAGCTGGTACAGTGATTACCGCATCTTTAACAGGCAAACCTAAGAAAGCTTCTGCAGTTTGTTTCATCTTCGTAAGAACCATCGAACTGATTTCTTCAGGAGCAAATCTCTTTGCTTCACCTTTGTATTGTACCTGAAGTTTTGGTTTTCCACAATCATTGACAACTTTAAAGGGCCAGTGCTTCATGTCATCTTGAATTTTAGGATCGTCGAATTTGCGGCCGATTAGGCGTTTCGCGTCGAATATTGTGTTGTCAGGATTCATTGCTACCTGGTTTTTAGCAGCATCCCCTAGGAGCCTTTCGGAGTCGTGAAGGCTACATAGCTGGGTGTTGTGCGGTTTCCCTGATCGTTGGCGATGATTTCCACTTTTCCGTGTTGCCACACACCTACGCAAGAGTAGGTGGTGCCTAAGTCGATGCCAATTGCTGGAGCGTTAACCATTTCATTTTCTTTTTTATTAATTGATTTATTTGAAAAAATCAGGTTTAACTTTTTAAATATTATTGTTTAAATAAGTTGTTTCAGGAACTCAATTGGTTTGATTACTCTCGAAGTATTCACTGGTTTAACTTGTAGTAGAACTTGCACTTAAACCACTTTTGACTTTGTGTTAAATCGCTTACCAACTTTCTTGTTCACTAGTGTAAGTTTCAAATAGAACTGAAGTCCCGCCCGCCTGCACGAACTACTTTTATAGTAGCCGGCGCTAACCGCCCGTACTCCCGAAGGTTCTTGAACGAATGGAATAATCGAGAGGGTTCTCTTCAGGGTGTTTCTAGCAATATTCTAGGGGTTTCTGAAATTTAAATAATTTCGTAGGATTCACATTATTAGATATTTGTAGCCAGCCTCGGTGGATTAGTGGTTTGCATGTTTGCTTCATAATCCAAGGATCGCAGGTTGGATCCCCGGCCGAGCTGGTAATTTTTCATAGCGGAGAAAAATTAAACACATGCCTTCTTCTCGGATAGGAAGTAAAACTGTAGGTCCCGTGTCAATGCGATGTTTGGCACGTTAACAATCCCAGATTCGGCTAAATTCTAGTAGGGTCGGCCAAATGATCATAGCAATCGGTGCCATGAGGTATGAAGGATGCTCCGCCATCCTGAATCCTCGCACAAAAACAGACAAAAGATATTTGTAATTATCTTTTACAATTTTTACGATTTATAAACGAAAACTTTAGTTTAGCTTCATTTCAATAACGAAAAATTTACGATTGTTATAGGACTTTTTTCTAAAAAAAAAAGTAACTATTTTATTATCGTTGTGAATATTTAGACTTTATTGTTTAAATTTTCTTGTTAGAACAGTCCGGAATATCTTTACTGTAAAATAATTAGAAGAAATAATACAACTTTATAATGTTTTAAAGAAAATGCACATAAAACTATTATGCGTTGGGCTAGTTCATACCATGTATGTAATCATTTATTGTATAATAATTACGATTCAAAAATACAAATTCTGTTCTAAAGTTTGTTACTTTATACCTACTAATCACCAATTAATAAAAACGAAATCAGTTCTAAGTACTATATTTTTACAATTTAAAGGTTATGTTAATTAGAATCTGATGTTATATTAAGAACAAGTAAAAATAAACTCCGTATTGGTGTTTAATAATAATCAATAAGATTGCCCATAAAAAACTCTAGATTTTAGGGCCTTAAAAGCAACTTTTATTTACTTTAAGTCGATTTTTACAATAAATCTCTAGTTATTACTTTTTTTAGAAGCACTGTTACTATAACGATCGCAAACTTTTAATAATAATAAAAGATAATTACAAATGTTTAATAACGTGAATCCTGCGAAATTATTAAAATTCCAGAAATTCCTAGAATATTGCAAGATGAACCCTGAAGAGAACACTCGATTGTTCCATTCGTTCGAGAATCTTCGAGAGTACGAGCGGCTACTATAAAAGCAGATCGTGCAGGCGGGACTTCAGTTCAATTTGAAACTTCCACGAGTGAACGAGAAAGTCGATAAGCGATTTAACAAAAAGTGGTTTAAGTGCAAGTTCTACTAAAAGTTAAACCAGTGAATACTTCGAGAGGAATCAAACCAGTTGAGTTCCTGAAACAACAACTTATTTAAACAATAATATTTAAAAAGTTAAACCGGTGAATTTTTCAAATAAATCAATTTATTAAAAAAGAAAATAAAATGGTTAACGCTCCAGCAATTGGCATCGACTTAGGCACCACCTACTCTTGCGTAGGTGTGTGGCAACACGGAAAAGTGGAAATCATCGCCAATGATCAGGGAAACCGCACAACACCCAGCTACGTAGCCTTCACCGACTCCGAAAGGCTCATTGGGGATGCTGCTAAAAACCAGGTAGCAATGAATCCTGACAACACAATCTTCGACGCGAAACGCCTTATCGGCCGCAAATTCGACGATCCTAAAATTCAAGATGACATGAAGCACTGGCCCTTCAAAGTTGTCAATGATTGCGGAAAACCAAAGCTTCAGGTACAATACAAAGGCGCAGCAAAGAGATTTGCTCCTGAAGAAATCAGTTCGATGGTTCTTACGAAGATGAAACAAACTGCAGAAGCTTTCTTAGGTATGCCTGTTAAAGATGCGGTAATCACTGTACCAGCTTACTTTAACGATTCCCAAAGGCAAGCTACTAAAGATGCTGGTGTAATCGCTGGTCTCAATGTACTGAGAATAATTAACGAGCCAACAGCAGCCGCTCTTGCATATGGTTTGGATAAGAACTTGAAAGGAGAGCGCAACGTTCTTATTTTCGACCTGGGTGGTGGCACCTTCGATGTATCAATTCTAACTATTGACGAAGGCTCCCTATTTGAAGTTAAATCCACCGCAGGTGATACTCATCTTGGAGGTGAAGACTTTGACAACAGACTAGTGAATCACTTCGTAGAAGAATTCAAACGTAAATTCAAGAAGGACATTCGTGGAAATCCAAGAGCCTTAAGACGTTTGAGAACGGCAGCAGAACGAGCTAAGTGTACTCTCTCTTCAGGAACAGAGGCATCTATAGAAATTGATGCCTTATTCGATGGAATCGATTTCTACACCAAAATTTCTAGAGCACGCTTTGAAGAATTATGTTCTGATTTATTCAGAGGTACATTACAACCAGTAGAAAAGGCTCTCACTGATGCTAAGATGGACAAGGGACAGATCCACGATGTAGTTTTGGTTGGAGGTTCAACTCGCATTCCAAAGATTCAATCATTGTTACAGAATTTCTTCTGCGGTAAACCATTGAATCTCTCAATTAATCCAGATGAGGCTGTAGCTTATGGTGCAGCAGTTCAAGCTGCCGTCTTAAGTGGTGACACCAGCGAGAAGATTCAAGATGTCTTACTGGTTGACGTCACACCCTTATCTCTTGGCATCGAAACTGCAGGAGGCGTCATGACAAAGATCATTGAACGTAATGCACGAATTCCATGCAAGCAAACACAAACTTTTACCACCTACTCTGATAATCAACCTGCAGTTACCATTCAAGTCTACGAAGGTGAGAGGGCACTGACAAAAGACAACAACTTGCTTGGCACTTTTGATCTTACGGGAATACCACCAGCACCTAGAGGAGTGCCAAAGATAGAAGTTACATTCAATTTAGATGCTAATGGGATCTTGAATGTTTCTGCGAAGGATACAAGTTCTGGCAAAGAGAAAAATATCATCATTAAGAATGACAAAGGGCGATTATCACAGAAAGATATCGATCAAATGGTGGCCGATGCTGACAAGTATAAGGAAGAGGATGAAAAACAGAGACAGAGGATTGCAACTCGTAATCAACTGGAAGGTTATGTTTTCAATCTTAAACAATCCTTGAGTGACGTGGGGGAAAAGTTAAACTCAGAAGATAAAAACATAGTACAGAAAGCTTGCGATGAGTGTCTGAAATGGTTGGACAGTAACTTGTTAGCGGAAAAGGAAGAGTATGAACATCGTCAGAAGGAATTAACATCAATCTGCAGTCCAATCATGGCGAAATTATATGCGTCGAAAACTGCTGGACAAGATATGCCAGGAAGTTGTGGTCAGCAAGGTGGTGGCTTCAATAGTAGCAGACGAGGCCCTACAATAGAAGAAGTAGATTAATTTGTAAACGTGTATATAGTTAGTTAAAAATAAATTAGTCTGCATTTATTACTCAAGATACCAAAGTATTATCTTTTTAAAAATAATTAATATATGAAATAGTAGACGAGGTAGATATTAGGATATGATAAATGTAAATAATTTTTCGTAGTATTTAAAATAAATTGTTCTTTTATTAATTTGTGTTTTATTAAATCCCAGGTATCTCCATTTTGAGGAAAAACAAAAAGGTTTAGGTAAAAAAGTAGAAAAAAGACTATATTTGGGAAAAGGAGAGACATTGGTTTTAAATATTATTGAACTTAATTTGGTAATAAGTAGTAAATTTACTTATTAACTGTAAATATTGTGAACTATAAAATGGTTTGTCCTTAATTCATTCTTTGTCGTACCGTCGAATTCTAAATGTGCATTTGACGTGTTGTTAAGTTTTACAATCACCCATATATGATACAAATAATCACGTTGCTTATTTCTCATAATAACATAGTTGGGCAAAGTACCTACCTGTGGCTTGTTAATTTATGATCATATTGTATTTGGGATTAACATTACTATTATTTACCTACTTTCTAAAGTCACCCAAAAAATAATGTTACTCATCAGATTTTGTGTATTTGATTTTATCAAATCAATCTAAAAAATCTTTCTTGTGTTAATCACGAAATAATGCATCTCCAATAAGGCCTCAAGCATGCACCTGTACCATATGACAATAAGAAGATTAATGGCAAAAAGTTCTCTCTTGTGAATAATTTGCATGTAATTTTTTTAACATTGAATTTGGCAACAAAAGTCATTATGTAGGTATTAGAGATTTTATCTTAGCTATTTAGAACACATATAAGCCAAAGTTTATTTTATGTGGTCCACCTACGTTAGCTTATGATCACGGCTCCACACAATATTTTGTTTAATATTTAAAAAATATAAATGTAATATATGTTTTGTAAATATTTAAAAGATTCGAAGAATATTTACAAAGTATTGAAGAAATATAGTGATATACATTGTAATGTATTTAGCCCTCAGATAATATTTAAAAATATTTGAAGTCGGAGAATATCTTTTTGTTAAGTTAAAATAAAGTTTACTGATTTCAAGATATGAAGTTCTTAAAACTAAGTTTTAAATTTTATTTTACAAGATACAGCCTGATGCTTGCGACGTCTATGGTTGTGACAATACTTTATTCAAATTTATTATCTAATCTTATTATATTTCTTATTGATTCTAACTTATTCTTTAGTTTTAGAATACCCAAATTGAAACAATCAGACTATTTATATAAATGTCTTTATTATTATTAGAATTTCTTAAATTTTGATTGTATTTATCATGTACCTTAGGAAAGAGCAATATTTGTGTAAATATTTAACTATACCTATACGAATATTGGTGGTGAACATTGATGAAGAATGCATCAGAAAATAGCTGACATTCATACCTGGTGTAAGTGATCAAATCGACCGTAAGACGGTTATAATTTTTCTTTTTGGTGTAAACAAATAGTTCACCTTAATTAAAAGAGTTATTGATGTAAACTGTAACATTGATCGGATTTAAAACTAAACATTTGTGAAACTTTGGAATTTATTCATGTTAAAACTTCAATTTTGGGAATATTGGGGTAAAATAGTCTATTAAAAGTATTTGGTGCTTCTACTTTTTGAGTTTTCTTAGCCACATCAATTTTATTCAACAGTTTTTCAATGTAGCCTTCAGCTGCTTCAGAGGTCTTCCTGCCCCCTGCCTCCTGAGGGTCGTTAAGTCACAGCCATCACAAGAAGAGTAGCTATTCTTCTTGTGTGGTCTTCTGCATCAAATCTTCAGCTGTAGACTGCCGTAAGCTACAGGCAGTGTATAGATGATCTTCAGGTAAACTTTGGTTACAGGTTAACTTAAAAAGGATGCAATTGTCCATGGTATTTTCGACAGCGTGTTCATGCCAACCTAATCTTAATTTTCTTTACGATACCTGATAGTGCGTAGAGACAAACATACAGATTAAACAATTTTTACCCAGACCAAATGTTGTACCTGAGGAGGTACCTTAAATGAAAATCATTAGTTGTGGTAAAGTACAAATAAAGTTTGTAAACGAGAACCACTGTCAGGGTGTTTCTAGTTTGAAATTAACTTTTTTTAATAAGTACATATGTATTGAACTAAATGGGAGATATGCTAAAAATAATAGTGTTGTGACAAATGTAAATAATTTTTTGTACTGCTTTTAAATCAATTTTTCTTTTTAAAACTTATGTTTTATTAAATTCTCGATGCTTCGCGACTGGTTCCACTGTTTCGTATACTTTGCACGCTGCTGTGGCTTTATAAAAGATGTTTTCAAAACGATGACGTCAGGGCAAGTAAAGATTCGATACTTATTTTTAAAAAGACACAATTTGCGTGTGTTAGAAATCGCGAGAGAAAAGCTGTTCAAAGTTTCGCACGCACTGAAGCCCTTTAAGAAACAGTTGCAAAGCGGTGGCTTTGCAATGGGCGGTAGAAAATTTGAAACAATTGTGATGCCGGAAGATTTAAAAAAATCATATTAAGTTAACGTATTAAGTTCAAAAAACACGAAACACGCAAAAATCAACGCCTTTTTGGTTAACGGCAGATTAATGCGGAATATTATTTTTTGTGTTTTTAAAACAGTTTTTGCGTAAATATTTTTGTAGTTTTATTTATTTTTAAACAAATGTTCTTGCAGAATGTTTTAATTGCATTTATGAACAAATAAAATAACATTGTAACTCTGCAGACGCAGTAATCCGGAAACCGCGATGATTCGGATTACCCCTGTTTTAATTAGTCCGAATTAGCGAGGCCTCACTGTAATAATAAAAGTGTTTGTTGATCTTCATAGAATTTTTCTACACCCGACGGGTTGTAACATCTCATTTATAATATTCAGCTTCCCATTCCCCAAGAACTTTACATATTCAATTTTAGTATGTACTATTGCGAGATAAATAATTGGTACCATTGAATTATAAAGTAGGCGGGTTTTTAAAAATTTTGCCATATTACACCGATGGAAGAGAGTACTATGGAGAAAGTCCTATTTAAACATGAAAAACCCACCATGCCCATTATCTCGCAATAGTACATAGAACTTTCTTGTTCAGATTAATGAGATTTGTTGTAAGTGTTGTTGTTCGGATTAGTGGATGTTCAGAATACAGTGTTTTTGGATTATGGAGTTTTTACTGTACTAATACAAAAACCACTGATTAATAAGTTTTTATTTAGTATTGTATTAATTGTTATCTTCTAACCTTATCTTTATATTAATTTATTGGCTTTCATCTTTGTAAAGAATAAATCGTAATGTGATGTGAACACGTCATGACGTCATAAAAATGACTTCAACTGGTTCTACAACAAGGTCAGCTACACTAACAAGGTCCGCTGCTGCGGAAGAAAATCTAATTCAACGTGTTGTCAAGAATATAATAAATGCTGCAATTTCTTGAGACATTGACTGATGAAATTCATTAATATGTTTCAACAAAGAATGGAACAATGCATTGGAGAATTGAAAACTAAAGTTGCTGTCTTGGAAAACCAACTATCAGCAACTAAAAAGGAAGCAACACGAGCCAAGGACTACCTGGAACAATATTCTTGTATTAATAACTTGCGAATATTTAACGTCCCGGAGCATGCTAAAGAAAACACCAAAGTTGTGTAATAAATTTGTGCAAGGAAAAACTAGGGGTAACAATTTCAAAATTGATGATTGCTGCCACAGACTCCCCAGTCAAGAGGGTCGCTACAAGCCTGTAATCGTTAAGTTTGTTAGCAAAAATACTAGAAATATGGTGTATCAAACAAGAAACTTCTCAAAAACACCTATATTATCATCAAGGAAGATCTCAAACTAAGAGCACAGCTTCTAAAGAAGGCAGCAGTAAAACATAGGATAAAAAATGTTTAGTCAACAATGGCAAAATGTTATTTCAAAATGCAAGAAATATTAAACGTATCAACACTTCGGACTATATATATAATCTAATGCAGTTACAGGTATCTTGAAATATTTATTCTATTGGATACACTTTGGTTTGCGAGATTAACGCTCACATTTGTACTATCATTTTAATAATTTATTGTATTATCTTGTTTATAGATAGTGATTTAACCCCCACCGAAAGAGAAATTCAGTGGCTGATCAAGAGAAGAGCTGCTGTAGCAAGTAAAGCAGGTAGAAAGGTTAAAATGGGATATAAAAAGTTAATTATTGATAACCAAGTCTTGACTTGGAATGTAAAGAAAAAAAAAACTAGAAAAAAAATCAAAAAACTAGTAAATGTGGGACCGAATGCCTTGATGATGACAAATGCTATGTTGATGGATATGAATAAGAAGTGCGAAAAGGAAAAAGAGGTTAACAGTAAAGCAAAAATGAGAAATACTGGGGATGTTATAAAGTTGGGACAATCGAACGTGAGAACGTTATACCAAGCATGCAAAATAAATGAGGTAATTAGAATTATGAAGCAGTAACAGTTAGAGATAATAGGCTTAAGAGAGTGTAGGTGGAATGGGCAAGGAGAAGTTACAAAGGAGGGCTGTAGTTTTATATATTCCCGTTTTGAAGATGATAATCATGAACACATGTATGGAGTAGGAATTATGATGAGCAAAATAATGCGAGGAGCATTAATGACTTGGAGAGCAGTTTCGGAGAGGATCATAGTAGCTAGATATGAGGTAGGGAAACAAACAATTTCTATTATTCAATGCTACGCACCTACAGAAACCTCTGATTTTTCAGATAAGGTAATGTTTTATAATAAGTTGCAGGAGGTGTGAAGAGAAATTAATATGGAAGATGTGCTTATTCTAATGGGAGATCTGAATTCAAAAGTAGGCACGAATAATGAAGGGCTAGAAGAAATAATGGGTAAACAGGGAATAGAAGAGTAATGAAAACGGAGAATTATTAATTGAATTTTGTGGTGTTAATGATTTGAAAATAGGGGGGAACAATGTTTAGTCATAAAACTTGCCATAAAATTACGTGAATATCTCCTAATAACCAGGTTAAAACCAAATAGATCATATGTGCATACAAGTAAATGGCAGAAAATGGTACTAGATGTTAGGAATAGGAGAGGCGCAGATATCGGCTTGGATAATTTCTTGATAATTATGAAATTAAGAGTTTTTGGTAAAGTAAAAAGTAATTTAATACGTAGAAAACATATTCCTAGATATAAGTTTGATAAGTTACAGGGTGAAAACACTAGAAATCAGTATAAGAATGTACTTCAAAGGAAAGCAAAAGCAATTAATTATAATGCCTCAATTGAAGAAGTATGGGGTAGGTGTAAAAATGCCTTCAAGGATACATGTGATGAAGCTTTAGAAACCCGCCAAATTCCGTAAAAGGAGGTGGATGAGTGATAATACCTGGAACAAAATATAAGAAAGGCGCAAACTTAAGCAGAAAATTTTAAATATCAAGTCTGAGAGTGGAAGCAATTACAGAACGAGTACGATAAAGTTAATAAAGATATTAAGAAGATCGACAAGAAGAAATACTTAGAGAGTATCGCTGAACATGCACAAATTGCTGCAAATGATAATACAATATAATGATAATACAAAAGAGTTGTATAAATCAATAACTAAACTAAAAGGTGTCTTCAGGAAGAATTGTTCAATCGAAGATAAAGAGGGCGAACTACTTATCAAAAGCAAAGACCAGTTAAAAAGATGGGTTGAATACTTCAGCGAACAAATGAATCAATAGAATGAAGAAATATACCAGGTTATGGGGAATAATGAAATAAGGGAAGACATTGTCAGTTCACCAACCCTGGAAGAAATAGTTAAAGAAATCTCGCAATTGAAGCTGGGTAAGGCATCAGGTGCAGACCTAATTAAAGCTGATATGCTGAAAATTGATATTCATAGAACTGCAGAAATACATCAACCACTTATCGAAAGGATTTGGCTAGAAGAGAAATTTCCCAAAGATTGGAAAATGGGAATCATAGTTAAACCTCCAAAAAAAGGTAATTTAAGGTGATGCGATAACTGGAGGTGTCTGTTGAGTGTAGTTGGAAAGGTATTCTTTACAATAATAATGATTAAAGATTTATTAAATCAAGAAATTAGAAAAGAACAAGCTAGTTTTAGGAGAAGTTTTTTCATGTGTGGACCACATAAACACACTTCGTATCATCATCGACCAATTAATAGAACTACAATCTTCACTGGATATAGTATTTGTGGACTACAGGCGTGCGTTCGACTTCATCTACCGAGATTGTATATGGGCAACATTAGAAAAGAGGGGTATTCCACCGAGATTAATCACCCTTATAAGGGAAGGGTATACAGAGTATAAGTGTAGAGTTATGCATGAGAGCATGCTTTCAGAAGAATTCGAGTGCAGGTACAGGGAACGACAAGGCTGTATTATGTCAATTTGTTGTAACCCTATGTCCCACAGAGGAGTAATGGGTCCTGTATGAATGTATGTATGTGTATTATCTTCTAATCGTTATTTGTTAATTTATTGTTGTTAGATTTTTCTTATTTATTGGTTGAAGTAATCTACATCTTGAAAAGTTAATTACTTTTGAATTTTAAATTATATTTTTGTAATTCAGTCATGAAGCAAGTTGATTATTGATAATATTCACATAGAGATGATACAGAAGTATTATGTGAGTAGTATAAGGCTCTATATTTCTTAATTTAATAATAATTTGCTTTCGTACTATTGCATTAATCCTATAATGAAAGTAGCTCACTTGAACATTTAATCATTGCTACATAAAATTTTTAATCCCCAGATTGCTGGTAGTTGCGCAAAAGATTGATATCTTAACAGTATCTGAAACATGGTTACAACCTGGTATTCTAGATGAGAATATCTACATAGATGGTTATAACTTTGTGAGAAATGATATAGTCAAGTAGGGGAGGAGGTGTGGAAATCTATATATGAAACATGATGCGTTACTTCCTAGTTAACTAGTAAACACTAATAATATGAACAGATCTGGATTATGGTTAGCGCCTATAGTGAGAAAATTGTTATCGCTTCAAAATATATACTTCCAGAACTTGATTACAAACTATTCCTAAATGAAATTGGATAACAGACAATGTCAAACTCCTTATATCACTAAGAAACAAAGCTAAAGCTAAATTTAGATATACAAAAATGGAACGCTACTGGAATTACTACAAACAGTCTTCGAAATTTCAGAAAGATTCGAAAGATAGTAGAATGTTATGAAAAAGGTTGAATTTTATGGGCGTCGGTAAACAAAAATTACATGCTATTCCACCACACATTGCAGATGTTAATTGTATCAATGACTACTTTGTCGGCAGCCTTTCTGTGAGCCATAGTCACCCAACGCAACAATCATTAATATTTCCGACTAGTGATAATCCTTTTATACCAAATTTAATTCAAAACAGTTTCCTGCCAGTATGCCAGTCAATAAAATTATTACAACAATTAAATTTAAAGCATATGGTAGTGATGAATGAATCTCTTATCTATAATTTATTTCCCGACTGTTGGAAACACTGGAAACAGGCATTTGTTAAACCATTCCCAAACATAAAGAATACGCCTGAATTAAAAGATCTTAGACTCATTAATATTTTACCTTCAAAAGTTTAAAAAAATTGTATTCTCGCAACCAGGGTTGGCAAAAAACATGTTTTTTCAAAAAAAACAAAAAAACAGTTGTTTTTTTAAATTAAACATGTTTTTTATCGAAAATGAGATTAAAACACCCCATATAAAAAAACATGTTTACATGATTTAAACTGTTTTAAACTAATAAAGATTTTGAAATATTTTAATGAAAGCTTTTAATAAACATATTATTAAATTCAGGTATAAATTACCATCATGAATCATGATTATGCATGCCTGAAGCAATAATAAAAGTTCTTTTATTCTTATATCATCACTTTTTTAATTTTACGACTTCCTAGTATAGAGTAACTTAAATAAAAAGTACCCTAATAAAAAATCTACTACAATCCTCGCCAAAACAAAAGTATTAAATCTTGTTAAATCAACATCTTGCAAATTGTAATTTAGAAATGAAAGGATCATTATTCTTTTTAAATGTGTCTTCAGACCTCTGAAAAGAATGCAGAATTAGTAAATAGAAAATCACTGGAATATTATATATTCATGATGACGGGTCAACGAAAGCATCCTATATGGCAGCATTTTTTAACAATTTTATTAAAGATGCTGTTGAACCTCATAAAATTCGTACCAAGTGTATCCATTCCAAAAAATAAATGTGCGTATTAAATTAGTTTGATTTATTAAGTATCAATGACTATTGCTAATGTTTATAGGGGAGCAGTTTAAGCAGAAATTAATGTATTTTCGTTTATTTAGATTTACGTTATTTATAGCAACTCATTATTAATTGCTCTACATCTAAAAGAAATATTTAACATTAGTTTAATGTTGTTGCAGCAAAATTAGTTGATTTTATACAATGTAATCTAATCCTCGATCCACTTTTCACAAGTTTCAATCTAAGTCATGTTCCAGAAGAGATTTAAATAATAAACAATCAATAAATTGTCTATACTTTTACATTTTATAAATTATAGTTGTGATGCTTATTACATATAATAATACACGTTTCAGATAGAAACTGGTCATTTAAATTCGAAAATGCAGTATAAGAATCTAAAATTAATCTTAAAAGTTTTCAAAAAGCTGTTTTAAAACGACATGTTTTAAAACATGTTTTAAACATACGATTAAAACATGTTTAAAAAGAAATAGTTTAAAACTTAGTTTGATGTTTTAAACTAGTTTTAAACATGACTTTTAAACAAAATGGTTTAAACATGCCAACCCTGCTCGCAACTCACTACTCACCTTCCCAAAAACAATCTGCTATTATTAATTCCATCAGGATTTTATTCAGGTTATAGTTGCACATACCAGCAATGTTAAAAGTTACAAGTGATATCATAACCGCTACAGTTGGTGATGATAGAGGTGATGTTAGTATTCTCGTGTTGCTCGAATGGCAAGGCATTTGACACAATCAATCATGATACGCTTCTTACTGTTTTGAAAAGCATGCATTTGGGTTCAAATGTGTTGCCACTAATTAAAAGCTATTTAATCAGTAGATCACAAAAGGTTGTAGTAAAGCGCTGTAACACAAATGTGGGATTTGCACTGTTCCATCTATAAGTTGGCTGCAGCCGCACATTGGGCCTACATAATAATAATAATAATTGCCCCCTCCCTCCCGCACAAGCTTATAGCTTCTGGGGCCTTGGTTTAGGTTATGGGGTATTACACTTTAAAAGACGTTAACAGAAATTTTAAATCATCCAAAGGTAGTAAAAAGATAATTATATTGAAACATAATTAACTTTTGTTTTGTAAATTAATAGTGAATTATGTACGTTAATTTAAGTTCAGTTAATAACAAACTAATTGTTCAAAGGCGTCAATTGATTTTGTTGATTCACACAATTCTATTTCCTATTTTACTATCTATATACATAACAAGAGATTTTAATGTGAGAACATCATTTCTTCTGAATACGTTTCTGAGCACTATTTGCATACATTCGCAGGCGATTTCGACCGACAAACTTCGCTACATTACTTCGTTTATGGGCGTGATATTCGAAGCTGGCTGAAAGACATCAATGGTACCGGCACACAAGTAGATCTACTGATTGTTATATATACTGTGCCCAAATCAAGCCTATTGTTGTTTCATCATTTAAAAAAAAAAAGAATATTTTTTCCCTAGACATAATTGTTGCAGTGTTTATAGCTAAAACCATTATGCAAGAACTCCTTACAGAACAAAACTTAAAATAATCAATTAGTAAACTTTATGGACTTAAAAAGTGTTCTTATGTAAAATTGATGTAGCATATTTATAAGAAGACTGTTACACAATAAAAGTACATTGGGTAGTGTTATTTCCTGTACGGAATAACTAGTAGGAATTTGAGTTAACCACTGGTGCCTTAGATAAGGTTTCGTATCCAAGGCATCAAATGTAAACAGGTCAGATAGGAATTCATAAAACAAGCAGTCAAAACATTAATTCTCTCGTCTTCAACAGTAAATGAATAAAGCTTATAAACCACAATTCGTCTTTTACTTGACGTAATACAAACAGATACCTATTACATGTGGTAACCGATGACACGTGATTCAAACACTCAACTATCTTCCATAAGAATTTATGCATATTTCAAAGAATTATGCAATACTTTGCCATTTTTGGACTCGCTTGGGCCCTTTACTCGAACCCAAATCCCGTTACCAGATCCATTACTGATAAATAAGATAAGCAACACGTAATTTCCTTCACATAGTTCAACCTGTCACTCAGAATTTAACAAGCATGCATAATATTCCAAAAGTCAAATTTCCAAGTTTCAACACAGACGTAGAATTCTATTGTAGCATAGTAGAACGTTATTTTCAGTTCAATCACATAGTCACACAGAATCGGAAATTCGATTTAGTAATTTTGCACCTTCCAGATAATGTTTTGACCCCTTGTTTTATGAATTCCTATCAGACTTGTTTACATTTGTTGCCTTGGATACTAAATCTTATCCAAGGCACTGATGATCATCACAGCACTTAATAAAAACAACTTATTAAAAAAAAAGTTCAATCTGTTATAGGGAGACAAACCATTATCAAGTTTAGCGTATTTTGCTTTTTACCAGTTATAAAATTTCACAATAATTAGATTGTTAATGAAATTTGCAGATTGAACTAAAGAATTACAAAAAGTATTCAAACCAATGTCACCCACTTATTTCCCAATAATCTTACTTCTACTTTTTTACATGGATCTTTTTATTTTTTCAAAACAGAAACATTTAGTATTAATAAAACACAAATTAATAATGGAAAAGGTTTATTTAAAATATAGTACAAAACATTATTTACATTTATCACAGCCTAACATCTACTACACATCTCCTATTTCGTTTAATAAATATTTATAAAAAATAATACTTTGGCATCTCAAAAATCTGAAGTAATAAGTATTGACTAATAATTTATTCTTAACTATATACATATTTACAAATTAATCTACTTCTTCTATCGTAGGGCCTCGTCTGCTAGTATTGAAGCTACCAGCTTGCTGACCACAACTTCCTGGCATACCTGATCCAGCAGTATTCGATGCATATAATTTCGCCATGATCGGACTGCAGATTGATGTTAGTTCCTTCTGGCGATGTTCGTACTCTTCCTTTTCCGCTAACAAGTTGCTGTCCAACCATTTCAGACACTCATCGCAAGCTTTCTCTACTATGTTTTTATCTTCTGAGTTTAACTTATCCCCCACGTCACTCAAGGATTGTTTAAGATTGAAAACATAACCTTCCAGTTGATTACGAGCTGCAATCCTCTGCCTTTGTTTTTCATCCTCTTCCTTATACTTGTCAGCATCGGCCACCATTTGATCGATATCTTTCTGTGATAATCGCCCTTTGTCGTTCTTGATGATGATATTTTTCTCTTTGCCAGAACTTGTATCCTTCGCAGAAACATTCAAGATCCCATTAGCATCCAAATTGAATGTAACTTCTATCTTTGGCACTCCTCTAGGTGCTGGTGGTATTCCCGTAAGATCAAAGGTGCCAAGCAAGTTGTTATCTTTTGTCAGGGCCCTCTCGCCTTCGTAGACTTGAATGGTAACTGCAGGTTGATTATCCGAGTAGGTGGTGAAAGTTTGTGTTTGCTTGCATGGAATACGTGCATTACGTTCGATGATCTTCGTCATGACGCCTCCTGCAGTTTCGATGCCAAGAGATAAGGGTGTGACGTCAAGCAGTAAGACATCTTGAATCTTCTTGCTGGTGTCACCACTTAAGACAGCAGCTTGAACTGCTGCACCATAAGCTACAGCCTCATCTGGATTAATTGAGAGATTCAATGGTTTACCGCAGAAGTAATTCTGCAACAATGATTGAATCTTTGGAATGCGAGTTGAACCTCCAACCAAAACTACATCGTGGATCTGTCCCTTGTCCATCTTAGCATCAGTGAGAGCCTTTTCTACTGGTTGTAATGTACCTCTGAATAAATCAGAACATAATTCTTCAAAGCGTGCTCTAGAAATTTTGGTGTAGAAATCGACTCCGTCGAATAAGGCATCAATTTCTATAGATGCCTCTGTTCCTGATGAGAGAGTGCGCTTAGCTCGTTCTGCTGCCGTTCTCAAACGTCTTAAGGCTCTTGGATTTCCACGGATGTCCTTCTTGAATTTACATTTGAATTCTTCTACAAAGTGATTCACTAGTCTATTGTCAAAGTCTTCACCTCCAAGATGAGTATCACCTGCGGTGGATCTAACTTCAAATAGGGAGCCTTCGTCAATAGTTAGAATTGATACATCGAAGGTGCCACCACCCAGGTCGAAAATAAGAACGTTGCGCTCTCCTTTCAGGTTCTTATCCAAACCATATGCAAGAGCAGCTGCTGTTGGCTCGTTAATCACTCTCAGTACATTGAGGCCAGCGATTACACCAGCATCTTTAGTAGCTTGCCTTTGGGAATCGTTAAAGTAAGCTGGTACAGTGATTACCGCATCTTTAACAGGCATACCTAAGAAAGCTTCTGCAGTTTCTTTCATCTTCGTAAGAACCATCGAACTGATTTCTTCAGGAGCAAATCTCTTTGCTTCGCCTTTGTATTGTACCTGAAGCTTTGGTTTTCCGCAATCATTGACAACTTTGAAGGGCCAGTGCTTCATGTCATCTTGAATTTTAGGATCGTCGAATTTGCGGCCGATTAGGCGTTTCGCGTCGAATATTGTGTTGTTAGGATTCATTGCTACCTGGTTTTTAGCAGCATCCCCAATGAGCCTTTCAGAGTCGGTGAAGGCTACGTAGCTGGGTGTTGTGCGGTTTCCCTGATCGTTGGCGATGATTTCCACTTTTCCGTGTTGCCACACACCTACGCAAGAGTAGGTGGTGCCTAAGTCGATGCCAATTGCTGGAGCGTTAACCATTTTATTTTCTTTTTTATTGATTTATTTGAAAAATTCACCGGTTTAACTTTTTAAATTATTGTTTAAATAAGTTGTTTCAGGAACTCAATTGGTTTGATTACTCTCGAAGTATTCACTGGTTTAGCTTGTAGTAGAACTTGCAATTAAACCACTTTTTGTTAAATCGCTTATCAACCTTCTTGTTCACTTATACAAGTTTCAAATTGAACTGAAGTCCCGCTTGCACGATCTGCTTTTATAGTAGCCGCTCGTACTCCCGAAGGTTCTCGAACGAATGGAATAATCGAGAGGGTTCTCTTCAGGGTGTTTCTAGCAATATTCTAGGAGTTTCTGGAATTTTAATAATTTCGGAGGATTCACGTTATTAAACATTTCTATGGGCAATCTTATTGATCTTTGGTATTTTAAACACGAATACGGGGTTTATTTTTACTTGTTCTTAATATAACATCAGATTCTGTTTAACATAACCTTTAAATTGTAAAAATATAGTACTTGGAACTGATCTCATTTTTATTAATTGGTAATCAGTAGGTATAAAGTAACAAACTTTAGAACAGAATATGTAATTTTGAACCGTAATTACTATACAATAAATTATTACATACATGGTATAAAATAGCCCAACGCACAATACAGTTTTACTTGCATTTTCTTTAAAACTTTATAGTTATATTATTTCTTCTAATTATTTTAAAATAAACATATTCCGGACTGTTCTAATACGACAATTTAAGCAATAAAGTCAGTAAATATTCACAACGGTAATAAATCTCTAGTTATTATTTTTTTTGTAGAAACACTCCTATAATAATCGTAAACTTTTCATTATTGAAATGAAGCTAAACTAAAAAGTTTTCTTTCAAATCGCAATAATAATAAAAGATAATTACAAATGTTTAATAACGTGAATCCTGCGAAATTATTAAAATTCCAAAAACTCCTAGAATATTGCTAGAAACACCCTGAAGAGAACCCTCTCGATTATTCCATTCGTTCGAGAACCTTCGGGAGTACGAGCGGCTACTATAAAAGCAGATCGTGCAAGCGGGACTTCAGTTCAATTTGAAACTTGTATAAGTGAACAAGAAGGTTGATAAGCGATTTAACAAAAAGTGGTTTAATTGCAAGTTCTACTACAAGCTAAACCAGTGAATACTTCGAGAGTAATCAAACCAATTGAGTTCCTGAAACAACTTATTTAAACAATAATTTAAAAAGTTAAACCGGTGAATTTTTCAAATAAATCAATAAAAAAGAAAATAAAATGGTTAACGCTCCAGCAATTGGCATCGACTTAGGCACCACCTACTCTTGCGTAGGTGTGTGGCAACACGGAAAAGTGGAAATCATCGCCAACGATCAGGGAAACCGCACAACACCCAGCTACGTAGCCTTCACCGACTCTGAAAGGCTCATTGGGGATGCTGCTAAAAACCAGGTAGCAATGAATCCTAACAACACAATATTCGACGCGAAACGCCTAATCGGCCGCAAATTCGACGATCCTAAAATTCAAGATGACATGAAGCACTGGCCCTTCAAAGTTGTCAATGATTGCGGAAAACCAAAGCTTCAGGTACAATACAAAGGCGAAGCAAAGAGATTTGCTCCTGAAGAAATCAGTTCGATGGTTCTTACGAAGATGAAAGAAACTGCAGAAGCTTTCTTAGGTATGCCTGTTAAAGATGCGGTAATCACTGTACCAGCTTACTTTAACGATTCCCAAAGGCAAGCTACTAAAGATGCTGGTGTAATCGCTGGCCTCAATGTACTGAGAGTGATTAACGAGCCAACAGCAGCTGCTCTTGCATATGGTTTGGATAAGAACCTGAAAGGAGAGCGCAACGTTCTTATTTTCGACCTGGGTGGTGGCACCTTCGATGTATCAATTCTAACTATTGACGAAGGCTCCCTATTTGAAGTTAGATCCACCGCAGGTGATACTCATCTTGGAGGTGAAGACTTTGACAATAGACTAGTGAATCACTTTGTAGAAGAATTCAAACGTAAATTCAAGAAGGACATCCGTGGAAATCCAAGAGCCTTAAGACGTTTGAGAACGGCAGCAGAACGAGCTAAGCGCACTCTCTCATCAGGAACAGAGGCATCTATAGAAATTGATGCCTTATTCGACGGAGTCGATTTCTACACCAAAATTTCTAGAGCACGCTTTGAAGAATTATGTTCTGATTTATTCAGAGGTACATTACAACCAGTAGAAAAGGCTCTCACTGATGCTAAGATGGACAAGGGACAGATCCACGATGTAGTCTTGGTTGGAGGTTCAACTCGCATTCCAAAGATTCAATCATTGCTGCAGAATTACTTCTGCGGTAAACCATTGAATCTCTCAATTAATCCAGATGAGGCTGTAGCTTATGGTGCAGCAGTTCAAGCTGCCGTCTTAAGTGGTGACACCAGCGAGAAGATTCAAGATGTCTTACTGGTTGACGTCACACCCTTATCTCTTGGCATCGAAACTGCAGGAGGCGTCATGACGAAGATCATCGAACGTAATGCACGTATTCCATGCAAGCAAACACAAACTTTCACCACCTACTCGGATAATCAACCTGCAGTTACCATTCAAGTCTACGAAGGCGAGAGGGCCCTGACAAAAGACAACAACTTGCTTGGCACCTTTGATCTTACGGGAATACCACCAGCACCTAGAGGAGTGCCAAAGATAGAAGTTACATTCAATTTGGATGCTAATGGGATCTTGAATGTTTCTGCGAAGGATACAAGTTCTGGCAAAGAGAAAAATATCATCATCAAGAACGACAAAGGGCGATTATCACAGAAAGATATCGATCAAATGGTGGCCGATGCTGACAAGTATAAGGAAGAGGATGAAAAACAAAGGCAGAGGATTGCAGCTCGTAATCAACTGGAAGGTTATGTTTTCAATCTTAAACAATCCTTGAGTGACGTGCGGGATAAGTTAAACTCAGAAGATAAAAACATAGTAGAGAAAGCTTGCGATGAGTGTCTGAAATGGTTGGACAGCAACTTGTTAGCGGAAAAGGAAGAGTACGAACATCGCCAGAAGGAACTAACATCAATCTGCAGTCCGATCATGGCGAAATTATATGCATCGAATACTGCTGGATCAGGTATGCCAGGAAGTTGTGGTCAGCAAGCTGGTAGCTTCAATACTAGCAGACGAGGCCCTACGATAGAAGAAGTAGATTAATTTGTAAATATGTATATAGTTAAGAATAAATTATTAGTCAATACTTATTACTTCAGATTTTTGAGATGCCAAAGTATTATTTTTTTATAAATATTTATTAAACGAAATAGGAGATGTGTAGTAGATGTTAAGGCTGTGATAAATGTAAATAATGTTTTGTACTATATTTTAAATAAACCTTTTCCATTATTAATTTGTGTTTTATTAATACTAAATGTTTCTGTTTTGAAAAAATAAAAAGATCCATGTAAAAAAGTAGAAGTAAGATTATTGGGAAATAAGTGGGTGACATTGGTTTGAATACTTTTTGTAATTCTTTAGTTCAATCTGCAAATTTCATTAACAATCTAATTATTGTGAAATTTTATAACTGGTAAAAAGCAAAATACGCTAAACTTGATAATGGTTTGTCTCCCTATAACAGATTGAACTTTTTTTTTAATAAGTTGTTTTTATTAAGTGCTGTGATGATCATCAGTGCCTTGGATAAGATTTAGTATCCAAGGCAACAAATGTAAACAAGTCGGATAGGAATTCATAAAACAAGGGGTCAAAACATTATCTGGAAGGTGCAAAATTACTAAATCGAATTTCCGATTCTGTGTGACTATGTGATTGAACTGAAAATAACGTTCTACTATGCTACAATAGAATTCTACGTCTGTGTTGAAACTTGGAAATTTGACTTTTGGAATATTATGCATGCTTGTTAAATTCTGAGTGACAGGTTGAACTATGTGAAGGAAATTACGTGTTGCTTATCTTATTTATCAGTAATGGATCTGGTAACGGGATTTGGGTTCGAGTAAAGGGCCCAAGCGAGTCCAAAAATGGCAAAGTATTGCATAATTCTTTGAAATATGCATAAATTCTTATGGAAGATAGTTTAGTGTTTAAATCACGTGTCATCGGTTACCACATGTAATAGGTATCTGTTTGTATTACGTCAAGTAAAAGACGAATTGTGGTTTATAAGCTTTATTCTTTTACTGTTGAAGATGAGAGAATTAAGGTTTTGACTTGTGAATCTGACTTTTTTACATTTGTTGCCTTGGATACGAAATCTTATCTAAGGCACCAGTGTTAACTCAAATTCCTACTAGTTATTCCGCACAAGAAATAACCCTACCCAATGTACTTTTATTGTGTAACAGTCTTCTTATAAATATGCTACATCAATTTTACATAAGAACACTTTTTAAAGTCAATAAAGTTTACTAATTGATTATTTTAAGTTTTGTTCTGTTAGGGGTTCTTGCATAATGGTTTTAGCTATCAACACTGCAACAATTATGTCTAGGGAAAAATTTTTTTTTGAAAATGATGAAACAACATTAGGCTTGATTTGGGTAATATTGAAACTGATAATAAAAGTGATCATCGGTGTGAAGTCCTGGTGCATTTGCCCGGTAGGGGGAACTACGTAACCCAGAGTACGGCCAATTAGGAACAGTAACGCATGGACAAGAAATCTGAACAAAATTTTACAAATAATAGTGCCACTAATACAAAATGTTTTAGTAGACATCAGAGTTAGTAAAGTACTTGCTAAAACTAAGAGTAAAAAGAAGTATGGTGTATGCTAACATACTAGAACTTAGAAGATTCAGGAATGAACTACCAAGATGAGAGATCGACTCTGGAAGGGTATGTACTTTATCTCTAAAAGAAGGTCAATGTAAACTGGAACACATTACAGCGGGGAAGATCACTAAATCTTATGAGATAGGCCGCAAACTAAATTGTCACAAAAATACTGTGAAAGAATATTTACAATTCATAAATATATCTAGAAACACAAACTACTCCAAAGAGTTCCATTGCCCAAGCAAAAAAGATTGCATAAAATGGTAAAAAAATTTTAAAAGCCAATAAAGATGTTATTGTCATTTAAAACGGTAGATCATATTTTACTTTAGATAGCAATGAATAGCAGCTACAGGATTATTATGAAATACAGTCTACTACTGAAGATTCAGCGAAGTATATTCAAAAAGAAAATTTTCCCAAAAAGGTTTTATTATGCTTAGCATTAACGAGGGGAGAATTTCAGAACTAGTGTTTTCTAAGCGAGGACTAGCTGTAACAAGTCTGCATTACAAGTCATTATGTCTCCCAAACATAAGAAAGTTTATCAAAGAACATCACAAAAATAAAAAAATTATTCTGGCATTCTTCAATTTTGACCAATTGAGAATTTTCGGGCCTGTTTCAAGAGGAAGATATCATCCGAAAACAATTGAAAATCAATTTTATAAGGTAAAAATGAATTGAAAAACTTTGACACATGGAATTTTCAGCAGGCCACGAAAAATGGCCATATTGATGTTTATTATTGCCAGGAGACAAATGGGTAACACTTAGTTGTAGTTGTTAATGAAATAAATTAGTATTTTTGCCTTTTGAGTTTTCAAGTCTATTATTTTTGTGAAAGTTATCACATTTGGTCCGCCATATTTCAAGAAATACTAATTTTTAATACCACATATAAATTGCATGAAAAGAATATACTTTTAATTTCTAGCAAAGAAATACCAGGGTTCCATTTAAAAAAAAGTCGATGACGTCATAGGTCTCACAGTACTAAGCTAAAAAATTAAAATTGACGTCTATAAAATCAGAAAAAAAAATTAAATTGATGTGTCCGATCTTTTCTTCCAAACAGTGATAATACAAAAATATGAATTTATTCCTTACTTTATTTGTACATGGTATACATACATACCTAAAATCAAGACAAATTCTGCATCCTACATCTGTACGTGTAATGGCCGTCTCTGTATGATTTTTCTGTTTATTTTTATAAGAAACAATTTTTGAATTTAGAGCCATTGTTTTCACCTCCTTGTAACTTTATCGGACGGTTAATAGCCATAGTAGATGCAGTTGTAGATACAATTGTAACCATATCACCACTTCTTTAACTTCCAGATTTTAAAAGGAGATGAAAAAACCTGACCTAAGTGTTGTAAGATTAATGGAGGGTGTGCTTATTGGGCTACAAATACTTGCTGTAACAAAGGATCACCACTTCTATAAAAAACTGACAATAGATGAAAAGTGGGCATGGTCCAATTTAAAAGATTGTGTAAAAACTTCTGGAAAATCTCAAACCAGAGGGCTTATTATAACAATTTACGGTACCATTTATTAATAACTTATTAATTTAATTTATTTAAGACTTTTTCGAATCTGAAACGATTTGTAGAAAAATTGCATCTAACTTGTGCTTGAACTTATCAACATTTTTAGGACCTTTATATAGGTTTCTAAAGTATCAATTTAGTCTCTGACTATGAACCTTCTTTAACAAACTTTGGAGAAAAGAAGGGGTTGCCAACTATAGCGAAAGATCGTTTACAATGATGCTTAGTTTACGTATGTCAATAGTATTATAGTTACAACTTTTCTTAGTAAACCTGATTACCAGTTTAAGTATGTGCAAGGTAGAACTAATGGTGGGGTTGATTAGTTATCTCGATTGCCATAGAAAGAAACTGAACGGGTAAATTCAAGTGAGTCATTTAATGAAAATGAGACATGAAAAGATGAGATCCTAAGTTATGCGATAACTTTCATTAATCAAGGATGGGCAGAAATATGTGAAGAAAGACTGAAGCTTTTTTTAGACAAAGATAGCAGAACTGACAGTCGATCAAGGATTGGTTATGTAGAGGTATAGGGTAGTTATATACAAAAAGCTAAATAAAATTTGGGAACGTCACAAGATTCAAGTAGTTTTTCGTGACAGTAATTGTTCAAATTAATTTTCCTCACACTAAAATGTGAATCGTTAGCAATATAAAGACTTACTCCACCATGTAGACTACTATCTTCGTGGCAATAAAAAGCTTTCAGTTGGTATCCTTCCAGTCCAAATGATTTTAATTTGACCTCTGAACACCACTGTTCCACTATGCTAATTATAGTAGGTTGATGTTCATTCATGATATCTTCAAGTTGTTCTTTCTTATTTGAAATAGACTGACCATTAATCTCCACTATACTAAAATTATTTTTTTTATTTATATCTGTGCAAATAATTCCTTGTTTGATTTTTAAATTGGATTCTTGAGAGGGCTCATTCCTTGAAAATTCTGGTTATCTTTTGTATTCTTACGTTTATTGTTTTCGAAAAACTTCCGAATTGCAACACCACTAGGCCAAAATGTTGAATTTAATACTTTTGAAAGGTAATTAAAATCAATTGTTACTTTGAACGAGCTATAAATATCAGGATGCTTTTGACTTATTAGGAATAATTTTGACTTATACAAAGGCCAAATAATTGAATTAACTAACTCTAACGTTTTAACTAATTCTATATTACTATTAATCAAGAAACTATCTAGTAAAGGAATACATTCTTGTGGTGGTATTCTGGAGAACATGTTACAAATATCAAAACTAACAAGTTTTGAATGAGGTGGAAGATGTATGTTTTGTAGCTTATCTACTAATTCTAATGAATTTCTAACAGAGTATTTCAATTTGTAACCTATCGTGTTAATAATCTGGTTCAGGATAAAATGTGATTAGGTGCATTTATGTATGATACAACTTGTCTTATAGGCATTATTCTCTTTATGTGTTTTGACGAGTCCATACAGTTTAGGTGGTTGTGGGTTTTTATTTATGATTTGTTGCTTTTCTAATTCTGAAAAGCAGATATTGCAGTTTTCTAAAGCTTGTTTTTTTCTTTTTGGAATTTTGTGGTTGGGTTTTTGTTTCTAAATTTTCTTTATTAATAAATTCATTAACTTTTTGTATGTAAATATCTTTCGAAAGATTACCAAAGTGTTACCCTTATCTGCTTTAACGAAAATTAGATTGTTCTCTGTGATTTTGTGTTTTATAAATTGAAGAAGTAATATGTTAGATGTTGTGTTGTACATTTTGTCCTGTTTCAAAGACATCCCTTTCAACAAATTCGAACAAGTTAGAAGATGAAATATTTGAATTAAACCTTTCTAAACACATTATCTTCTGGTTTCGTTATGTTCATGACATTTTAGCTTGTTTTGACAGTTCTTTTGAGGTTATCAATGAATTTTTAATTTAATAGTATCCACCAAAACATAAATTTTACACTAGAAACAGAACAAAACAGGGCTATAAACCTCCTAGACTTAACTAGCAAGATTAACGCACACAATTTATTTGAATTCTCCATATACAGAAAACCAACACAAACGGACATAACAATACCAAATGAATCTTGTCACCATAAAACACATAAAATAGCAGCCTACAGATCATTAGTACACAGAGCTTTAACTATTCCAGTAACAAAGCCAGATTTTAGCAAAGAGATATCAACCATTAAACAACTAGCACATGCAAATCATTACAATCCGAACATGATTGACACTTTAATTAAACAAAAAGATTATAGGTTAGCTATCAAAAGAATATATCCCATTGACAATCAAACAGAAGACACAAATTACATATCAGAAAAAATTGCACATATACTAAGAAAAACCAACAATTATAAAATAACATTTAAAACCAACACTAACACTTTTTCATTTTTATTTAATGCTAAAGACAGAACACATGATATCATGAAATCGGGCATTTATCGTTTAAATTGTTCTTTTTGTAGTTCGTTATATATTGGACAAACACTTCGAAATTTTGACATAAGATATAAAGAACACGTACGTCATTACAAAAATAAACATCCTGAAAAATCTAATTACGCCAAACACCTTTTAGAACAAAATCACACAATGACTCCTCAAAATAATATTAAATTCCTACATTTTTGTAATAACAAACGTAAATTAGACATTTTAGAAGCCTTTGAGATATACAAACACAGACTCGGGGTACCTTTAATGAATGAACAACTTGAGCTCAGTAATTCTCCGTTACTGGAAGTGTTAGATATTTAATTCTGATTATTATTATTTTTATCTAGTTAAGTACCTATTTTTGTATCTACCTTAGCGACGTGTTTGTTTATATTTATATTACCTTTGATAATGACAACTTAGCTGTCGAAACAATATTGTCAGGTTATATTTTAAAAAATACTGTGAAACTTTTTAATAATCTTTATTTATTTCATATTATTTGTATATTTAATCGTTCTACACATCAATCCAAACACTTTGGATGAAACACCATGCTACAAATAACACATTTGGGGCCATTTATAGCCCTTTATTTACAGTGTAAACACGAACGTGGCTTTTCACTCGGCACCATCTTGTACTCAGGGAAGTTATTAACAAAATTTGTATAAAAAAAAGCATAATTTACACACTATCAGCCAAAAACTAACTGAAACTTATACATATGTCATTAACCGATAAAAAAACTTGTAAAATAAACAGAAGAATTCAGATGATTTCTGCTTTTTGCTGTGACTCCAACTGCACAAGGTAAAGGAAGCTTACTGACATCTCTTGAAATAGTAAATATTTGTGCCACTTTATCTAAAACGTCCCTTAGTATCACTACATGTGTTGTCCTCAGGTACAACAATAGGTACTGTAATAAAACAAACGAAATTCTAAAGCTATAGGTTATGAAAAATGTTGGTCTTCGCCACTAAAGAGAAGTTAATAGTACCTATAAACTATACATACCCAGCTAAGTCGTAAAAGGTCATACTAAAAAAACTAATTGCACTCATTTTGAAAATTTACGCACGCAACACTTATTAGCATTATGCAAGGTATGTTAGGCAGCATGTTTTACGTGGGAGCACTTGAAATTCAATTTTGTCTAATTTAAGGCTACTGTCCCTTAGTACAGACATCCCTTGGCACACACACTTCCACCCCTACCTAATCCATGTTTCAATTTCTTAAATTGTTTTTTTGTAATTTATTGTATGAGTATCATACATTTATAGTTTTATTTTAGTTTAAATTACTGTTTTATTACCAGAAATGAAACACGGTAAACAGCGGTCATAATCTGTTGTAGACATGATTACGGCTTAGGTAATTTGCCAAAACGCTTTGATGTGGTTAATAATTTATACAGCTTCAAAGCGTTTTGGGAAATTATGCAAGCAATAGGCCACCTTTTCATGATTGGGTTAGCTCTTATTTGCAGGAGAGAACACAACGAGTCAAACTGAATAGATTTGAATCGGATGTCATTTCTGTAAAAAGTGGAGTCCCCCAGGGCTTTCATTTAGGTCCTATTTTATTCAATATTTTTGTCAACGACATTGGTGATCATTTTAGTTCCCCTTTCTTGCTTTTTTGCGGATGATTTAAATCTTTTTAGATGTGTAAATTCTTCATGACATGATAGCACTTCAAAAGGATCTGGATCTGCTTGATGAGTGGTGCACTACTAACAAGTTATCTTTAAACCCTAGTAAATGTTCTTCTATAGTTTTCTCAAGAAAGAAAGATGTAAATAAGTATAATTATAAAATTAGGGATAACATTTTGAAAAATGTAGACTCTGTTAAGGATCTGGGCATTGTCTTGGATAGTAAACTTCAATTTTGTGACCATCTAGATTATATAGTGTCAGAAGCCAATAAAATGTTGGGTTTTGTGATAAGGACCTCTAAAGACTTCAATAACTTTCGATCCTTTATGGTGTTGTTTGCATCCCTTGTAAGATCTCGTTTAGAGTATGCTTCTACTATTTGGTCACCAATTTTTAATGTTCATATTGTTCGCATTGAATTTATTCAGAACAGATTTGTTCAGTATATGAAACATAAGCTTGCCATGCATGGTATCTTGTTAAATACTTTGCAAACAAAATAATATTTGGGCAAAACCGCTAGAACAGAGGAGGAAAAACAAAGATGCTGGTTTTTTCTTTAAGATTATTAACGGTATGATACAGTGTCCAGAGATTTTGACATGTTTTAATTTAAAAGCTCCTGTGAGGGATTTGAGAAATGCTCCTGTTTTGGAGGTTGCTATGTGCCACTCTGTCTATGCCAGCAACAGTCCTTTAAATCGAGTTTCCAGGATTGTAAACAATTTAACAGCTTTAATTTTTTTTTCTAAATCCTTAGATTGTTTTAAAAGACAAATTCTATAACTTAATACCTACATATGAAGGTTGGGATGGCGTAGGGATGAGAGTGGCATATGGGGACTTCTAAAGGTAATTCGATAATTGTGATATTTAGCTTTCTGATGTTCTTGTTGTTTTAGTTTATGTTGGTATTAATATAACTACATTATTTATTTATTTAATATTTAATCAAACTTCTCAAGTTACTTATTTATATATTTATATATTTTTGTAATTGCTATTTGGCGTTAATAAACATATTATTATAACACCTGGGCAGTTAACCATATCAGCAGTACAGTTGGTGGATATGGTGTATTAGATTCCTTGGTTGGATGTATCTGAAGGAGCGAAGATAACCAAGTTGCTAGGTGTTGTACTTTATAATGTGCAGTTATGAACACGATATTAAAATCTTTCAGGTGATATTTTAATAATAAAGAGTAGAATTATGCATATATTTGTATTACTGATAGGCTATGCAATGCTAAATACATATATTTATATATTCTGGCTAGCGATTCCGTGCTTATAATAATGTTATAATAGATTTTGACTGATATGAAGCAAGATTAATGAAATAATTGTTAAAAAAGTTGCATTTATCCTTGACACTTGATATAATAGAACTTTTCCAGCTATCCCTCATCAAGTTAATCGTTAAGAATTGTTTAGAAATTTATCGTTACATTGTTTTTTGTGCTCTTTTATGGCCTTTTTATAAAGTTTCTTGAATTGAATGTATTTTTGTGTACAAGAAGGAGTATTTAATCTTTTTTTAAGCTATTCATTTCACACAGTTGTTCATGCATTGATTTAATTGCAGGTGTAAACCACTATTTTGCGCTCTCCCTGTGACAGTGCCTCACATAAGGAAATGCACAATTATAATAGAATAAGAAAGTAGAATAAAATGCTTCAATTTTTTGGGAAAATGTCAAAGTAGCTTTATACATATCGTTCCAGTCTTCCTCAGATAACAATTGCTGGAAGTAATGTATATTTGAATCATTAAAATTTCTTTGGTAAAAATACTGAGGTTTCTTTTCGTTCGGCAATACTAGGTTAAAAGAACAGATTTGAAAAGTATGGTCAGAGATACAATTTTCACTAACCAAAGTGCCTTTTATATTTAAGTTAGAAAAGATGTTATCAATGCAAGTAGCACTATGACTAGTTGTTCGTGTAGGTACATTAATATGATTTATGACATTGTATTCAGCTAACAAATTTAATAAAATGTTTTTTTCTGTACCAAGTACATATGTATTGAACTAAATAGGAGATATGCTAAAAATAATAGTGTTGTGACAAATGTTAATAATTTTTTGTACTGTTTTTAAATCAATTTTTCTTTTTTAAACTTATATATATGTTTTATTAAATTCTCGATGCTTCCATTGCATTGTGTGAAAAAATTAACTGGTTCATTGTTACATTATTATAAACCTTCTCCCTGTCTCATCCGAGACTTGACTATATCCAATGCCTTGTTATTATGAGTAAAAATCACCAGCTTTAATTAATTGATCAATATGCTGTTTCAAAATAATCCCTTCAGTAAACTTGACTAAATAAATTCTTAATTCTAAAACTCCATCTATCAACTTTTGATTCCTTTTTCTTCAAGGTAAGTAATTTCTCTCGATTTTTTAAGTATTTCACTTTCTAAATTTATATATTTTTAACAGAACATTAATTTTGCTGGGATTCCTCCACTAACAGAATTCGTTATCAAATTACATATATGACAAAAGATATCTACTTACTTATTAAAGTCTACAATGAGCAATTTCTATTGTTCTCATCTTTAATGCTTTTAACCCCTAGCTCTAACTTAAAAGATTTAATTCTATTTAACTAAAACTACCTTCAGGTTCCTGCCTGAAACTAAAACACACAGCAATTTCATACTAAATTATTTCAATATTTAAATTTGCATACCAAAATAAGTTCTAGCTAAAGATTTCATGTTTAACATTCCTAATCATATATGGTGTGCTTACTTATTTTATATTGTAAGAAATGTTAGAGCTTTTTGTATATAACTACCCTATACCTATAACCAATCCTTGATCGACTGTCAGTTCTGCTATCTTTGTCTAAAAAAGCTTCAGTCTTTCTTCACATATTTCTGCCCATCCTTGATTAATGAAAGTTATCGCATAACTTAGGATCTCATCTTTTCATGTCTCATTTTCATTAAATGACTCACTTGAATTTACCCGTTCAGTTTCTTTCTATGGCAATCGAGATAACTAATCAACCCCACCATTAGTTCTACCTTGCACATACTTAAACTGGTAATCAGGTTTACTAAGAAAAGTTGTAACTATAATACTATTGACATACGTAAACTAAGCATCATTGTAAACGATCTTTCGCTATAGTTGGCAACCCCTTCTTTTCTCCAAAGTTTGTTAAAGAAGGTTCATAGTCAGAGACTAAATTGATACTTTAGAAACCTATATAAAGGTCCTAAAAATGTTGATAAGTTCAAGCACAAGTTAGATGCAATTTTTCTACAAATCGTTTCAGATTCGAAAAAGTCTTAAATAAATTAAATTAATAAGTTATGAATAAATGGTACCGTAAATTGTTATAATAAGCCCTCTGGTTTGAGATTTTCCAGAAGTTTTTACACAATCTTTTAAATTGGACCATGCCCACTTTTCATCTATTGTCAGTTTTTTATAGAAGTGGTGATCCTTTGTTACAGCAAGTATTTGTAGCCCAATAAGCACACCCTCCATTAATCTTACAACACTTAGGTCAGGTTTTTTCATCTCCTTTTAAAATCTGGAAGTTAAAGAAGTGGTGATATGGTTACAATTGTATCTACAACTGCATCTACTATGGCTATTAACCGTCAGATAAAGTTACAAGGAGGTGAAAACAATGGCTCTAAATTCAAAAATTGTTTCTTATAAAAATAAACAGAAAAATCATACAGAGACGGCCATTACACGTACAGATGTAGGATGCAGAATTTGTCTTGATTTTAGGTATGTATGTATACCGTGTACAAATAAAGTAAGGAATAAATTCATATTTTTGTATTATCACTGTTTGGAAGAAAAGATCGGACACATCAATTTTATTTTTTTTTCTGATTTTATAGACGTCAATTTTAATTTTTTAGCTTAGTACTGTGAGACCTATGACGTCATCGACTTTTTTTTAAATGGAACCCTGGTATTTCTTTGCTAGAAATTAAAAGTATATTCTTTTCATGCAATTTATATGTGGTATTAAAAATTAGTATTTCTTGAAATATGGCGGACCAAATGTGATAACTTTCACAAAAATAATAGACATGAAAATTCAAAAGGCAAAAATACTAATTTATTTCATTAACAACTACAACTAAGTGTTACCCATTTGTCTCCTCGCAATAATAAACATCAATATGGCTATTCTTAGTGGCCTGCTGAAAATTCCATGTGTCAAAGTTTTTCAATTCTGTTTTTACCTTACAAAATTGATTTTCAATTGTTTTCGGATGATATCTTCCTCTTGAAACAGGCCCAAAAATTCTCAATTGGTCAAAATTGAAGAATGCCAGAATAATTTTTTTATTTTTGTGATGTTCTTTGATAAACTTTCTTATGTTTGGGAGACATAATGACTTGTAATGCAGACTTGTTACAGCTAGTCCACACTTAGAAAACACTAGTTCTGAAATTCTCCCCTCGTTAATACTAAGCATAATAAAATCTTTTTGAGAAAATTTTCTTTTTGAATATACTTCGCTGAATCTTCAGTAGTAGACTGTATTTCATAATAATCCTGTAGCTGCTATTCATTGCTATCTAAAGTAAAATATGATCTACCGTCTTAAATGACAATAACATCTTTATTGGCTTTTAAAATTTTTTTACCATTTTATGCAATCTTTTTTGCTTGGGCAATGGAACTCTTTGGAGTAGTTTGTGTTTCTAGATATATTTATGAATTGTAAATATTCTTTCACAGTATTTTTGTGACAATTTAGTTTGCGGCCTATCTCATAAGATTTAGTGATCTTCCCCGCTGTAATGTGTTCCAGTTTACGTTGACCTTCTTTTAGAGATAAAGTACATACCCTTCCAGAGTCGATCTCTCATCTTGGTAGTTCATTCCTGAATCTTCTAAGTTCTAGTATGTTAGCATACACCATACTTCTTTTTACTCTTAGTTTTAGCAAGTACTTTACTAACTCTGATGTCTACTAAAACATTTTGTATTAGTGGCACTATTATTTGTAAAATTTTGTTCAGATTTCTTGTCCATGCGTTACTGTTCCTAATTGGCTGCACTCTGGGTTACGTAGTTCCCCCTACCGGGCAAATGCACCAGGACTTCACACCGATGATCACTTTTATTATCAGTTTCAATATTACCCAAATCAAGCCTAATGTTGTTTCATCATTTTCAAAAAAAAATTTTTCCCTAGACATAATTGTTGCAGTGTTGATAACTAAAACCATTATGCAAGAACCCCTAACAGAACAAAACTTAAAATAATCAATTAGTAAACTTTATTGACTTTAAAAAGTGTTCTTATGTAAAATTGATGTAGCATATTTATAAGAAGACTGTTACACAATAAAATTACATTGGGTAGGGTTATTTCTTGTGCAGAATAACTAGTAGGAATTTGAGTTAACACTGGTGCCTTAGATAAGATTTCGTATCCAAGGCAACAAATGTAAAAAAGTCAGATTCACAAGTCAAAACCTTAATTCTCTCATCTTCAACAGTAAAAGAATAAAGCTTATAAACCACAATTCGTCTTTTACTTGACGTAATACAAACAGATACCTATTACATGTGGTAACCGATGACACGTGATTTAAACACTAAACTATCTTCCATAAGAATTTATGCATATTTCAAAGAATTATGCAATACTTTGCCATTTTTGGACTCGCTTGGGCCCTTTACTCGAACCCAAATCCCGTTACCAGATCCATTACTGATAAATAAGATAAGCAACACGTAATTTCCTTCATATAGTTCAACCTGTCACTCAGAATTTAACAAGCATGCATAATATTCCAAAAGTCAAATTTCCAAGTTTCAACACAGACGTAGAATTCTATTGTAGCATAGTAGAACGTTATTTTCAGTTCAATCACATAGTCACACAGAATCGGAAATTCGATTTAGTAATTTTGCACCTTCCAGATAATGTTTTGACCCCTTGTTTTATGAATTCCTATCCGACTTGTTTACATTTGTTGCCTTGGATACTAAATCTTATCCAAGGCACTGATGATCATCACAGCACTTAATAACAACTTATTAAAAAAAAAAGTTCAATCTGTTATAGGGAGACAAACCATTATAAAGTTTAGTGTATTTTGCTTTTTACCAGTTATAAATTTCACAATAATTAGATTGTTAATGAAATTTGCAGATTGAACTAAAGAATTACAAAAAGTATTCAAACCAATGTCTCCCACTTATTTCCCAAATCTCAATAATCTTACTTCTACTTTTTTACATGGATCTTTTTATTTTGTCAAAACAGAAACATTTAGTATTAATAAAACACAAATTTATAATGGAAAAGGTTTATTTAAAATATAGTAAAAAACATTATTTACATTTATCACAGCCTAACATCTACTACACATCTCCTATTTCGTTTAATAAATATTTATAAAAAAATAATACTTTGGCATCTCAAAAATCTGAAGTAATAAGTATTGACTAATAATTTATTCTTAACTATATACATATTTACAAATTAATCTACTTCTTCTATCGTAGGGCCTCGTCTGCTAGTATTGAAGCTACCAGCTTGCTGACCACAACTTCCTGGCATACCTGATCCAGCAGTATTCGATGCATATAATTTCGCCATGATCGGACTGCAGATTGATGTTAGTTCCTTCTGGCGATGTTCGTACTCTTCCTTTTCCGCTAACAAGTTGCTGTCCAACCATTTCAGACACTCATCGCAAGCTTTCTCTACTATGTTTTTATCTTCTGAGTTTAACTTATCCCGCACGTCACTCAAGGATTGTTTAAGATTGAAAACATAACCTTCCAGTTGATTACGAGCTGCAATCCTCTGCCTTTGTTTTTCATCCTCTTCCTTATACTTGTCAGCATCGGCCACCATTTGATCGATATCTTTCTGTGATAATCGCCCTTTGTCGTTCTTGATGATGATATTTTTCTCTTTGCCAGAACTTGTATCCTTCGCAGAAACATTCAAGATCCCATTAGCATCCAAATTGAATGTAACTTCTATCTTTGGCACTCCTCTAGGTGCTGGTGGTATTCCCGTAAGATCAAAGGTGCCAAGCAAGTTGTTGTCTTTTGTCAGGGCCCTCTCGCCTTCGTAGACTTGAATGGTAACTGCAGGTTGATTATCCGAGTAGGTGGTGAAAGTTTGTGTTTGCTTGCATGGAATACGTGCATTACGTTCGATGATCTTCGTCATGACGCCTCCTGCAGTTTCGATGCCAAGAGATAAGGGTGTGACGTCAACCAGTAAGACATCTTGAATCTTCTCGCTGGTGTCACCACTTAAGACGGCAGCTTGAACTGCTGCACCATAAGCTACAGCCTCATCTGGATTAATTGAGAGATTCAATGGTTTACCGCAGAAGTAATTCTGCAGCAATGATTGAATCTTTGGAATGCGAGTTGAACCTCCAACCAAGACTACATCGTGGATCTGTCCCTTGTCCATCTTAGCATCAGTGAGAGCCTTTTCTACTGGTTGTAATGTACCTCTGAATAAATCAGAACATAATTCTTCAAAGCGTGCTCTAGAAATTTTGGTGTAGAAATCGACTCCGTCGAATAAGGCATCAATTTCTATAGATGCCTCTGTTCCTGATGAGAGAGTGCGCTTAGCTCGTTCTGCTGCCGTTCTCAAACGTCTTAAGGCTCTTGGATTTCCACGGATGTCCTTCTTGAATTTACGTTTGAATTCTTCTACAAAGTGATTCACTAGTCTATTGTCAAAGTCTTCACCTCCAAGATGAGTATCACCTGCGGTGGATCTAACTTCAAATAGGGAGCCTTCGTCAATAGTTAGAATTGATACATCGAAGGTGCCACCACCCAGGTCGAAAATAAGAACGTTGCGCTCTCCTTTCAGGTTCTTATCCAAACCATATGCAAGAGCAGCTGCTGTTGGCTCGTTAATCACTCTCAGTACATTGAGGCCAGCGATTACACCAGCATCTTTAGTAGCTTGCCTTTGGGAATCGTTAAAGTAAGCTGGTACAGTGATTACCGCATCTTTAACAGGCATACCTAAGAAAGCTTCTGCAGTTTCTTTCATCTTCGTAAGAACCATCGAACTGATTTCTTCAGGAGCAAATCTCTTTGCTTCGCCTTTGTATTGTACCTGAAGCTTTGGTTTTCCGCAATCATTGACAACTTTGAAGGGCCAGTGCTTCATGTCATCTTGAATTTTAGGATCGTCGAATTTGCGGCCGATTAGGCGTTTCGCGTCGAATATTGTGTTGTTAGGATTCATTGCTACCTGGTTTTTAGCAGCATCCCCAATGAGCCTTTCAGAGTCGGTGAAGGCTACGTAGCTGGGTGTTGTGCGGTTTCCCTGATCGTTGGCGATGATTTCCACTTTTCCGTGTTGCCACACACCTACGCAAGAGTAGGTGGTGCCTAAGTCGATGCCAATTGCTGGAGCGTTAACCATTTTATTTTCTTTTTTATTGATTTATTTGAAAAATTCACCGGTTTAACTTTTTAAATTATTGTTTAAATAAGTTGTTTCAGGAACTCAATTGGTTTGATTACTCTCGAAGTATTCACTGGTTTAGCTTGTAGTAGAACTTGCAATTAAACCACTTTTTGTTAAATCGCTTATCAACCTTCTTGTTCACTTATACAAGTTTCAAATTGAACTGAAGTCCCGCTTGCACGATCTGCTTTTATAGTAGCCGCTCGTACTCCCGAAGGTTCTCGAACGAATGGAATAATCGAGAGGGTTCTCTTCAGGGTGTTTCTAGCAATATTCTAGGAGTTTTTGGAATTTTAATAATTTCGCAGGATTCACGTTATTAAACATTTGTAATTATCTTTTATTATTATTGCGATTTGAAAGAAAACTTTTTAGTTTAGCTTCATTTCAATAATGAAAAGTTTACGATTATTATAGGAGTGTTTCTACAAAAAAAATAATAACTAGAGATTTATTACCGTTGTGAATATTTACTGACTTTATTGCTTAAATTGTCGTATTAGAACAGTCCGGAATATGTTTATTTTAAAATAATTAGAAGAAATAATATAACTATAAAGTTTTAAAGAAAATGCAAGTAAAACTGTATTGTGCGTTGGGCTATTTTATACCATGTATGTAATAATTTATTGTATAGTAATTACGGTTCAAAATTACATATTCTGTTCTAAAGTTTGTTACTTTATACCTACTGATTACCAATTAATAAAAATGAGATCAGTTCCAAGTACTATATTTTTACAATTTAAAGGTTATGTTAAACAGAATCTGATGTTATATTAAGAACAAGTAAAAATAAACCCCGTATTCGTGTTTAAAATACCAAAGATCAATAAGATTGCCCATAGAAATGTTTAATAACGTGAATCCTCCGAAATTATTAAAATTCCAGAAACTCCTAGAATATTGCTAGAAACACCCTGAAGAGAACCCTCTCGATTATTCCATTCGTTCGAGAACCTTCGGGAGTACGAGCGGCTACTATAAAAGCAGATCGTGCAAGCGGGACTTCAGTTCAATTTGAAACTTGTATAAGTGAACAAGAAGGTTGATAAGCGATTTAACAAAAAGTGGTTTAATTGCAAGTTCTACTACAAGCTAAACCAGTGAATACTTCGAGAGTAATCAAACCAATTGAGTTCCTGAAACAACTTATTTAAACAATAATTTAAAAAGTTAAACCGGTGAATTTTTCAAATAAATCAATAAAAAAGAAAATAAAATGGTTAACGCTCCAGCAATTGGCATCGACTTAGGCACCACCTACTCTTGCGTAGGTGTGTGGCAACACGGAAAAGTGGAAATCATCGCCAACGATCAGGGAAACCGCACAACACCCAGCTACGTAGCCTTCACCGACTCTGAAAGGCTCATTGGGGATGCTGCTAAAAACCAGGTAGCAATGAATCCTAACAACACAATATTCGACGCGAAACGCCTAATCGGCCGCAAATTCGACGATCCTAAAATTCAAGATGACATGAAGCACTGGCCCTTCAAAGTTGTCAATGATTGCGGAAAACCAAAGCTTCAGGTACAATACAAAGGCGAAGCAAAGAGATTTGCTCCTGAAGAAATCAGTTCGATGGTTCTTACGAAGATGAAAGAAACTGCAGAAGCTTTCTTAGGTATGCCTGTTAAAGATGCGGTAATCACTGTACCAGCTTACTTTAACGATTCCCAAAGGCAAGCTACTAAAGATGCTGGTGTAATCGCTGGCCTCAATGTACTGAGAGTGATTAACGAGCCAACAGCAGCTGCTCTTGCATATGGTTTGGATAAGAACCTGAAAGGAGAGCGCAACGTTCTTATTTTCGACCTGGGTGGTGGCACCTTCGATGTATCAATTCTAACTATTGACGAAGGCTCCCTATTTGAAGTTAGATCCACCGCAGGTGATACTCATCTTGGAGGTGAAGACTTTGACAATAGACTAGTGAATCACTTTGTAGAAGAATTCAAATGTAAATTCAAGAACGACATCCGTGGAAATCCAAGAGCCTTAAGACGTTTGAGAACGGCAGCAGAACGAGCTAAGCGCACTCTCTCATCAGGAACAGAGGCATCTATAGAAATTGATGCCTTATTCGACGGAGTCGATTTCTACACCAAAATTTCTAGAGCACGCTTTGAAGAATTATGTTCTGATTTATTCAGAGGTACATTACAACCAGTAGAAAAGGCTCTCACTGATGCTAAGATGGACAAGGGACAGATCCACGATGTAGTTTTGGTTGGAGGTTCAACTCGCATTCCAAAGATTCAATCATTGTTGCAGAATTACTTCTGCGGTAAACCATTGAATCTCTCAATTAATCCAGATGAGGCTGTAGCTTATGGTGCAGCAGTTCAAGCTGCTGTCTTAAGTGGTGACACCAGCAAGAAGATTCAAGATGTCTTACTGCTTGACGTCACACCCTTATCTCTTGGCATCGAAACTGCAGGAGGCGTCATGACGAAGATCATCGAACGTAATGCACGTATTCCATGCAAGCAAACACAAACTTTCACCACCTACTCGGATAATCAACCTGCAGTTACCATTCAAGTCTACGAAGGCGAGAGGGCCCTGACAAAAGATAACAACTTGCTTGGCACCTTTGATCTTACGGGAATACCACCAGCACCTAGAGGAGTGCCAAAGATAGAAGTTACATTCAATTTGGATGCTAATGGGATCTTGAATGTTTCTGCGAAGGATACAAGTTCTGGCAAAGAGAAAAATATCATCATCAAGAACGACAAAGGGCGATTATCACAGAAAGATATCGATCAAATGGTGGCCGATGCTGACAAGTATAAGGAAGAGGATGAAAAACAAAGGCAGAGGATTGCAGCTCGTAATCAACTGGAAGGTTATGTTTTCAATCTTAAACAATCCTTGAGTGACGTGGGGGATAAGTTAAACTCAGAAGATAAAAACATAGTAGAGAAAGCTTGCGATGAGTGTCTGAAATGGTTGGACAGCAACTTGTTAGCGGAAAAGGAAGAGTACGAACATCGCCAGAAGGAACTAACATCAATCTGCAGTCCGATCATGGCGAAATTATATGCATCGAATACTGCTGGATCAGGTATGCCAGGAAGTTGTGGTCAGCAAGCTGGTAGCTTCAATACTAGCAGACGAGGCCCTACGATAGAAGAAGTAGATTAATTTGTAAATATGTATATAGTTAAGAATAAATTATTAGTCAATACTTATTACTTCAGATTTTTGAGATGCCAAAGTATTATTTTTTATAAATATTTATTAAACGAAATAGGAGATGTGTAGTAGATGTTAGGCTGTGATAAATGTAAATAATGTTTTGTACTATATTTTAAATAAACCTTTTCCATTATTAATTTGTGTTTTATTAATACTAAATGTTTCTGTTTTGAAAAAATAAAAAGATCCATGTAAAAAAGTAGAAGTAAGATTATTGGGAAATAAGTGGGTGACATTGGTTTGAATACTTTTTGTAATTCTTTAGTTCAATCTGCAAATTTCATTAACAATCTAATTATTGTGAAATTTTATAACTGGTAAAAAGCAAAATACGCTAAACTTGATAATGGTTTGTCTCCCTATAACAGATTGAACTTTTTTTTTAATAAGTTGTTTTTATTAAGTGCTGTGATGATCATCAGTGCCTTGGATAAGATTTAGTATCCAAGGCAACAAATGTAAACAAGTCTGATAGGAATTCATAAAACAAGGGGTCAAAACATTATCTGGAAGGTGCAAAATTACTAAATCGAATTTCCGATTCTGTGTGACTATGTGATTGAACTGAAAATAACGTTCTACTATGCTACAATAGAATTCTACGTCTGTGTTGAAACTTGGAAATTTGACTTTTGGAATATTATGCATGCTTGTTAAATTCTGAGTGACAGGTTGAACTATGTGAAGGAAATTACGTGTTGCTTATCTTATTTATCAGTAATGGATCTGGTAACGGGATTTGGGTTCGAGTAAAGGGCCCAAGCGAGTCCAAAAATGGCAAAGTATTGCATAATTCTTTGAAATATGCATAAATTCTTATGGAAGATAGTTTAGTGTTTAAATCACGTGTCATCGGTTACCACATGTAATAGGTATCTGTTTGTATTACGTCAAGTAAAAGACGAATTGTGGTTTATAAGCTTTATTCTTTTACTGTTGAAGACGAAAGAATTAAGGTTTTGACTTGTGAATCTGACTTGTTTACATTTGTTGCCTTGGATACGAAATCTTATCTAAGGCACCAGTGTTAACTCAAATTCCTACTAGTTATTCTGCACAAGAAATAACCCTACCCAATGTACTTTTATTGTGTAACAGTCTTCTTATAAATATGCTACATCAATTTTACATAAGAACACTTTTTAAAGTCAATAAAGTTTACTAATTGATTATTTTAAGTTTTGTTCTGTTAGGGGTTCTTGCATAATGGTTTTAGTTATCAACACTGCAACAATTATGTCTAGGGAAAAATTTTTTTTTGAAAATGATGAAGCAACATTAGGCTTGATTTGGGTAATATTGAAACTGATAATAAAAGTGATCATCGGTGTGAAGTCCTGGTGC
Source organism: Agrypnus murinus (assembly GCA_929113105.1). NCBI lineage: Eukaryota > Metazoa > Arthropoda > Insecta > Coleoptera > Elateridae > Agrypnus > Agrypnus murinus. The sequence continues at coordinate 70,090,752 of OV816030.1, read as the reverse complement.
ATTTGCCCGGTAGGGGGAACTACGTAACCCAGAGTGCAGCCAATTAGGAACAGTAACGCATGGACAAGAAATCTGAACAAAATTTTACAAATAATAGTGCCACTAATACAAAATGTTTTAGTAGACATCAGAGTTAGTAAAGTACTTGCTAAAACTAAGAGTAAAAAGAAGTATGGTGTATGCTAACATACTAGAACTTAGAAGATTCAGGAATGAACTACCAAGATGAGAGATCGACTCTGGAAGGGTATGTACTTTATCTCTAAAAGAAGGTCAACGTAAACTGGAACACATTACAGCGGGGAAGATCACTAAATCTTATGAGATAGGCCGCAAACTAAATTGTCACAAAAATACTGTGAAAGAATATTTACAATTCATAAATATATCTAGAAACACAAACTACTCCAAAGAGTTCCATTGCCCAAGCAAAAAAGATTGCATCAAATGGTAAAAAAAATTTTAAAAGCCAATAAAGATGTTATTGTCATTTAAGACGGTAGATCATATTTTACTTTAGATAGCAATGAATAGCAGCTACAGGATTATTATGAAATATAGTCTACTACTGAAGATTCAGCGAAGTATATTCAAAAAGAAAATTTTCTCAAAAAGGTTTTATTATGCTTAGCATTAACGAGGGGAGAATTTCAGAACTAGTGTTTTCTAAGCGTGGACTAGCTGTAACAAGTCTGCATTACAAGTCATTATGTCTCCCAAACATAAGAAAGTTTATCAAAGAACATCACAAAAATAAAAAAATTATTCTGGCATTCTTCAATTTTGACCAATTGAGAATTTTCGGGCCTGTTTCAAGGGGAAGATATTATCCGAAAACAATTGAAAATCAATTTTATAAGGTAAAAATGAATTGAAAAACTTTAACACATGGAATTTTCAGCAGGCCACGAAGAATGGCCATATTGATGTTTATTATTGCCAGGAGACAAATGGGTAACACTTAGTTGTAGTTGTTAATGAAATAAATTAGTATTTTTGCCTTTTGAGTTTTCAAGTCTATTATTTTTGTGAAAGTTATCACATTTGGTCTGCCATATTTCAAGAAATACTAATTTTTAATACCACATATAAATTGCATGAAAAGAATATACTTTTAATTTCTAGCAAAGAAATACCAGGGTTCCATTTAAAAAAAAGTCGATGACGTCAGAGGTCTCACAGTACTAAGCTAAAAAATTAAAATTGACGTCTATAAAATCAGAAAAAAAAAATAAAATTGATGTGTCCGAGCTTTTCTTCCAAACAGTGATAATACAAAAATATGAATTTATTCCTTACTTTATTTGTACACAGTATACGGTACGGTATAAAAAACTGACAATAGATGAAAAGTGGGCATGGTCCAATTTAAAAGATTGTGTAAAAACTTCTGGAAAATCTCAAACCAGAGGGCTTATTATAACAATTTACGGTACCATTTATTAATAACTTATTAATTTAATTTATTTAAGACTTTTTCGAATCTGAAACGATTTGTAGAAAAATTGCATCTAACTTGTGCTTGAACTTATCAACATTTTTAGGACCTTTATATAGGTTTCTAAAGTATCAATTTAGTCTCTGACTATGAACCTTCTTTAACAAACTTTGGAGAAAAGAAGGGGTTGCCAACTATAGGGAAAGGTCGTTTACAATGATGCTTAGTTTACGTATGTCAATAGTATTATAGTTACAACTTTTCTTAGTAAACCTTCTTAGTAAACGTTATATGAACGTCCATGGGAAGTCCAAATGTCACAAAGTTGGTGTCCAATGTCCAATGTCACGTTTTAAAAGCCTCCATTATACGTCCAACAGACGTAATAGACTTTTGATTATACTGGGTCGGACGTTCTATGGATGTCCATGGGAAGTTAAATTGTCATAAACTTGGATGTGCTTAAAACGTCTCAGATAGACGTTCTGCATACGTCAGCCGAGGATTTGCCAGATATTTTAAGAGTGTTGAGTGTTAAGTCCAAAGGAGACCTAATGAATCCTCGACTCAATGCCCTACACCACATAGATATTTGCCGCCGACTTGACGAATATCCCAAAGATGTTTTACAGTCCTCCAGTGCACGGATCTAAAATAAACAAACCACACAAGAGGAAATAAAAGAAAGTTATTTTTAAACGTCATATCCTGTACACAAAAGTAATTTCGATTCCTATATAAGGTTTCTCTTTCAAGAAGGAACTTTTAACTTGGAACTTCAGTCCCAAGTTCTTCCAGTCCAACTATTCATAGTTATTTCACTTTATTTAATAAATAATTACAGGTTGATTGGTATCAAAAATAAATTCTTTAGAAAATAAACTGGAATTAGACATTACAATTTTAATTCTAGTTTACTTACCATTCCTTCCAGACTGATCTCTTGCACCACTCTAGTTCATGCCTTGAGCCATATGTGGTTTGGGGAGTGAGACCTACATGGGGCGACTTTATGAAGGGACAAACATACTGACAAACAAATTTTGGATTTTAGTATATAGATTTTAGGTTTAGGTAATAAATATTTTAAAAATTGAATAATTTTTCGATTTATCTAACTACGTTTTTTATCAGTATCCATCCTTTTTTTTAGCTATGTTACAATATGTACTTGATAATAATAAAAAATTATAAAACTGTTAAAGGGATTTAAGAACGGCTTTCGTTGGAAAAATCAAGTTTTGTAATTTCATTTAGAACACCAAAATCTACAAACTCTCAAAGTTGCAAAACTTTCAGGTTGTTTTGAATTATATAGGAATCTAATTAATGGCAAGCTAATTATTGGTAAAAATCAATTTTTTAACAAATATAAATGCTTTTTTTACAATAATATAATTATGAAATAAATAAAGATTTATTTAAATAATTATTTCATGATTATGGAGTTCCACAAAATAAGGCTAGAAACAATAAACAAAAATAATATAATTATTACATAGATTATATGATGTAAACATACAGCATAAAAACTTAAAATAAAAAGTAAATTCAACTATTTGGAATCATCAAAATTTAAGTTCTTCTATCTTCACTTTTAGCCACTTCAGAGGTTCTTTTCAAGTATCTTTTGAAAGTGTCTTCTATTTTCTTTTCGGTGCAACTTTTCAGCAACGATTTTAAAGCAGCACCTAAAAATAAATGCAAATATAATTAATATATTGTGCACATAGCTTTTATCAATGCAATACCAGCATTCAAGATTGAAAAATGCCATATGCCTAAACCAGTGACGGTTTGTACACTTTTGGATGTTCTGTTAGCAGACGGCAAGTATATATTAACTGGTTGCTTAGCAGCCGATTACACGGGTTGCATCCGTGATGCTAACAGAATATCCAAAACAGTACATAGTAACCTCTGCTGGCATCGGGTCATACATGGATTTATTTAAAATCCAAAGATACAATATAAAACTCAGATGTTTTATTTGAAAAACATAAATCTTAGATCCGTAGCTTTTTTTGGCAACTTTGTTATTATTAAAAATATGAAATCCATTAAATTAGCAAATACTTTTATTTTTTCATGCTAGATTACGATAATAAAAAAAGATTGAGCAGTGTGCTACTGTTATATCACAGAGACTTGCACTTTAATGTTAATAAGTTACCCTGTATATTATTTTGTTTTTGAATTCCTACTTTACGATCTTTGAACGACCACAAAGAGAAAACTGTTGAATCATCGGGAAATGAATGCCCCTCTCCTAGCTTTTCTAATCCTCTATCGGCAGGTGCCAATTTCCAGTCCAGAACTTTAAATTTTCATACTATATTTAGTTAAATTGAAAGGAGCAGAAGTGAATAGAAAATTGAGATAGGGAAGTAACATTCTTACCTCTACCTTGGATTTCTGAGAAAACTGAAAATTTTAAAAATTTAAATCTTTTAGAAATCAATAATATGCATATTCCCTATGTTAACAACTGCTTAGCATCTACTCTGTACATTTATTATCATCTTTAATCATAAACAGAGCGAGGCAGACCTTGCTAAAGGGCAGTTATCTACGCTATCCTGTGCAGCTGTGTCTATAAAATTATGATGTGATGGTCGCTCTTCAAGATTTTATACGTGCGACTGCACAAAATTGAACATCAACTATACATTTGGCAAGGTTAAGCTTCCCTCTTATCATGATACATTAAAAATGTTACTTACGTTTAATTAGCGTGGCCATAAAAAGAGCAGAAAAGTTCTTATGTTTGAAAACTATTCAGAAATATTTCATTTTTTATCATGATTTGTCAGCAATCTTTTCCAAGCTCTTTTTACAAATTCGTTCACATTGTCTCCTCCAACTTTGGAAAGCAGATCAGTCTAAAAAAAATCAGACACTCAGTAGTGTTAAATAAATTTGTGCTAAAAAGAAGAAAGAATTATAGAAGAACGAAAAGGTCTGTATGTGCAGGATGTTATGACATGATATTGCGAACATAAAAAAAATATAAGACACCCTACACATCAAACTCTCACTAATAATATCATTGTGCATTGATTTTATGAGTAAGATTTCTGCAACGTTGCAGAAAGTAAAATTTACAAAAAGAATTAATCCTCGAAGGCAAATTCAGTATCATACGACATATACGGCAAAATAAGCATAAAACACTTGTTTTTACACCAATGAACGATTTCTGAAAAGATTTCCACTTTTTAATTTTTTTCAGGTAACATGTACATAGATTTTCAAAAAAACTGCTGGTTGTCATAAATGCTATCCAAAGAGTTTTTCTATTGACTTTGTACAGTGATATTCTAAAAAGTATTACTTACAGATTTTTGCATATTTAAGGGATCTCCCAAAAACTGTTCAACTTCCAGTAGTTCATTATTTTCACATAGTAAAGGTAAATTCAAGTTTTCCCATATATTTTTTGATTTCTTCATTATGTTGTGTTTTTTATATACCTTATATTTCATTTTTCAAGTGAAGAGATTATTATTTCAGTCATGTTCAACCTTCATATAATTTGCTTTAGATATTCTGAAAATAATAATAAATCCTTATTACTTAACAATCTAAAATACTATAATACTGCAGGTTACCATGAATATTTTGCTGGTGAGTTACTCATTCAACTATTTATTACCGTTATTACTGCACAATAATAATAATAAACGAATGAAAGGAATGTGATAAAATATTAATAATCACCCTTGCACTTCACACTATTTACTAAAAACACATAACGTAAAAGACTGATTAAATAGATGTTAAAAAAGCATATATAAATAATTGGTTCAAACAGAAACTGCAAGAACAACGATGAAAACAAATACCGAACAACCGAAAACCGAATGGCAGCTTATAATGGCTTTATGGTGATTTACTGTTTGCACTGAGTTTGCGTAGTACGTCTTTTATGATCCGTGCATAACATGCTGTCTCATTTTTATATTAGCGGAGAAATTTAAATAGCTGTATTAATTAAAAAGAAAATATTTTTAATGAGTTTATGATGGTATGAACGTATGAAATATATAATAATATAATAATAATTGCTACAACCCATAACCAGGAAACCAGGCCCCAGAAGCTATAAGCTTGTGTGGGAGGGAGGGGGGCGATTATTATTATTATATTAATATACTTTAGTATATTAAAGGGTATTCCATAAAGTACAGAAAATATAATTAATTTAAAACACGGGAGAAGCAATTTTCGGATATTCCATAATAGTTTTAATTATTTGTTTAGACTACATAATAACTACATAACTACATAATGTAGTATTTAATAACAATAAGAAAAATGTGTATTCATAGAGGTCCTTGTTAAGCTCTCAAAATTATATGTACATGTAACAGACTATTCTTAAAAAAAGATCCTTATCTGAAGTTCAGACCGGTTTCTTTATGACTTTGAAGTCACGCGCCTACCATGATCTAAACTGAACATCCAGTGGACATCATTTGTTAAAATAGATTTCTAGAATAATTGTTAATCTTAATCTACAAATTGTTTGTTTGTAATCATTTTGTAATTCCTATTAGAACGTATTATGGACCCAAATCGAACGTCTGCCGGACATGTTTTGTTGCAGGTACTTCTGTAAATAGCGTTGCCAGATGATTTTTTATTATAGCAGTAGAAGAGGACGTAAAATAGCGGTAGATTGAAAAAACGAGCGTATAAAAGGCAGTTAAAATTAAATAGGTGTAATTTACGCCCGGGATATACCTAGCTTTCCCATAAGTTCTGATACAAGTTCGATTGCAAGTTTAAAAAAATGCGTTGTTAAATTCTGAAATGTTTTATTATAATGAAAAATAGAAATACTGAAAAATATTAAAAACAATTACATTATTCAAAATGTCTCCCACCAACCCTAATACAAGCCTTCAGACTCGTAGGTCAGTCATCGATTGCATTACGCACTACTTCCATGTCTAAATTTGCCACTTCTTTAACAATGGCTGTTTTAAGGCTGTCTAAACTATTGTGTCTTGTAGCACACACTCTAGTCTCTAAATGGTCCCATATCTTATAATCAAGCAGATTTAAATCCGGGCTTGACGAAGGCCAATCTTTGTGTTTAATAAATTCGGACACATTTTTCTGAAGCCAGTCTTGTGTACGTTTGACTTTATGACCAGGAGCCGAGTCCTGTTGAAAGACCCAGTGACCGTTTTTAAACATGGTGGATCCTAACGGCTTTACCACGTCCTCCAAAGCGTCTTCGATGTAAACTTTCGCTCCAGTTTTCACTCCATTTTTACAAAAATGAACTTCTGTGGGGCCAAGGTACGACACGCCTAATGATGACCTCTTTGGATCCGAGGAGCAATTGCAGCAGCATCTCGACTACTGTGAGCATACACTCTGTCATTTTGTTTATTAAAATGCTGCTCGATGGTAAATATTTTCTCGTACGTAAAAAGGATTTCTCGATGACGATTTTTAGCGTACCGCTTTAAAAGTGCCCTACAACGTACGTACCTTAATCTAGTAAGCCGTGCAGTAAGAAGATGTCCTGTTCTTCTGCGGAAAGCCTTTACTTTAGGTCTTGTTTGGGCATCCTAGCCATGCTTGACTTTGACACTTTCATCTCACGGCACAGTATCTTTTGAGTCCGAACATTATTTCTTCGAAGTCGTGCTTTCGTCGCTTTAATAAGTGTAGGTGTTTGAAACGTGCGTGGCCGGCCAGATCTCTTCTTGTCGTCAACAGAGGAAGGTTCCTTGAACCTCTTAATAGTGCGATAAATAAATAAATGAGTTATTCCAAGGGGTTTCAATAACTTAAAAATGACGTCCTGACTATGATTGCACTTATACATTGCAACCACAGCAATACGATTTTCTTTATTGGTCCAGTTCATTGTATAGAACAACACGAGAAACACAATTATACTGTTGTATGCAAGTATAATAAATGCGGTTAAAATACACAATTACAGTTGTATTCAATTGTTTTATGTAAGCCAAAATTGATCCTTGTATCAGAACATACGAAAATACTAGGTACTAAGTATAAAATAATACCAAAATAAATAAGAATAAAGGATTTTTTACTAAAAGAAAGGCAAACAAGAAACACTACAACTATATTAATTAATAAGTTTAAAATAATCATTCCTTATAAATATCTTTAGTCATTAGACGACGTAACGTACGACCATCGAGTTTGGCAAGGATGTAGTATTTTATGAGCTTTGGTATTGCAAAAGTCTTGAAATGCTTTAAATTCTAAAATTCTATTAGGACTATTACTAAAATAATTATATACATTTTTAGTAAGAGTTTCTACAAAATTGGGAAGCTTATTGCATGCATTGGAAGCACACAGAGCAAAACTATGACAAATACATTTTAAAATAAATATATTTGGACTGGCATCTGAAAATCTAGATGCCACAGAATTATGACGCCCCATCATGTTTGAGGCACCGTCTGCGGCAAAACCGATAACATTGTACATCGTTTCTCATAACATCTTTTTACTGGTAAATTTCTTGACCAAATTTTTCAGCAAAGAAAAACATTTTTTTTGCTATAAATACAAAAAACGGTAGATCGGCATGCTAAAACGGGAGAACGGTAGATGGCAAGTGAAAGCGGTAGAAATACCGTTTTAGCGGTAGATCTGGCAACACTGTCTGTAAAACGTTCCCCTATGAACGTCCTTTCATGGACCCAAACCAATTGTTCGCTGGACGTCTTATGCTGTACTTCTGAGAAACGTTCTCATGTGCACGTCCGCCAGACGTCTGTACCATGTCCTGGGACTCGAGGGCCTGTTATGGGCCCATAAAAAACGTCCGTTGGACGTCTCTTGTTGTACTTCTGAAAAACATCTGCGTGTGAACGTCCGCCAAATGTCCGTATCTTGTCCTGGGATTAAGGGCTTAACTGTGGACCCAAAACAAACGTCCGCTGGACATCTTATGCTGTACTTCTGAAAAACGTCCTCAAGTGCACGTCCGCCAGACGTCCGTATCATGTCCTGGGATTCAAGGACCTACTATGGGCCCAAAACGAACGTCCGCTGGACGTCTGTTGTTGTACTTCTGAAAAACGTCCGCGTGTGAACGTCCACCAGACGTCCTTATTATGTCCTGGGATTTAAGGTTCTACTATGGACCCAAAACAAACCTCCGCTGGACGTCTTTTGTTGTACTTCTGAAAAACGTCCTCGTGCGAGTGTCCAGCAGACGTCCATTTTACATCCTCGGACCTACAGTACCTACAATGGACCTAAAAAGAACGTCCATCGGACAATGTGTGCTATTAGGGTTCTCTTTAGTGGCGAAGACCAACATTTTTCATAACCTATAGCTTTAGAATTTCGTTTGTTTTATTACAGTACATATTGTTGTACCTGAGGACAACACATGTAGTGATACTAAGGGACGTTTTAGATAAAGTGGCACAAATATTTACTATTTCAAGAGATGTCAGTAAGCTTCCTTTACCTTGTGCAGTTGGAGTCACAGCAAAAAGCAGAAATCATCTGAATTCTTCTGTTTATTTTACAAGTTTTTTTATCGGTTAATGACATATGTATAAGTTTCAGTTAGTTTTTGGCTGATAGTGTGTAAATTATGCTTTTTTTTATACAAATTTTGTTAATAACTTCCCTGAGTACAAGATGGTGCCGAGTGAAAAGCCACGTTCGTGTTTACACTGTAAATAAAGGGCTATAAATGGCCCCAAATGTGTTATTTGTAGCATGGTGTTTCATCCAAAGTGTTTGGATTGATGTGTAGAACGATTAAATATACAAATAATATGAAATAAATAAAGATTATTAAAAAGTTTCACAGTATTTTTTAAAATATAACCTGACAATATTGTTTCGACAGCTAAGTTGTCATTATCAAAGGTAATATAAATATAAACAAACACGTCGCTAAGGTAGATACAAAAATAGGTAACTAGATAAAAATAATAATAATCAGAATTAAATATCTAACACTTCCAGTAACGGAGAATTACTGAGCTCAAGTTGTTCATTCATTAAAGGTACCCCGAGTCTGTGTTTGTATATCTCAAAGGCTTCTAAAATGTCTAATTTACGTTTGTTATTACAAAAATGTAGGAATTTAATATTATTTTGAGGAGTCATTGTGTGATTTTGTTCTAAAAGGTGTTTGGCGTAATTAGATTTTTCAGGATGTTTATTTTTGTAATGATGTACGTGTTCTTAATTTAATAATAATTAATAATAATTAATTAATAATTTATTTACAAAAAGATGGTTTACCTATGGATAATTCTCTAAGTCCTCTATTTGCTAACATATTTGTGGACAAGTTAGAAGATCAAATATTTGAATTAAACCTTTCTAAACACATTTATCTTCTGGTTTCGTTATGTTCATGACATTTCAGCTGTTTTGACAGTTTTTTTGAGGTTATCAATGAATTTTTAATTTTTATTAATAGTATCCACCAAAACATACATTTTATACTAGAAACAGAACAAAACAGGGCTATAAACTTCCTAGACTTAACTATCAAGATTAATACAGACAATCTATTTGAATTTTCCATATACAGAAAACCAACACAAACGGACATAACAATACCAAATGAATCTTGTCACCATAAAGCACATAAAATAGCAGCCTACAGATCTTTATTACAGAGCTTTAACTATTTCACTAACAAAGCCAGATTTTAGCAAAGATATATCAACCATTAAACAACTAGTACATGCAAATCATTACAATCCGAACATGATTGACACTTTAATTAAACAAAAAGATTATACTGCCGTGCTTAGCAAGAAAGCAGTATCTCCACAACAGCAACTTAAGAAATATACCATATTTTTTATTAGCATTCATTACAATTCCACATAGTATATTTCTAGATAGCAGTTTGTGCAGATACTGCTTTCTTGCTAAGCACGGCAGTATAGGTTAGCTATCAAAAGAATATATCCCATTTACAATCAAACAGAAGACACAAATTACATATCTATACCATATCTTGGCAAAATATCCGAAAGAATTGCACATATACTAACAAAAACCAACATTATAAAATAACATTTAAAACCAACACTAACACTTTTTCATTTTTATTTAATGCTAAAGACAGAACACATGATATCATGAAATCGGGCATTTATCGTTTAAATTGTTCTTTTTGTAGTTCGGTATATATTGGGCAAACACTTAGAAATTTTGACATAACATATAAAGAACACATGCGTCATTACAAAGCATCCTGAAAAATCTAATTAGGCCAAACACCTTTTAGAACAAAATCACACAATGACTCCTCAAAATAATATTAAATTCCTACATTTTTGTAATAACAAACGTAAATTAGACATTTTAGAAGCCTTTGAGATATACAAACACAGACTCAGGGTACCTTTAATGAATGAACAACTTGAGCTCAGTAATTCTCCATTACTGGAAGTGTTAGATATTTAATTCTGATTATTATTATTTTTATCTAGTTACCTATTTTTGTATCTACCTTAGCAACGTGTTTGTTTATATTACCTTTGATAACGACAGCTTAGCTGTCGAAACAATATTGTCAGGTTATATTTTAATAAATACTGTGAAACTTTTTAATAATCTTTATTTATTTCATGATTATGGAGTTCCACAAAGTAAGGCTGGAAACAATAAACAATAAAAATAATAGACAAAACAAGGTAGTTTGTTGTAATTTAAATGAAGAAGATATGAATCCATTAATTATAGGTACAGCAGCGACTTCTACAGATTCTAATCATGTTAAAACAGATAATTTTTTAGGTACTACAGCTAAGAAAAAAATATTCATCTTTGCATTTAAGACGAAACAACTCAGCTGTGGATAAAAACAACATTGTTACTTACGCTGTCAACAGAATTTCTTCCTTCACGCAAGAAACACCTGATTTAAAAATAGATCAGCTGCAATCAAAGCATCCTGATATTTATAGCTCGTTCAAAGTAACAATTGATTTTAATTACCTTTCAAAAGTATTAAATTCAACATTTTGGCCCAGTGGTGTTGCAATTCCGAAGTTTTTCGAAAACAATAAACGTAAGAATACAAAAGATAACCAGAATTTCCAAGGAATGAGCCCTCTCAAGAATCCAATTTAAAAATCAAACAAGGAATTATTTGCACAGATATAAATAAAAAAAATAATTTTAGTATAGTGGAGATTAATGGTCAGTCTATTTCAAATAAGAAAGAACAACTTGAAGATATCATGAATGAACATCAACCTACTATAATTAGCATAGTGGAACAGTGGTGTTCAGAGGTCAAATTAAAATCATTTGGACTGGAAGGATACCAACTGAAAGCTTTTTATTGCCACGAAGATAGTAGTCTACATAGTGGAGTAAGTCTTTATATTGCTAACGATTCACATTTTAGTGTGAGGAAAATTAATTTGAACAATTACTGTCACGAAAAACTACTTGAATGCTTGTGACGTTCCCAAATTTTATTTAATCCTCTTGATTTCTTTGGAGTCAAGTTCCTAAAAAAAAAAAGAAAAGAAAAGGAATTGTCTTTATTGTATGATTTGCCTACCTAACTAACTTTATTTATTTTTATTCTTTAATTACTATTCGGATTTTTCCTTTTGGGGTGTTTTCTGATATTTTCCCCTGTGTATTTTTGGTTATCTTAATATAAACAATTGTCAGCCATTTCTACTTTCTTTTTATCTTTTGGTGTGAAAGTTTTACCAACTATGTGTAGGAGGAATTCTAATCTCTTTTTGATAATGAGAAGACATTTTAAAATTTTTCAAGTCTTTTCCTATTGAACTTTTGGCCCAAGAACATCTAGGTAAATATGTTTGCTAATTTTTGAATTTTTCTAATTCTCTTTGATTTTCATTTGAGTTTTATACCTACTTTTGCTTGGGGGTAATTTATTATTTTATTTTTAGGCATCTCTTATATACCCCACATTTTTCACCTTAATGGTTGAGGGTTTTTTCTAAGTTTATTGAGATCTACTTGGCTAATCTTATTGGCTTGCATCATGGAAATGGTTGCTTTGGTTTAAGCAAGTTCTACAAGAATGGTATTTTTATTCTGCTAGTTGGAATTTCCATGTGAGAATCTTACCCTCCGGTGATGGTGGTTTAATCATTGAAGACACCTGTAGGCCACAGCACTGTCTCGCAACCTAGAAGCTGGTTGTTGTCAACTTATTTTATCCTGCTAATTGGATTGTGATGTGATAATCTTACCCTCCGGTAAAGGTGGTTTTTGATCTATGAAGACATCCGTAGACCACATTGTCTCACAGCCAGGAGTATTGTGTTCCTGCCGTTTATTTATGGTAGCTGGTTTTGTCAGCATTCGACATCTTTGGTACAGTTATATTTTGGTAAATTTTGAGAGTTGTAACTGTAAGTATTACAGAAGTGTTTTCCCTTCTTATTATCCTTATTCCTAATTAAAGCTAATTACTTACCTTCGTTGTGTTCAAATCTTTATTATGTGGTGTGATGGTACTTGTAAATTCTTTGCTTGGTATTAATTATTGCTGGTACGGCGCCTTATTAAGCAAGCTTGCCTGAAATTATTACAGGTTATTTTTATGATCTTTTTGCATTTATATTACTTGTTGTTTGGTAAAGATTTAAGGTTAGGAATTGAGTTTATGTATACTTACCTGATATTTGTTTCCTACCTCACCTCTCACAGTTTCCAACAATTCTTTTTATTATTTTTGCACACTCCTGTTCACTGCAAGTTGCACTTTATTATAATTTTTGCAATTTGATTGTTTGTATACAAAAAAATGAACTTTCATTATTGACATTTTTTGTTATCTATTATTTATCAGAAAATCTTGTAGTACATTTATTATACTGGCTGTTAGTCATATCTGTGGTCATTTTTCATACCTTAGTGTGGCCATTTATTCTTTATTATAGTAGGGTGTTTGTTTAGCCCTTGGTGACTATTGTTGTTTATTAAATTTTTGTACCTTTTGTATTTACTTATTTGTTATTACTACTGTTACTATTTACATTTATATTACATTATTAATTCTTAATATTAATTATACGTTTTACATGATCGTGTTGTGTTTTTGTTATGATTGTGTGTATTTGGTCATTCCCCTTCTTTCTAAGTTTCTAGAATGGCGCCCAGGCAGCAAATCGTTATTTTTTAGTAGCTATCATCGACGAACCAACCTACCAGCTCTCCTTTTAACCTTGAGCACCGTGAGCGTTAATATTGTACATCCTGGCTACTAGGATGTCACATGCTGTGCGGTGTTATTACAGATGAATGAATTCAAGTGCTGTGTATTAAGTGTTTATAGGTCTCTGGACAAAGATGCATATAGTTTTCTAATCAAAATGAATGATATTCTTTGCTACTGTTATAAACACTCTCCTAATCTTGTACTTGCTGGTGATGTAAACATTAATTACTTAATTAAGGATTTAACACACAAATTATGGGAGGATGTTCTAGAAAATTTTAACTTGAAATGCATCTCATTAGAGCCAACTATGATAATAATTGTAAAATTATAGTATTTCAAGGTAACATTGGGGACCATTTATGTATGTTATGTAAGTTAAACATAGTGAAGGATGTAAAAACTGATATTAACAGTACAAAAACTACCTATAGGTTTAGTAATTCTCAACTAACCGATTTAACAAATTTTTTATCAAACGAATCATTTTCAGATATTTTACATCCTCATACTAATGATGTAATAGTATATTCTGTAACGAGATTAGAAGAAATTCAATGCGAGTGGAAGATTCTGAAGGCGGGCGTAAGGAACCACGAGCATCGAATTTCGATTCTAACCGAGTAACAGTCCTTGCTTTCTCCAAGACCACAAGAAAATTTAAACTTAGCAGTATTTGCAATTGAAAACAAGCACAATAACTTTAAAAAAAGTATGACATACTGTTACAGAATATTCATTCCATATCTAGTGATGGAATGAAATACATGCAAAACACATAAGTAGGGTAGTGTTTTAGAATATTTATTCTAAAACAAGAGTTAGAATATTAAGTTTTTATTATCAAAATCAATTTCAGAATCTACAAATTCCATAGTGGTCGTGGAGAAATGAAATTTTTAAAACATTTATGGAAATTATCACATATGCTATTGATATCACTTGCCCTATAAAATATAAATGTAAAGCAAACATGTTTAAACAAACAAATCCTTGGATATCTAATACGATAAAAAATAAAAGCAGTTACTTAAAAGTCTTTGGTTAAGTAGTAAATGCAAAAGTGAAACTCTTGCACAACGTTATAAAAAAGAAAAGGATTATAAGAAAATGTTAGAAACAGCTAAGAAAGAATATTTTGATAATTCAATACACTTGTCATCAAACAATTGGAAAGAAATTGGAAGAAGTAAAGACAAAACTAAAATTTGTGTTAACGCAGAAGGGCGAGAAATTACCAAGGTAAATGAATTAACAAAATGTTTTGGTGAACATCTTTCATCAGTATCTGGAAAGTGTCTTAATAGACATTACAAAGAAATAATATATTCTAACATTTCCTTCAGTTTACTATATATTTAAAATACTTTTGATGACCAAAAAAAAATCCATTTACATAAACAGAACTTAGACATCCATAACTACAGAATAAGAAATAACCAGGATCTAACTAATAAAAAACATAATACTACTAAATATGAAAACGCTGCCTCATACATGGGAACTTATTTATATAACAAATTGCCAAAAACCTTTTATAAAAAAGTGCTTGTTACAGCCTTAAAGAATACCTTGCTTTTAATTTTGATACTTAATACATGTATTGCATCTACTCTAATATAAATTATATGTAATATGAATCCACCTCACTGCCTTTTTATTCAGGTACCCACTAATTAAATTATATACCTAATAAAAGAAGAAAAATCTGTAATTATTACCTAACTTGCTTATTATTTTGCGCTGCACCATGTAGGACCATGGAATTGTAAAAATGATTTGACTGACTGTATTGACGAATGCAATCATTTTATTATGACAACGCATAATAAAAGTTTTCAATTTTGGAATATTAGTTTGAACTACATGTATTTTGTATTGTTTTATTTGTTAATTGTTTATTTGTACATAAAAAGTTGTAGATGTTGTATTTTGACTAGCCATATATTTCTATGTAAATCTATTTGACAATAAATTTTATTATTATTATTAATACATTATATTTCCATTTAAATGTTTATATAATTGAGCCCTTGGTATAACAATTAATGGTCCCTTGCAAAACAATTGATGTCCCCTGGTATAACAATTGAAGGGTCGGCCGTAACAACGTCGTATGTAACAAAAAAATTTAACAGCAACACGAACTGACAGCAGACGTACAGCGTTGTTAAATGGCATTCTAAAAAATTCAAGCTTTAAAAACTAGCTGTCCGGCAATCTGTTTAAGAAGATTTTATATCTCTATGACCCCAACACCTTCCAATACGGATATACTTACGTTGTTTTTACGGCAATAACTCATTTCAGCAAAATGTTACATACAACGTTGTTATGGCCGACCCTTTAATTGTTGTCCCCTGGTATATCCGCATGTTGTGCCAAGGGACAAATATCATTTCATTACATATTTATGTCAAAATTTAAATATTTAAAATTAAACAAATTCAAGGCAAGATTTCTGTTAAAAAATAAATAAATTTAGAGTTTTTCCAAAAAAGAATAAATCTGATATCCTTTACTGACCAAAAATAAATAATATTTAAAAGTGTCCCCTGGTGCACACACTTCCTCTATGTTTCTTTCTCTTTTAGATTCTACTATTTTCTCTACTCTACTACTATTAAATATCACCCGAAAAATTTTAGTATTGTTTCCATAACCACACATTATAAAGTACAACACCTAGCATAGGTGGTTGTCTTCGCTACTTCGAATAAATCCAACCAACGAATCCTATTCCATATCCACCAACTGTAATCCTGATATGTTTCATTACACAGCTGCTAATGCTTATATAGATTTCTCTAAACTACATGAAGCTGTAGAATTTAATAACAGCTCCACGTCGTTTCGAGAAATTATCTAAAGCCTCGTCGTCCATGAATCTTCATCTCTAGTAACGCAACAGATTATAACCTTAGTTTTCCACAAACCTTCATTTTGGTAATGCAACAGCCAACTAAACTGAAATGTAAACTGCTACAATTACAAAAAAGTTAAATAAAATATACAATAGTTACTACTACCACAAACACCTTGGCGAATACAGAAACATGGTAAGGCAGGTATAGTATATGCCTCCTTCCTATTCTATTCTTTATTATTAACATATCACCGAGTTGTGTAACTATCATGTGTCAGTTCGGGGCAAAGCCCCGGGGCCTGACGACTTCACTTTTCATTAGTGGGCATTATTATCCTTAAAGAAAAATGTCCCTAATTTTAACAATAAAAGTACAATAACAAAAAACCATTTTTTATCCAAACCGCTTTCACTAAAAATCGTAAATAAAGCATACTTTAAACTCTTCTATTCAAACTAAACATCATTATGGGAGTTTCTGCCATTTTGGATCCTAATAAGAGAGATATTTCTGGGGTCCTAATCTTAAATATTTACTCAGAGTTTAGTAATGTATGCGCCAAGTGATATGTTTCTACTCAAAAATACAG
Organism: Agrypnus murinus; assembly: GCA_929113105.1. Lineage (NCBI taxonomy): Eukaryota > Metazoa > Arthropoda > Insecta > Coleoptera > Elateridae > Agrypnus > Agrypnus murinus. The sequence continues at coordinate 70,073,656 of OV816030.1, read as the reverse complement.
TTTATCCCAACATCTTATACATACCTACTAAAAGGTTACCTATTATTATTTTCATCTTTGTTTTGAAACAATTACCTCTTCGTCATTTCCATTACCACTATAGTACAGGGTGTAGAATCACTTGACGCTCAAAACAGTTTTACGTGTAATTTATTTCAAACCCTAATATTATCTCTCCTAATTATTTTACAATATTGATCACAGATCGCATTTGATTGAAAAAGTAAAGAAAATAAAACTTTCACTTCCCATTCCATACAACTTCAAAAATCAATTATACTTTGAAAACATTAGAATGACAGCAGAAATATTTGCTTCATTCGTCAAAATTACTTTGAAAAATTGAATTTGATAAGTGTTTTGTGGTATTTTTGAATGTTATAAGATGAACAAAATGTATTCCATACCGGAAAAAGTGCAAATTAGTTCGTAATTTACCTTGTTTATGTTTATTTGTTCTAATAAAATTATTCTTTGCCCAACCATTAAGAATCTTTATTGTCAAAGAATTGTAGAATATCTGCCCTAAATTATCAATCATTTATGTAAATACACCTGGTCTGTGGAGTAGCGTCCGATCATAACTTTCGTCTGTTATGATACAAATCGAATAGACAAGCAGTTCAATCTAACCTTAAAAATGAAGTTTAGGTATAGTCCAGTCAAATTAGAAAAAAATAGCAGAAAGTTGAGGGAAGTCCGTGGATTTTTGCATAGATCTTCCTGGAGGGCTGTTAAATAACCCCCTAAAAGTTACCGTCTGTAGGTGGTGAGCTCGAGGAGACAATGAGGGTAAACCACGCCCCCTAACGGTTTTTGTCGTTTTTCTCAGAAACTATTAGGTTTATCGAGATGAAGGAGGTTAGGTAAATTAAAGTTTATTTAAATGTCTACCAGAAATGTCCGAATGTTTTAGCGTTCCTCGCCTTCTTTTTGTGTTATCGAAGAAAGAAGATATGTCATAGATAAATGAGCAATTTGCTCCAGTAAATTTGCTTAAGGAACTTTCGGATGTAACGTTTTGTGGTCTCATATTCGTCATGAAATAGATAAGAAAAATTCGTTGAAAGCCGGACGCGATCGTGGTCCAGTCGTATTTTACCTTAGCATCTCTTCGGTAAAATCCATCAGGCGATATTATCGTTATCCTTGGTGCCAGTCGGATGAAAGTTTTGTATTGGCAAATTAATTCTTATAGGAGAGTACACTGTGCTAGTCAATTTTTGTATCCAACCGAATACGTACAGGGTGTTTCGCTTTTTTAGAAATCCTTCTAATTTCCTTTATTTCTAAGATCTTGGTATTGTCCATATTTACAATTTAATATTGATACAGTACGTTGCATGCATGCTAAATATGGAGCAAAATCTTTATAATTATCTGTTAACAGACGTTTTAAGATACAAAACATTCTGCGTTAGTATCTTGGTTGCTAGTTTACAACAAAATTGCACCTACATAAATATTTCTAAGGATTTCTAAAAAAGCGAAACACCCTGTATGTATTGGGTTGGATACAAAAATTGACTAGCACAGTGTACTCTCCTAAGAATTAATTTGCCAATAAGAAATTTTCATCCGATTGGCACCAAGGATAACGATAATATCGCCTGATGGATTTTGCCGAAGAGATGCTAAGGTAAAATACGACTGGACCACAATCGCGTCCGGCTCTCAATGAATGTTTCTTATCTATTTCATGACAAATATGAGACCACAAAAAGTTACATCCGAAAGTTCCTTGAGCAAATTTACTGCAGCAAAATTACTTATTTGTGTATGACATATCTTCTTTCTTCGATAACACACAAAGAAGGCAAGGTACAAAAAAACATTTGGACATTTCTGGTAGGGATTTAAATAAACTTTAATTTACCTAACCTCCTTCATCTCGATAAACCCAATAGTTTCCGAGAAAAACGACAAAAACCGTTAGGGGGCGTGGTTAACCCTCATTATCTCCCCGAGCTCACCACCTACAGACAGTGACTTTTAAGGGGTTATTTAAAAGCCCTTCAGGAAGGCCTATGCAAAAACCCACGAACTTTCCTCAACTTTCCGCTATTCATGAAAATTTGTTCTAAATTGACTGGACTAGTAGCAATTATCTTCCCTTCGTTGTTCGAATGTTTCTACGGCATAAATGATATTTGAAGAAACGGAAGTTTTATTTTCTTTAGTTTTTCCTGTTGTTACGAGGGAATCCATATCCTAGGGCATCATTCGGTTGGTAAATTGTCAAATGTGTAAATCATAGCTCTCTGATATATCTTTACTGTAAAAAAATGAGGAGATATTAAGGTTTGAAAATTTAATATATAGTTTTCCTGTGCACTTGTCATAATTATCTTCGAGTTTCATATGAATAATTAATAAATAAAAGCCTCATTTGTGTTTTTAAGTAGCAAATAAAACGTAAATATGATTGATAAGTGACAACTAATCACTAATAACATCAGATTGACAAATGTTAGGTTTGAAGTTACTGTTTAAATCTAAAGACAGAGCAGGAGGTCATTCTTATATTAAGATACTCACAGTTCCCTTTTCTGTATTTTATAAGTTGAATTGTATTGCAACATTTTTTTATGTTTATATATATATATATATATATATATATATATATATATATATATATATATATATATATATATATATATATATATATATATATATATATATATATATATATATATATATATATATATATATATATATATATATATATATATATATATATGTATGGCGATCGACGAGTTCCGGGACACCAAAAAATTCTTATGTACACCAGGTTTATTAAACCATATATAATGTAAGCTTTTCGGAACTCTTTAAATTTTTTAAAAATACAGAGCCGTTTTGATTTTAGGGATATATCGATGAGTTCCGGGACTCTTCTTATTTTTGCATTTGAACTCCATTACATAGGTATAACATTTATATACACCTAGTTTAAATACATATTTAAACAATTCTTTTAAAAATCTTGAATTTACAAACAATACCAAGCCCTTTGGGTTTTTGCTATATATCGATGAGTTCCAGGACTTTTCTTAATTTTACATTTCAAATTCATTACATAGGTATTCACACCTATATATAATTATGTAGTTTATATGCCATATGTAAACAATGCTTTCTAAAAAAACCTTGAATTTTCTAATAATACATCGCCGTTTTGGTTTTTGTTATATATCGATGAGTTCCAGGACATTTCTTATTTTTACATTTCAAATTCATTACATAGGTATTAACACCTACATATATATAATTATGTAGTTTATATGCCATATGTAAACAATGCTTTCTAAAAAAACCTTGAATTTTCTAATAATACCAAGCCGTTTTGGTTTTTGTTATATATCGATGAGTTCCAGGACTTTTCTTATTTTTACATTTCAAATTCATTACATAGGTATTCACACCTATATATATTATAATTATGTAGTTTATATGTCATATGTAAACAATGCTTTCTAAAAAAACCTTGAATTTTCTAATAATACCAAGCCGTTTTGGTTTTTGTTATGTATCGATGAGTTCCAGGACTTTTCTTATTTTTACATTTCAAATTCATTACATAGGTATTCACACCTATATATATTATAATTATGTAGTTTATATGTCATATGTAAACAATGCTTTCTAAAAAAACCTTGAATTTTCTAATAATACCAAGCCGTTTTGGTTTTTGTTATGTATCGATGAGTTCCAGGACTTTTCTTATTTTTACATTTCAAATTCATTACATAGGTATTCACACCTATATATATTATAATTATGTAGTTTATATGTCATATGTAAACAATGCTTTCTAAAAAAACCTTGAATTTTCTAATAATACCAAGCCGTTTTGGTTTTTGTTATGTATCGATGAGTTCCAGGACTTTTCTTATTTTTACATTTCAAATTCATTACATAGGTATTCACACCTATATATATTATAATTATGTAGTTTATATGTCATATGTAAACAATGCTTTCTAAAAAAACCTTGAATTTTCTAATAATACCAAGCTGTTTTGGTTTTTGTTATGTATCGATGAGTTCCAGGACTTTTCTTATTTTTACATTTCAAATTCATTACATAGGTATTCACACCTATATATATTATAATTATGTAGTTTATATGTCATATGTAAACAATGCTTTCTAAAAAAACCTTGAATTTTCTAATAATACCAAGCCGTTTTGGTTTTTGTTATGTATCGATGAGTTCCAGGACTTTTCTTATTTTTACATTTCAAATTCATTACATAGGTATTCACACCTATATATATTATAATTATGTAGTTTATATGTCATATGTAAACAATGCTTTCTAAAAAAACCTTGAATTTTCTAATAATACCAAGCCGTTTTGGTTTTTGTTATGTATCGATGAGTTCCAGGACTTTTCTTATTTTTACATTTCAAATTCATTACATAGGTATTCACACCTATATATATTATAATTATGTAGTTTATGTCATATGTAAACAATGCTTTCTAAAAAAACCTTGAATTTTCTAATAATACCAAGCTGTTTTGGTTTTTGTTATGTATCGATGAGTTCCAGGACTTTTCTTATTTTTACATTTCAAATTCATTACATAGGTATTCACACCTATATATATTATAATTATGTAGTTTATATGTCATATGTAAACAATGCTTTCTAAAAAAACCTTGAATTTTCTAATAATACCAAGCCGTTTTGGTTTTTGTTATGTATCGATGAGTTCCAGGACTTTTCTTATTTTTACATTTCAAATTCATTACATAGGTATTCACACCTATATATATTATAATTATGTAGTTTATATGTCATATGTAAACAATGCTTTCTAAAAAAACCTTGAATTTTCTAATAATACCAAGCCGTTTTGGTTTTTGTTATGTATCGATGAGTTCCAGGACTTTTCTTATTTTTACATTTCAAATTCATTACATAGGTATTCACACCTATATATATTATAATTATGTAGTTTATATGTCATATGTAAACAATGCTTTCTAAAAAAACCTTGAATTTTCTAATAATACCAAGCCGTTTTGGTTTTTGTTATGTATCGATGAGTTCCAGGACTTTTCTTATTTTTACATTTCAAATTCATTACATAGGTATTCACACCTATATATATTATAATTATGTAGTTTATATGTCATATGTAAACAATGCTTTCTAAAAAAACCTTGAATTTTCTAATAATACCAAGCCGTTTTGGTTTTTGTTATGTATCGATGAGTTCCAGGACTTTTCTTATTTTTACATTTCAAATTCATTACATAGGTATTCACACCTATATATTGTTGAATAATTTGATTATACAATCAAACCAACTATTATCATTAGATTAATAATGATGAAAAAAGCATAATTATCAATAAAAACAGAATATTACACAAAGTAAGACTAATACTCTGATATCCCCTGTATACTAAAAATTATGAAACAATGAAAAAAAAACAATGTTGGGCGCCAGCTAAGCTCATCTTAGCACGAGACTGATACACACAGGGTCTTTTAAAATTATCGAGGTTCAAAAATAGGCAACTCTGCAACACCTCAAAATTCAGAAATAAATTTTAATCAAATACCAAATGAAACAAAGAGATTCGTATATGGTGCAGTTTTGTTTTACAAAATATCTGCCTTGCCTTTACATGAATTTTAATGGAGTAAGTATCCCAACAAAATAATTATCTACGGTTACTGTTTATTGCGGATAAAAGAATGTTCAAATTTTGATTGCAAATGTTCACAATTTATTTCTTACCGCCACCAAAAGCGCTGAACTGATGTAGTCACGTTCCCCCAAGCGGTTGCTGTTGGATGCAGGTAGATGATTGACTCCTTTCCCCTGGGTGTCGAGATGCTAATAATAATCCAATGGTAAGTGTACTTGGATAAACTGTTTTTATAAAACTGTGTTTTTATTATTTTATAAATAATTCTTTTCTTTTGTTTCAGGTAGGAACAATAATTACTTCTGAGGATTCTTATATTTCTTGATGTAAATAATGCACTCCTGTTAGAACCAAATTAACATTTATTTGCACACATTTGTAAATGACCTTTTTTACAATTTTCAAAACAATAAAATTTTTAAACCAGTGTGATTTTTCTTAACTTGAGCATAAAAAAATAAAGAAACTGTTGATGTCCAACATAATCAGTTTTTGATTATATTAAAAAAAATATCCCCGGAACCTTTTCCTTTTAACAAAAAAAACAACTCCGCACTTTATCTTTCTTCAAAACACTTTCGTTTAAACAATACACTGAATACCCTTCTTGCTATCTTAACTTATAATTTTCCTTTTTAATCAACTATTTTTAATACAATAATCTTCTTACATACTTTTAAATCATAATTAACACTTTTGCATTCATTTCTAACCATAAAAATAAACTAATACATTTGATTTTGCGTGTGAACACTCAGCGACGTGCACCTGCATGGCTTTCAAAAAACATACTCCCGCCACAACTGGCTCAAAACAACTGCCAACAATTTTATTTATTTCTAAGTAAAGGCACTCTTTTAAATTCTTATCAATTCTAAACACATTTTCCCCCAACATAAAATATCATCATCAAATCCACACTTATACGAATTTCTTATTAAATCTAGCATTAATTACTTTAAAACAAATGTCCTGCAGAGCTTAGTATTTTCTTTATCAACAAATGATAATATTTTAAACAAAAATAAAAGTTTCTTGCTTAAATAGCTTAGCCTTATTCACCTTTAAATTCGAAACATGTATTTAAATAAAATTTATGCGTTATACGAGGACCGTTCAATAAATAATTGGCACTCAAAATATTTTCTTACTTTATGTAGCTAGAAACGAAATTACTCGCTGTATTTAATTTAAAATAAAGCAATATGATACAGTTTGATTATATAATGTTCATTAATTTTGACTAAATCCCATTTACGACAAAATAATACAACAATATATTATAATTATGTAGTTTATATGTCATATGTAAACAATGCTTTCTAAAAAAACCTTGAATTTTCTAATAATACCAAGCCGTTTTGGTTTTTGTTATGTATCGATGAGTTCCAGGACTTTTCTTATTTTTACATTTCAAATTCATTACATAGGTATTCACACCTATATATATTATAATTATGTAGTTTATATGTCATATGTAAACAATGCTTTCTAAAAAAACCTTGAATTTTCTAATAATACCAAGCCGTTTTGGTTTTTGTTATATATCGATGAGTTCCAGGACTTTTCTTATTTTTACATTTCATATTCATTACATAGGTATTCACACCTATATATATTATAATTATGTAGTTTATATGTCATATGTAAACAATGCTTTCTAAAAAAACCTTGAGTTTTCTAATAATACCAAGCCGTTTTGGTTTTTGTTATATATCGATGAGTTCCAGGACTTTTCTTATTTTTACATTTCAAATTCATTACATAGGTATTCACACCTATATATATTATAATTATGTAGTTTATATGTCATATGTAAACAATGCTTTCTAAAAAAACCTTGAATTTTCTAATAATACCAAGCCGTTTTGGTTTTTGTTATATATCGATGAGTTCCAGGACTTTTCTTATTTTTACATTTCAAATTCATTACATAGGTATTCACACCTATATATATATTATAATTATGTAGTTTATATGTCATATGTAAACAATGCTTTCTAAAAAAACCTTGAGTTTTCTAATAATACCAAGCCGTTTTGGTTTTTGTTATATATCGATGAGTTCCAGGACTTTTCTTATTTTTACATTTGAACTTCATTACATAGGCGGTAACAGCTATATACATTTAGTTTATATGCCATATGCAAACGATGATTTCTAAAAATTCTTGAATTTTTGAATTGTATCAAGCCGTTTTGGTTTTTGTTATATATCCATGAGTTCCAGGATTTGTCTTATTTTTACATTTTAATTTCAATACGTAGGTATTAACACCTATATACACTTAGCTTATATGCCATATGTAAACAATGATCTCTAAAAATTCTTGCATTTTCTAATACCAAGCCGTTTTGATTTTAGTTGTACAGTGTATTTTTTGTAAGCGATAATACAGAACATCCAATGGAGTTTTATCATTCTCCTCCTAAGTTTATATCGTTGCAAATGTAAGTAGAAATTTCGGCATTAAAGAAAACAAATTCATTTATTGCCAAAACACATGTAACAATCAGAAAAGTTTTTTAAAAAGCTTGTTAATTGATTATAAGCTTAATTGATTGTTGTAAAGCTTGTAATTAAAAGGAATTAGTGGAGTGGTTAACATTTCTGACTCGTAATCAGAAATTGCGGGTTCGGAGTTCACCCTTTTTTTAATTGTATTACTTACTAATTGTTGTGTATTATTTTTAGAACTTGAATTTAAATCATTTTTATTACAATTATTGGTCTTATTTCATTTTTTCATCTGCTTTTTTCATAGTTAAGTTTGTACAAATAATAACGGTAAGGTTTTACCGTTAGATTTTGTGTAGCAAAAATATCCAATAATAAACAAATAATAACAATTGTAATAATAATTAAAAGAGTTCGAAGATAATAAACAACATTAAGTAATCAAGTAAGGATCATCGATGCACAAGCTCTAATTTGTATTGAAATTACGATATTGATTAACTTGCTTATTGGTACTTTTCCACCCCTTATATGTATTATACAATTTGTAAGACAGGAATGATTGAACCAATGATTTTGACCAATAAGGCTTATCCAGAGGCGCATTGGTGATATCCTTATACGAAACTAATTAAAGCACAACTTAAAGTTTCGATCTTTAAAAGAATTGCTAAAAAATTGCTATGGCAACCGAAAGGATTGCCAAAAAAATGCTATCGCAACCAGGCTATATGAAAATGGTTTTGCGTGAGGCTCATCGTGATTTTAAACAAACATATGGTGAACACGTGTCAAATTTATATTGCAAAGTCGCAAAACCCAAAACTTAAAAGTTTCTTTAGTCAAATATTCTCGTATGGTATTTTTTTAGTGCTTGTATTACTATGAAACTTTAAGTATATGTTAGAAATTAATTAATATAAACCATGAAAGGTTACCGAAAAGAGCATTCGTTCTATAAAGTAACAAAACTTTAAAAGTTCAGGTAAAATATATGTATGTACAGTTACAGCCAAAAAAACCTGGGCAAGAGGTTTAAATTATTGTTATTCAATGAATCATAATTAAAATTCTGAATCTTAAATTCAATGCCTAATAGGAAATTATTAGGTAGGCGACGCTACTGTGTACGGATAGTAATATTAGTAGGTGAAAAGCCTGATCTACAAACAACCAATTTACAAAAAAAGTTATGTAACCTCCAATAAGCGCCCAGATTTTCTTGGCCGTAACTGTACATGTAGGTACGTAATTATTTTACAATAAAGATATTCCGGAGTACTGTAAATAAAATGATTAAGGTTCGAATTATGCCCTTGGTTACGGATTGACTTTGATTGTAGCTGGGAAAACTAACGAAGAATTATCCAACCGGAGTGATTCTTGTGCACAGCAATCATTGCAAGAATGCTTGCTTTAAAAACTTTAATTGCCAAAGAATTTTACAATAGGTATATCTCCCGTAAACTGTTATAAATGCAAAATGTCTGCGTAGCATCCATCTTATTGTAAATTTGGTCTGGTATACAACAGAAACAATAACAACTCAATTAAAAAAGGCGTAACCAAGGGCATCATTCGATTCCTAATTCTTTTCTTTACAGTGCTGGAATATCTTCACTGTAAAATAACTATTTAGGGTAGATAATATTAAGGTTTGAAAAATGCACGTAAAACTGTATTGTGCGTGAACCAATTCTACATAATGCATAAATAAATTATATTAATTGTTATTTATTTAATTAAAATGCTACAAAATGCGTCTAAACGAATTGTTTGTAATAAGTACAGCAAAAATGTTAAAAATCTTCCATTTATCTATATAATAAACCCTCCTTTACCTGGAAACCTTTTTCTTACTCTTATACTTTTACAATACTCTGCTACAATACGATGCTCTGTTAATAGTTAGTAGCAGGCCGTGGAAGCTCAATTGGCTAGAAACAATTGCAACAATTGAATGTCGCAGTAGTTGACATTCGTTACCCACAATTGTCAAACGTTCCAATTTCCTTGTGAAACGTAGTTAATTTTGTAAGATAAGTAGTGCATTTTTAATTCAGTTAAGATGAGCATTCCGCGAACTGCCTTTAGCTATGATTTTCTACGACTATAAAAGACAGTTAGGATACCAGCAAAGCCATGAAAATTTGATAGCAGCTTTTGGCGATGCTGCCCCTTCATTATCCGCTGTTAGTCATTGGTTCCGCGAATTTCGACGAGGGCGAGAGCTGCTACAAGACGAAGCAAGGCCTGGAAGACCTGCGGAAGCTGCCTGTTCAGAAAATGTTGATCGAGTGGCAAGCTTGATTCAATTCAATCGAAATATTACTTATAGGGAGATTCAGGAGGAAGTGAAGATTGGATCCTTGGCGGTGAATACCATTTTGCATAAACATATTGGGTAAGAAAGCTAGCAAGCCGTTGGATACCGCATTTGCTCTCAGAAAGTCAAAAACAGGCTGTAGTAGACTGGTGTAAATTTATGTTGCAAAAATTTGACGGAGTAGATTCCAAGCAAGGCATACATTGTAACTGGTGACGAATCTTGGGTATACAGTTACGACCCTGAAACTAAACAGCAGTCTAGTGTTTGGGTATTCGAAGATGAAGACTTGCCCACAAAAATAATTCGTAGCAGAAGCGTCAATAAGAAAATGATTGCTGTTTTTTCCGCTGAAGTGGTCCTGTTGCTGTTATTCCACTTGAAGATCGCAGAACTGTTAATTCTGAATGGTACTGCGAAGTGGCTTTACCACAGATGTTTGCAAAATTACAGACAGGTCGCCAAAGGACCGGTTTGCGTAACATCTTAGTCCAACATGACAACGCATCCTCCCACACTGCTGCCAGAATATTGGATTTTTTGAAGGATACTGGAGTTCAATGGGTAACTCATCCTCCGTATAGCCCAGATCTGGCGCCGTGCGACTTTCTTTTGTTTCCAACTGTTAAAAAAAATGATGCGAGGTAAAAGTTTTTCAGCGCAGATGCAGCCGTTACAGAATTTCAAAGAATTTTTGAGGACCTTTCAGAAAATGAATTTTCCGAATGTTTTAAAAAGTGGTGTCAAAGAATGCACAAGTGTATTAGTCTGAATGGAGATTATTTTGAAAAACAATAAAGATTTTTTGTTAAAAGATGCAACGGTCTTTTTATAACTAACAATTTTCAGCGCAACCCTCGTAAGATCATAAAACTTGCCGGAGGCTGTAAATGATTTTAGTATCAACCGAAAGTTTGTTTGCAAACCAGTATTTCTCATTTTTCATAGTTGCTATGTTTTAATTTTTGATTTTATATAGTCAAAAACAGAGGGCAATACTTGTCGACCACTTCTTTTGCTGTTCTTTACTATAGGAAGAGGTTTTATTCATATATTTACAAATATACAATACCAATACAATTGCAATCTGGACAGTGAAAAAAACTAGGAAGCCTCTAATGTTGATTTAATTGTAATGTTGTATTAACGTACATTTCCAGAACATTTTATATATGGTATCAACAGTTATTCAACTGTTACACATTCCATTAAATGTGTTTTTATTCATATACAATACACTTGAAGCTAGATAGCGAAATGAACTTATGAAGTTTCACCTTCTAATTTTGGTTTAGTTGTGTAACATATTGGATGTTTGTTAAAATATGTATACAACTAGTTTTTATCATCATTTATGCATTGTATTTTTTAGTAATTAATAAAAATTCCAATAATACAGCAGTTTTCAATTTAAGTATGGAGGTTGTTTAGTCCCATGACCTTTCTTACTTTTTATTTCAATTCTATTACATAACACCTATTAGTAGAGTCAATTTTTGCATTAAGTTCTTATTTTTTACTATCTAAAGATAGAGAATTTTTTGTAATGCCTTCAGTACTGGACCAATATAAAATGTTATATGTTTAAAATGGGGGCCCGCCTCCTCGGGGGGTTGAAACCCCCATTTTGTACCCCTAATTTAATAACGTAACCAAATTGGGCGAAATTTATGTTGGGAGGGTTCTTGGGGTCACTGATTATGAATCCAATAAGAAAATTGAAAAATTCAAAATAGCGAATCCAAAATGGCGGTCCTAAAAGAACGGTCTTTGAGATTGAGAATGCGATTTCTATTGATTTTAGAGAAAAGTTCAAAAAGTCAAAAAGTGCTTAAAATGTGATTTTGCAAAGGAATACACTATCTTGGTTACTTTATTATGTAACCCCTTTGCTCTGCCCTAGTAGTAGAGTCAATTTTTGTATTAAGCTCTTATTTTTTACTATCTAAAGATAGAGACTTGAAATCTTTTGTAATGCCTTCAGTACTGGACCAATATAAAATGTAATATGTTTAAGATGGGGCACGCCCCCTCGGGGGGTTGAAACCCCCATTTTACACTCCCAATGTAATAACTCGGGAAGTTTTCCATCAACTTGAGCGAAATTCATGTTGGGCAGGTTTTTGGGGTTCCTGATTATGAATGTAATGAGAGAATTAATAAATACAAAATGGCGGTCTTTGAGATTGGAAATGCGATTTACGCCGTTTCTATTGATTTTAGAGAAAGATTCAGAGAGTCAAAAAGTGTCTAGAATGTGATCTTGCATAGAAATACACTATTTTGATTACCTTATTATGTAACCCCCTTCACTCTCGGTTACATAATAAGGTAATCGGAATTATGTATTCCTATGCAGAATAACATTCTAAATATTTTCTGCCTTTTTGCATCTTTCTCTAAAATCAATAGAAACGGCGTAAATCGCATTTTTATTCTCAAAGATAGCCATCTTGGGTCAGCCATTATGTATTTCTCAATTTTCTCATTGAATTCATAATCAGAAACCCCTAAAAACTTCCCAACATGAATTTTGCTCAAGTTGATGGAAAACTTCCCGTGTTGGGGAGTGTGGAGTAAATTGGGAGTGTACAATAGGGATTTCAACCCCCGAGGTGCGTGTCCCCATTTTAAACATATTAAATTTTATATTAGTCCACTACTAAAGGCATTACAAAAGATTTCAAGTCTCTATCTTTAGATAGCACAAAATAAGAACTTAGGCATGCTTTTTGCAAAAATTGACTCTACTATATATATATACACCTAGTTTATATACCATATGTAAACAATCTAATAAATCTTGAATTTTCTAATAATATCAAGCCGTTTTGGTTTTAGTTATACGCTGTGTTTTTTGTAAGCGATAATACAGGAAATCCAATGGAGTGTTATTACTCTCCTTCTAAATTTGTACACTTGTAAATGTAAATAAAAATTTCGGTATTAACCGAAAGAAGAATTTATTTTACATCCAAACATGAAGAAAAAATCAGAAACTGTTTAGAAAAATACTTAAAAAGCATGTTGGTTTTAATGGCTTCCGTAATAAATATGATAAAATAATCATAAAAAGAAATTAGTGTAACGGTTAACGTATCAGACTCGTAATCTTTCTTTGTATTACTTACTAATTGATATTTATTATATTTACAACTGAATTTTAATCATTATTATTACAATTTTCATTTTTTAGTTTCATATCCTTTTTCATCGTCTTTTCTTGTAGTTGAAATTGTACAAAAACTAACGGTAAACTCTTATATCAAAAATATCTAATAATAAGAAAAACTAACAACAATTGTGATAATAACTAAAATCAAGTTCGTAAGATAATAAACAACAATTAAGTAATTCAATTAAAAAAAATTGCATACGAGAGTGGGCTTCGAACGCGCGATTTTTGATTGAGCGTTTGATACCCTGACCGTTATACCAATTCGGTACACAACTTCAAAGCCTTTTAATTTATCTTATTATAGAAAAAATATTAGAAAATATGTATTATCTATTTTTGAAATATTTCCTGCGAATCGGGATAAAACAATATCCATGTTAATTAACTGGATTAACACATTCCATTAAATGCGTTTTATTCATAAACAATTGCTATTTCAACAGTAAAAACATGATTATCAAGGTTCATCTAGTTTTTGTTTTAGTTGTATAACGTAGATTCTAGGACATTTTAAATATGGCATCAATAATTATTTAACTATTGCACATTTCATTAAGTGTTTATTCATGTATAATACACTTACAATCTCGACAGTGAAACAAAATTATGAAGCACCTTCTAATTTTCGTTTTGCTATTAAACGTATAGATTTCCAGGACATTTTATATACTTATGCTAACAGAAGTTATTCAATTGTTACACATTACATTAAATGTGTTTTTATTCATATACAATTGCAATCTGGACCGTGAAAAAAGATTAGGAAGACTTTAATGTTGGTTTAGTTGTATAACGTAATTATTGCTTATTTTACAGGGTATATAATAGTATATAATAGTAAATTTGATGCTTTCATAGGAAAGCATCAAATTTACCATTTTCAAACTTATCAAAAAAAATTTTATGAAACATTACCTAATTATTAATGGGATGAATAATTCATTTATAATTCAATAATAATCATAATCTGTATTAAGTAAATATACGCACTTTTTATTAGAATTTTCGTAGTTAAATAGATACCGAAAAAATAGAGAAAAATTTCTATATCTTTATTTTTTGGTAATACACATCAAGTTATTCCTTATTAAAAGTATTAAAACCACATCTAATGGAATGTATAACAGTTGAATAACTTTTGGTACCATATATAAAATGTTCTGAAAATGTACAAAGGTATATTTGTAAGGTCATTTATAACCAAAATTTCATAAAAATTTACTTATAATTACTAATTATGTTAAACACATAATCTTGTTGCTTAATCTCTGATAAAACTAAATATTTATCATTTTATTATCAAAATCATTTATAAAAACTTGCTGTCCTGGAACTCATCATTTGACATAAACAACTTCCAAGACCGTCTCGGAACTCATCAAATTACATAAAAAAGTTCCGAGACCGTCCCGGAACTCAACAAAAGTCCTGGAACTTGTCGATACACATAAAAAAAAGTCTCGGAACTTAACAATCGACATACATATATATATATATATATATATATATATATATATATATATATATATATATATATATTGCTGTGGATGGTAGTTTCAAAAATTTGAAAAATTTTGAAAATTTTGTGAAAATCTAAAATCTTTGCTAAATACTAACACTTTTGAAATATTTTTATCAACTTTTCCAGTTAAAAATAAATTTGAGTTATTTTATGGTGTGTCATTGATTTTGAAATCAATGTGTATACTTTTTAATAAGGTTAAATAATACATGTTTCTTTATTTATTATCAAACAGCATACTCACCGATTACTTAAGTGTACGTAACATCCAGTTGTTCGCAAGTTTTTGTTGTGATGTAATTCAATTATGTATAATTTCAAATGTGTATATCGACGGGTTATGTGATTCTTTAAGGTTTGTTAATGTAAATGGATCGTTATTATTGCGTAAAAGTGTTGTATAATAGATGTGTCACTTTTATAAAGAGTATTAATCTGCTATTATGTATTATATGTTGTAAATAGTGTGGTCATTGTATTAGATGATAAGGTGACGTCAAATTGTGTAATATAATTATGTAAATAGTCAATAGTATATAAGCTTAGAAAATAATAATTTAAGACACTTACTGATAGAAAGCGACGGTGTAAAGTCGTGTAAGATAAAAGACACTTCCTGACATAAAGCGACGCAGTAAAGTCGTGTAAGAGAATATAGTAAATATGTAAATAAAGTAACAAAGTAACTAGATATTTGTATGTCTGCTTAAACATCTAATTCATATGAAAAATTTCTCGCTATGCTGGTAGTCGTACTCTGTAGCTCAGTTGGTAGAGATACCACCTAGACAGTGGAGGGTCCTGGGTTCGAGTCCCAGCAGAGTCGATGATAAATTTTTCTATATGAATTTGCATTCTAAATATTATTTAATGTAAAATCATTATTCAACTTAACAAAAATTAATTTCAACTAAAATTTATATATATATATATATATATATATATATATATATATATATATATAAAAAAAAAAAAAAAAAAAAAAAAAAAAAAAAATTTAAAAAAAAAAATGTTGGTTATCCCTATGGATGTTTTTAATCAATTCAAACGCAGACAAAAAGTTGCATTTAACAAAAGATTTCAATTAATTAAAAATATAAATATTAATAAGTTTAACAGATTAGTAGGTTCAACATCACAAGGTAACAAAATCTTTAACAACAACGAAAAGTGGTTCAAGAATATTTCAAATATTAATATCCCTCAAGATGTTTCTGATTTCCTCTCATTAGGTCCCAAATTCTCCATCTCAACAAACGACCAATCCAAAGTTATCAAACAAATGTTAACCAATTCAGAACTCATCATAAAAACCATACCAGACAATCAGAAAGATATTGTGAGAGCCAGACTTGCCAACTGTATTACTAACTACCTCAATCGATCTATCCCAAAAAACCAACTTACTATTCTTTTTAGAAAAACTAAAACTTTCCTCAAAGATAATCCTGACTTGTACATAATACAAGCGGATAAAGGTGGTTGCACTGTAGCAATGGAAAAGGCAGAGTACATTCAAAAAACTGAAGAATTATTAAAAGACACCGCAACATATAAACCTTTACCCAAAGACCCAACTTCTGGGGTACAAAGGTTACATAACCAACTAATTAAACAAATAAAATCTTCTAAAGAGATAGATGAAGATACTGCTAAGTATCTTACCATCTACAATTCAACTTCTTCAAAACTGTACTGCCTTCCAAAAATACATAAACCCAACAACCCCCTAAGACCTATAGTTAGTTGCATCAACTCAACAACATACAGATTGGCAAAACTGATATCGCAAATATTATCTGTGTCTCTGGCAGAAAGAACCAATTACAATATTAAAGATACTTTTACGTTCACCAATACAATTAACAATCAAATGTTACCAACTAACTATGTACTTATTTCACTTGACGTGGTTTCGTTATTTACTAATATCCCATTGCAATTAGCAAAAACGATTTTAGAATCTTTTTGGCACATTATTTCACCTAATACAACATTATCAAAAACAAACTTTTTCAAATGCATTGACTTCATTTTCAATAATTGTCACTTCTCATTCAATGACAAATACTACAACCAAATTTTTGGTATGCCTATGGGATCACCAATCAGCCCAATAATTGCTTTAATAGTCCTTGACCACCTATTTGATGAAATTATTCCTCAATTAAATTATTATCTACCATTCATATATAAATATGTAGATGATACCATCTTAGCTGTACCACAGGACAAAATCAATTACACCTGTGAAATGTTCAATTCATTCAATGAACATATTCAATTTACCATCGAAATAGAGACTGAAAACAGCATCCCTTTTCTTGATACAAAAGTAATCAGAACTTCAACCAACACACTGATTACAAATTGGTACCAAAAACCTACCTGTTCAGGAAGAGTACTAAATTTCTTTTCTAATCATCCCATCAGACAAAAAATCAATACCGTCATTGCAATGAAAACCAGAATTAGTCATATCAGTCATGAATCTTTTCTCAAAGAAAATTTAAAACATCTATTAAAAATTTTCGAAAATAATGGTTACCCAAAACACATTTTAAACAAATTAATACACAATACTAATTGGTATGATGGTCCACTAGATGATAACCCTCCTAGTGACACAATATACTACAAATTACCAAACGTTGAAACTCTTACTGACAACGTAGTTAATATTTTCAAACCCTTTAACATCTCGAATATTGCAAAATATAACTTGACCACGAACAGAATGCTTTTTAGTAAAATAAAAGACAAAACACCTCTCTTGTTAAATAGTAACATAGTCTACAAAGTCCCATGTGGAGACTGCAATAATTGTTACATTGGACAGACGTCACAGTGGTTAAAACAACGATTAACTCAACACAAAAGTGATCACAAATTAGGCAAACAATCGTGTGCCTTAGTTTCACATTCAGTAACCACTGGACACAAATTCCAGTTTGACAATGCATCAATTTTAGAAATTGAAAACATCCACCACAACAGACTTTTCTTAGAAATGGTTCATATCTTCAAAGAAGAACACACAGTCAACTCTAAGACTGATGTGAATCAACTCAATAATATTTACTGTAATATCTTAAATAATATTTAATAACATCCATTTTGTAATGAAATGTTGTTCACAACTTTAGAAACAAACCTGGTAATTCAATTTATATACTTTACAACAACCTATTGTATACTTATTTAAATCTTGAAAAAAGTTGTTTTTCTTACTTTTATCACACTTTCACGATTTATACTAGTTTTGTACTGCTCCACATGTATACATTTCTATAAAATGACAAGTAATTAATCTGCAAATTTATGTATTCTGCTAATGTTATTGTTTTCCTTTTTAATAATTTAATTACACAACTCATGAGTTGTAAGTATTTTAATTAAGAATTTTAATTATATTGTAACAAACTATGTCAATTCTTTGTAGCATAACTCCTGAAGATGCTTTAAATAAAAGCGAAATATCGAGTATTAATGAACAAATTGAGTTACTCCTTTTGTTTTATTCAGACCGCTAACCCAGTGTGATAATAAAGCACAAACAATTAATTTTAAATCCATACGTAGTACGGTCGATACTTCTTCCTGTCTTATATATATATATATATACAGTCTGTTTGATTTAAAGCGCCCCTCCTTGTAGTAACTTTATTTTCGGTCAGAAATGGTATAAGCCATATATATTATTAAATGGCATAAAATTCTGTATGTTGTGGTTTAGAGCATTTTGTATTTACTAAATTATTACATGATCAGTATTTTTTTTACTGAAATCGATAGAGTATTGTGTTCTCTTTTCAACCATAGTAACTATTCATACTCTTACATAAGAAAATTTCCAAGAAAAACGTGGAAAAGTATTTGCGACTAGTAGGCTTTGATTTCTGGTTCTTCAATTAATAAAATGGAAATATCTAGCAAGCTTATGTAAATAACGAAACTTTAGTTGTTCCAGTGGCGTTTTTTAAAATTCTTCTCGGGGGAGGAGGGTACTCTATAAAAGTTTCGAATAAAAATACTTAGATTTTGACATAAATGACGTGGATTATTAGCCCCATCCCCCACAAATATGACACTGAGGTTTTCTGGTGGTCTTTAATCTCCAATTAGGGAAAATGTAGAACAAAACAGTACAAAAATAAATAATCAATAGAATAAATTGAATAATTTATTTTAGAATTCCGTTATTAGGTAGAGAGCTGCAATAGGAAATTACAAATTATTAATTAGTTTTATGGGGTAGTTATTTTGTTTTAAGATCTTAACTACTTCCTTCTTAACATTACTGATGAGTATTCTACTGTCGATATGGATAAATTTCTAAGGGGTCAGAATGATATTATTTCGAATGAATCAGATTTAAAGGTTCTCAAAATATGGGCTACAAAGGATACCGCAGTTTTTAAAGCTCTGGTTCAGGTGGATGCAGCTACCTTTGGACTACTAATGGATCGTGGAAAAGTGTATGTAAATTATGATGCTTGTGCCATCTATGATGCAACTGACATAATGGTTTGTTTTAAATGCAGTGGTTTTAACCATGGTCAATCTAAGTGTACTAGTGATAAAAGTATTTGCCCTAAATGCGCGAGAGATCATATATTGAATAATTGTACAGCTTCTTTTCTTGTATGTATAAATTGTAAAAACGCAAAGCTTAACAAGTGTACTCATGCAGTTTGGGATGCAGAAGAATGCCCTATCTACAAGAAAAAAATTAATCTCCTTAAACACACAACATTTGTAACTAAATAGCAACTAAATTCATCTTCTGGTCATTCTTCTGCATCTATCGGTATGAGCCAACTCAATCTCTTTTACCAAAATGTTAGAGGCTTACGTTCAAAGACACATAGCTTTTATAATGCAGTCATTGAGAGTTAAAATAGTTTATTTGCCCTTACAGAAACTTGGCTAGACACTGACATTTTGGACTCTGAATTAGTGTCATCTAATCTTATTCTTTACAGAGCAGATCGAAATTTTGATCTCACTTCCACTACTAGAGGTGGGGGAGTTCTGATTGCCGTGAACTCTTATTTCCACTCTTGTCGCTTAGACCTTAATTTTATAAATGAGTTAATACCATCAGTAGATATTGTAGGCATTAAACTATCAGTTGGGAAAAGATTTTTATATATTATTGTGGTTTATATCCCTCCTAATTCGCCTGTTAATTTATATGAGGATCTTTTTGAAGCTGTATGCAGTCTTGACTATTTACTCGATGATGATAATGACTTAATCCTTTTGGGAGACTTCAACATCCCAAATTACATTAAGTACGTCAAAGGGGAACTTAATCAGTCTGGATCGGTGTCATCCGTAATAAATTTTATGAATTTTTTGGGCTTGACTCAGTACAATAATGTACCTAACATAAGTCAAAGAATTTTAGACCTTGTCATGAGTAGATCTGATATTCAAGTAATAAGATCGTCCTCTCCATTACTAAAAATAGACAGTTACCACCCGCCACTCGACATCACTATCAATATGACCGATAGTCCTGAGAATTTTCAGTCTAATAAACTTAGAAAACTTAATTTTAAGAAAGCAAACTTTCCTCTCCTTTATAATAGGATTCTAGAAACTGACTGGAGCTTCCTAGATAATTATAATAATGTAGATTCGGCATGCGAAGGGTTTTACAAAACACTAAATCTTATATTTCAAGAAAGCGTCCCCACAACTGTTTTCAAAGGTTCCTCTTATCCAGCTTGGTTTAATGGGCGTATTATTAGGCAGTTAAAACAAAAAGAAAAACTACGCCGAGCTTATCGATCAACTGGTAACGCTGAATACTTTGAAAGATATAGAGATCTGCGTATTCAAATTAAAAAAGATATAGCTATATCACATTCCAACTTTGTGCAAAAAACAGAACTTGATTTACAGAGTAACCCATCACAGTTTTGGTCATATGTAAATAATATGCGTAACATCTCTTCTATACCAAGTTCTATGAGTTATCTGGGAACTCAGATATGTGACCCTCAACAATGTGTTAATGCATTTGCCTCATTTTTTAACTCGGCATTTATTAAATCAACTGATTTTAATCTTGATGATGACTTGGGGGAAAATGTTAACACTCCACTCCTTTTCCTTCCTATTATTTCTGAAGTTGATGTAATTAAAGCATTAAAAAAAATCTAAATCAAAAATGACTACTGGCCCTGATGGAATTCCATCATTTTTATTAAAAGATTGTGCTATCGTTTTTGCTAAACCTCTAACTACCATATTTAACCTGGCCCTGAGTTCTCTGTGTTTTCCTGTCTGGAAAGAGGCTAAGATATGAGTAGTTAGGCTACCTGCGTCCGGGGGCAAAATCCCTTGTTATTTTAAAGGGGCCTCAAAGTTAGCGGAAAATACCACAATCCAAGATGGCGGCGGCTCGATGGCTCCTCCCCTTGCTTCTGATTGGCTATCCCCACTCCTGTAGACACGCCTACTTCTCTCTGATTGGTCGACGCCATCTTGGATGATACGCCTACTGCTCTCTGATTGGTCAATTAAGTCACCCTTACTGCTCTCTCATTGGTCAATTAAGTCACCCATACTGCTCTCTGATTGGCCAATTAAGTCACCCCTATAGCTCTCTGATTGGTCAATTAAAATAAGAGCGTTGTCCGGATTATTGATTGAGTTGATCGGCTTCGCCCCTATAGCTCTCTCTCTCTCTCTCTGATTGGTCAATTAAAAATAAAGGCGTTGTCCTGATTATTGATTGAGTTGATCGTCCAATAGAAACCTACTACTAGCCGGTATTGATTAAACATAATAATAATAATTGAAGGGTGGTGCGCGTTACCCTGAGTATTGATTTGTAGACTAGCCCCAATAGGAAGCAAGGATCCATAATATTGATTTTCCCTAACTGTTGTCACGTCCCTACGATTACGGAAATCTGTATTACCGACAACGTACTGAACTACCGATAGACGGAGCCATTTGTAAAAGGAATCGATATTACAGAGGACGTATTCATGCCAATTGTAAAAAGGATAGTTACGTACTTTATGCATGTTTTCAACTATTATACTATGATTATGTGAAATAAATTAAAGCTAAATAAAACCATGTATATCACTTGATGCTGTTTCATTTAAGGGTGTATGAATTAAACTATAAACGTTTATATAGGAAATCATTTCCACTCTGTCACTCTGACGTAAGAATCAATACATAGATATACTACTTTCTCATTAAACGTATAATCAATACATGTCCCTACTAAGCAATAATACTTATTACAATACAATTCAATTGACTATTCACCCCATAATTTGAACAACGTAAAATCTAGGGTGTGTGGAATTATATACAATGAGGTTATATACAAACTCGACGACGACTATTGTGATGGTCGAGCTCTATAAGCAGGAACTTAGACAATCGTTTACGCAAGAACCCTGTTATTCCATCTAAATCCCTTAAAACATTACTAACAAACTTATTGGTACATCAACGGTCTGACATATTGTACACTAATTATACGCTATAAATGTGCGTGAGAATGCTTGTAAAATGTGTATGAGAATACTTGTAAAAGGTGCGTGATTTGAAAAATGTGTGTGAATTGTAAAATGTTGAATTAAGGTCTAAAGGATGTTTAGCTAGAATTAATTAAGGATGAAGTATGATCGAGAAGGTGATGATAGACGTAGTACCAGGAACGTCGATGAGTGCGTGATGTGTGTTGCCGATAGGGTGATAGGCGTCGTGATATAATGAAATAAGGGTGACAAACGTGGTAGCAGGGTTAATTAAGGGTGACCTGAATAACATGTTAAATACACAGGGTTAAATTGTCGAAAGGAGAATTGTAAGGGTTAACTAACATCTGTTAAAAGGGGTAAATGACTGAAATACCAGCTGAACAGTTAATTTATTGAAAGCTCATTAGTACTAACTATAAACGAGATATATTCTAAATGTACAAAGTGCAGCAATCAGGTTAGTAGATAAATTAGGGTGAGTAGTAAATAGTTTCCCTCTTCATCTAATTTTGTTAATGTACTAAAGAGGGCCCTCCTATCAACTGAAAATCAATAAATGTATGCGTGCATTGCAAATTCACCCTTTGTAAACGTATAAAACGAATCGTGCTATAACGTAACAAGTTTATGATGTGTGATGAAAAGCAAGCAATTATTATTCATAGGGGAAATTCATACACGCTAAATAAAACATGTAATAATTTTTCTTACTCGTCTATTTGGTATTGCTATTGTTGTTGATATGTAATCGAGGTTTTTCTACCCCCTAAAATTTGTTTGTTATACATAAAAAATTCATTTAAACATCTATGTTAAAAAAGTTCTTATAAAAAAGATGTGAAGAATATATACAAATATAGTACACGCATTTACTATATACAGGTGAGTATTGACTTACAACGATGACTTATAAAAGAAAAGAAATATACAAAACTATGTAGATATGTACAATAACTAACAAGGTAAGACTTATGAGGATGACTTATTAAAGAAAAAATATGATAACACTCTAGCATTTACATTATTTGTTGCCGGAAGAATAAAAAACTTATCTTTAACTTATATATTAACTCTATACAGTTATGTTAAGCAGGTATGCGATAGTGTCCCCACGGTAGAGTGTCATGCGTGCCGGGGATAATATAGCGCTTATCGTCGTGAGGGCTGAGCGCGATTTTAGTTTGAGAGATGGTTGAAACTCGATGTTTATCGGATCTGAATAGTTTTTGTTGCACAGATGTTTCCTTGCCTTCGTTATTATCCTTATATTTAGAAAGTTAATATTCTTCTTCTTCTCATTCTTACAGATTCTGTAATATATGTGACGAAGCCGGGTGAGTTCGAGCTACCAACCGGAAACTTCCTGGGCGACCTCACAGACGAGCTCGAAGGGTACGGGCCAGGCTCGTATATTATAGAGTTTGTGTCAGGCGGACCGAAGAATTACGCGTACAAAGTGTATTCCCCGTCTACAGATCGTGTGCATATAGTAGTGAAGGTAAAGGGAATTACACTAAATCATCACGCCAGTCAATTTATTAATTTTGACTCAATGCTTCGTTTACTAGACGGTATGGATGATAAAATAATGGTCGAGTCCAGCAACATACGCAGAACAGTCGAACACCAACTCGTTACGCGAGCGGAATCAAAATCTTATAAGATAACGTTCGCCAAGAGACGTCGTATAGACGATTTTGATTCCGTTCCATACGGTTATAAAAAGCAAAGAACGTTAATGTAAATATTATAAACTCTAACGTGTGTGTGTGTGTGTGTGTGTGCTTACATTCTCGTTTTTATATTTTATGATTTGTTTGTTTAACTCTTAGCATTAACTTTAAGTAGCATATCTATGTGTGTGTGTGTGTATTTATTGTCATCATCGCTGAGGTGGTGGTAGTGATGGCGTTGGCATTGTTGATGCGTATTTTGTATTGTATATAAATGAAGTTTTTAAAATTTATAGTTTTTAAGATTAAATAATTATGATTCACCTGTCATCATGTAAAGATAAAGAAGTTCAAACTGTAGGATATGCTAATGATTTTGTAACCAATTGAATCTGTGTCTGTGTGTGTATACTTACCAAAGCCTAATGACTACTTTGTATAGATTACGTATTGTTTGTAAAATGCTCACTCTCTGAACTAAAATAAATATAATAAAACGAACAAAATAGTGCATTTATTTATTATATTAGTTAGACAAGGTATGATTAACCCTAAATACTATTCGGTTGGGGTGTTTAAGCTTTGTAGTTTTGTATGTAGTGACGACATTACATAGATGAGCGAGAGAAAGAGAGAGAGAGAGAGAGAGAGACATTTCCTATCTCGTAAGAGGGTAGATATGATGGTGTTATAGCCTAGAAATCAATATTAACTCATCAATTAAACACTGCTACTGCTGCTACAGCTTGGGTATCGAACATCAGTACCTATATTCAACCTAAATACTAAAGTGTAAACATTAATCATATTAGTTAGACGAGATTGATATTATTCATATCGAAAGTATGCATATTCACCCCTTTGATTTACTAATCAAAAATTTAAAGGTTTCGAAAAACAAGCGTTGCAAAGCTTCAGCTCTTAGGATCTTTCTAATTTCTGTGACGATAAGACTAAATTTACAAAAGTCATTTATTATTATTATTATGATTATTGTCAGTCTTCTATTTTGAAGTTTCATTTTGAGGAGTATGTTTAAACGAGTAATAGCTTTGTATTTTCGAATGTCTCTAACATTATTATTATTATTTTGTGAAGGTAAATTGTCAAAGAGAGTGTGTCATAACGTTTGCATAAAAGTGTTTGAGACAAGAAGTTATTCCTACTATATTTACACACTAAGACGTGTACAAGAAATAAAACAAGACTAAATTTACAATAGTCATTTATTATTATTATGATTATTGTGAGTCTTCTATTTTGAAGTTTCCTTTTGGAAGAGTATGTTTAAACGAGTAATAGCTTTGTATTTTCGAATGTCTCGAACATTATTATTATTATTTTGTTTGTCATGACGTTTGCATAAAAAGTGTTTGAGACAAGAAGTTATTCCTACTATATTTATACACTAAGACGTGTACAAGAAATAGAAACACCAATAATAATAATTAAGACATCAGATAATTTATTCAACTTTTAGAAATAATTACTACTACTACTACATTTTAGGTGGTAATAGAGTACATAGTTTTACAATTGATATATGAGAGGAATTTTCACACCAGGTTTGCTTGATGATGATGATGATGAAGCCTATCAGAGCTGCTGACGGACGTGCAGGGTGGTTGTAGTGTGGACTTTTTACTGCTGTTCTCTATTTTCGATCTGGGGCTCCAAGGGCTGTAAAGAGAGAGAACAAAACACGTATTAAACAGGGGTTTATCGATTATTGTTGTTGCTGTTTAGTTCATACCTTATTAGTCTCAACGAACATGCAAGCATCATACGCCGGATAGTTGCCAGTCTTTATCTTTCCCAAGTAAATCAATCCTAGAGAAAGTGTTTTATCGGCCAACTGCTGGTTGAGCACTTGCACTCTTTCATCGGTCATACGTTCTGTGATCCGCTTAGGCAGAAACGTAACATGTTTATCAGCTACGATTAAGACACTTCGGTGCTTATCACGGCAAACGACACTCTTGAACTCTCTTATCTCGACTACTTCCTTCAGATTAAAATCGCCTAATTTTCTGGTTGGTTTTTGGCTAGCTGTTGCTGCAGAGGCCTTGTTGAGTTCATGTAAAAATTCCATTTTCTGCGAAAAAACAAACACACACGCACATATATTAGGTTAAACTATATAAAGATCAATTCTAATATTTACCTAATTGTTGATGTTGTTATTGTTGCCAACGAGAACAAACTCACTAAATAATTATACAACTACTACAATGCTTTTTACAGTCGCTTAATAGCTTGAAGAGACTACGAGATGATGATTATGGTGATGATGCTTGTTGTAACTGAAGTCTGAATTGTTCAGTTTTCGCTTTTATACGTTACACACAGGACCACGACCTCTACATGGAGCGTCTTTTCTACGCATCTGCGTGTTTTATTACCAATCAGATTATAGTTTTGAAGGGTTGCTAATCAAATTTGCTGGTGGTGACTCATACAGTACACAGCT
This sequence comes from Agrypnus murinus, assembly GCA_929113105.1. Classification (NCBI taxonomy): domain Eukaryota; kingdom Metazoa; phylum Arthropoda; class Insecta; order Coleoptera; family Elateridae; genus Agrypnus; species Agrypnus murinus. The sequence continues at coordinate 70,046,840 of OV816030.1, read as the reverse complement.
GCAAGAGAAATACGATTTATTAATCGCATCTCCCTGTGATGACTCAAAAGAGGGTGGATGTTTAATTAATGTTAACTCTTGTATGAGTCATCATCAGCAAATTTGATTAGCAACCCCTCAAAACTATAATCAAATTAATAATAAATATGTTGATGCATAAAATGAACCATTCCTACGATCCTTTTGTGTAATGTATTCTTGCTAGGAACAAAATGTAAACACATCTACGTGGAATCGTAACTTGCTTCCTTTACTTACACTAAATGTTGCTACTGTTAATGTTACTACCAATATTGCTAAGGGTATTTACACCAGTAAAAAAGAAACATTGTTTACATAATATAAATATTATTGTTATTTATTTATTAGTTTTCGATACCTCTAGAGAGAGTAAATGGACAATTGTAACAAATTTGATAGCTTATTCAATACACACACACACACACACACACACACACACACACACAATATGTTTTTTACGTCATGTTGGTAGAACACTCGTAACTTATTTCCTCTCCAATATTGTTATAGGTATTTACACTAGTAAAAAAAAAGAAACATTGTTTACATAATATATATTATTATTATTTATTTATTAGTTTTCGATACATTTAGAGAGCAAATCGATAATTGTAACAATTTATTTGATAGTTTATTCAATACACAATATGTTTTTATGTCATGTTGTAACACACGTAAAGCGTTCACATAGTTTTCTAACTTGTTTCTAAGTAGTTTTATTTTCTCCACGGTGTCCTTAATGTTATGGTGCAGACGTCGTTGTTGTTGACGACGTCGATGTTGCTGCCGTCTGTTGTTGTTGTTGTTGTTGTTGATATGCTTGTAATTGTTTTTGTACGACATCTGTAAACCTTGATGGATAGTGTTTTATTATCTCTAATAAAATGAGAGAATTCAGACCACCAGCTGCTATTGTGCTGTCTGTTAAACTCACAGCTGAGTAGTAACCACATAGCATTTCAGTCGTAAATAAAATTGAATCAGACGAAACGGGTGTTTTATCCTGTTCTATGCACAGTCTCTGTTGCTGCTGCTGCTGCCCCTCTACTACATTATCTATGTTAGCGTAGTAAAAGCGCGGAAACTCGAGGTAACGTAAAGTACGAGCATGCTGATTAATAAGCGGTGCTAGATGCATTATAGTTTGAAATTCATACTGTTTTAAGGTTATCAATTTTTCGTCATGATGAATAGCCACTTTGTTGCCGTAAAAAACTCCGTGACTAAACTCTACGCATAAAGTTTCACATAGATGGAATCTCGATTGTTTATCGCACTGTATCTTGTCGTAGTCCTCGTCAGTGCAGGCGTAAAAGAAATTTTTGAACAACGCCTCTACCCGTACATCATACAGCTGGTACCAGACACTTTCCGATAACATAATTTCACAATGATCACATACGTTATTCACGCATTCAAGTTTCACAACCACGTCAAATTCGTTAGGTTCCTCCGGTGGAAGCATACCTACATGGATGGTATGTATATGAATGTTGTCTGCTTCTTCACGAGACCTCGTAACATACAATGGGTATTGGATAGAACCGAGCAGTTGAACAGGTTTGTCATCTAGGTATACTTCTTTAGCTGGTGGTACTACTATCGGTGACGATGTTATAACGACTGTACTTGGTGTTGAAAAGTCTGCTGCTACTGCTGTTGCTGCTACAACGTCATTTGCATAGTCTAACAACTGCACCGGATCACTGTTACGGAGGGCTAAAACAATAAATTATTATTCGCTTAGTATATGTATAGAGAGGTTTTTTTTTTAAAAACGTACCTATTTCTTCTTGTGCTGCTGCTGCTGCTACTGCTGCTCCATCACTAATTGGAAACATATTATTGTAGTATTGAACGGTGTCGTCGTCGTCGTCGTGGCAGCTGTCAGCGTTGTTTGTGTAACCACCCTGATAAAAACTACTTGGTGCTGGAGCTGATAAGTTTGATGTGTGATCTGTAAGGTGCGTCTCGTTGTCGTAGTCATTGTCATCGTAGTCTAAACATAAGAGATTATTCAATTAGTAAACGTATACAATGGTTTTTCTTTTAAAGCTCACCTATTTTTTCTTCACGATATGGAAATAGGTTGGAAAACACAGAATCGTTATCGTCGCTGTCGTAGTAGCTAAAGCTAGAGCTGTCTTCACTCGTCATGATTACTGCTTTGGTGCTACTGCTGCTTCTGCTTTACTGATGTGACGTCGATGGCGTCTCCCAGTGTATAATAATAACTTTTAGCTTTATACATTGATATATTTATCCCTATTTCAAAAGGTTCCGGGGGCGCTTGCGCTCTCTCTCCCTCTCATATGTTTAGTTAATGTAAATTACACACACTCCAATGCACACACACGATAGCCATGGGTTATGACATGTTATCACTTCTTTTATTCGTTTAGACCTGACAGAATTATAAGGAACGAACGAATGATTCATCCGTCTAAAACACTCATAGTATTATTATTCCACTACCCCTACGAATATTAATTGCTTGCTTTTTTTTTATCGAATCAATAATACCCATTACTACTACTATTACTTCCTTCCTTTAACACTCTCTAAAACACTATTTTTCATTTAATTTGACGTTATACATATCTACCCTAACTCCCCCTTTCATTCGAAAAATCAATATCTAGACAAACTGTACTCTTGTAGTAATTAAATCAACACCCCAATCACGGTTCATTTCACACCCTTTATTCTTTGCAACTCATCAATATCTGCACACTTTGTATAAATAAATTACACACACTCCAATGCACACACACGATAGCCATAGGTTATGACATGCTATCACTTCTTTATTCGTTTAGACCTGTCAGAATTATAAGGAACGAACGAACGAACGAATGATTCATCCGTCTAAAACACTCATAGTATTATTATTCCACTACCCCTACGAATATTAATTGCTTGCTTTTTCATCGAATCAATAATATCCATTACTACTACTACTATTACATCCTTCCTTTAACACTCTATAAAACACTATTTTTCATTTAATTTGACGTTAAGACTTGATATCTAGGATAATACATTTCTAAGTATTTTGCATACGTTTTTATGGTAAATATGCTCATTCGCCTTCAAAACATAAAGATAAATAAATATCGTATACCTATAAGCATGTACAGTGACACCCGACAAGAGAAAGCAATAACATAATTGTTAATAGAAATGAATTATTATTAATAATAATAAAAACAATGGTAGCTATGTATTATTACGTAAGTAATTGACGTTTCAATCACGGATACATCATAATATAACTTATGCATTTACCCCTTGTTACGGTTCATTTCACACCCTTACTTCTTTGCAACTAATCAATATCTGCACACTTTGTATTTACATTTAAAATATATCTCGTTTATAGTTAGTTAGTACTAGTGATCTTTCCATATGTTAACCCTTTCAACTGGTATTTCGGTAATTTCAAACAAGAATTTTTTCATGCTTTTGAATATACGCTTATTATTATTATTGTAATAGTTGAAAACATGCATAAAGTACGTAACTATCCTTTTTACAATTGGCATGAATACGTTCTCTGTAATATCGATTCCTTTTACAAATGGCTCCGTCTGTCGTAAGTTCAGTACGTTGTCGGTAATACAGATTTCCGTAATCGTAGGGACGTGACAACAGTTAGGGAAAATCAATATTGTGAATCCCTGCCTCTTATTGGGCTAATCTACAAATCAATACTCAGGGTAACGCGCGCGCACAACCCTTCAATTATTATTATGTTTAATTAATACCTTCTAGAGGTTTCTATTGGACAATCAACTCAATCAATAATCAGGACAACGCCTTTATTTTTTAATTGACCAATCAGAGAGCTATAGGGGCGAAGCCGATCAACTCAATCAATAATCCGGACAACTCTCTTATTTTAATTGACCAATCAGAGAGCTATAGGGGTGGTGTAATTGACCAATCAGAGAGCAGTAAGGGTGACTTAATTGACCAATGAGAGAGCAGTAAGGGTGACTTAATTGACCAATCAGAGAGCAGTAGGCGTGTCATCCAAGATGGCGTCGACCAATCAGAGAGAAGTAGGCGTGTCATCCAAGATGGCGTCGACCAATCAGAGAGAAGTAGGCGTGTCATCCAAGATGGCGTCGACCAATCAGAGCGAAGGGGAGGAGCTAACAGAAGGGAGAAGGGGAAAGGGGCGTGGCTAAAAGTAGGAAGGGAGGGGTTGGACTCAACTGCCCCAATACCTACTGATATGTCCTATATTTAAAAAAGGTGACAGGTTTGCTATTGATAACTATAGACCAATCACAATATTGTGTAATTTTAGTAAAGTTTTTGAAATGGTTCTATATGATGTTATGTATTCCCACATACAGTCTCAAATTGTCGACAACCAACACGGATTTGTCAGAGGTAGGTCCACTGTAAGTAATTCGGTTTGTATTACACAGTTTATTGCCCAAGCTCTTGACAATATTTCTCAGGTCGATGTCATTTATACTGATTTTTCTAAAGCTTTTGATAAGCTCGATCACGGTATTTTACTGAAAAAGTTGCATAATTTTGGACTAATTGATAATTTCGTTCTTTTTTTGAAATCATACTTATGTAACAGACGTTTAAAGGTTCAATACCGTGGTTTCAACTCATATGAGATCATTGCAACTTCTGGGGTCCCACAGGGATCTGTTCTGGGTCCATTATTCTTTATTATCTTTATAAATGACATCTGCCTGGGTATTGAATCACAAATGTTACTATACGCTGATGATTGTAAACTCTTTCGCAAAATAGACTGCCTTAACGACTGTAATTTACTTCAAAGGGATCTCTCTGAATTACATAGATGGTGTGATATGAATCTTTTGCCCCTTAATATAGAAAAATGTAGTGTGATGTCCTTTACCCAGAAAAAAAAATTCTCTGGACTTTTCTTATGTCATCGACAGCATATGCTTAAGCAAAGTTACTGAATTTGAGGATCTTGGGATAACTTATGACTCCAAACTGACTTTCATTAGTCATATAAATAACATTATTTCTAAGAGTTACAAAATGCTTGGGTTTATTGTGCGAAACTCTAAATGGTTCACGGCAATAGACACAATGAAAATGCTTTTCAATTCATTTGTGAGATCAAAGTTAGAGTATGCCTCTCTTGTATGGAGCCCTGGATATAAAGTTCATATAGGCGTTTTCTTAAATTTTTATGCTTCAGTACCGACGGTGTTTATCCGATCTGTGGTATAGAAGAGGACATTTTAACTAATAGATTTCAAGTGCAGAGCTTGGAAATTCGTAGACGGTACCTGGGCATTGTATTCCTACATGAATTATTAAATAATATTATTGACTGCCCTTGTCTATTGGTGCAGATAAATCTGTATGTTCCTAGACTGCCCGTACGTAACTTAAACGTTTTTTATTTTTCAACACCTCAATCAAATGTTCTTCTATTTTCGCCACTTTACAGAATTTGCAATGACTTTCGAATGATTCAAAATGAAATTGATATATTTAGTTCCAACGCGGTAGCTATACGAAGGGCTCTATTACATTGAGACCTAAATTTTATCAGTGTAGAGTTGTGTGTATAAGCCTTTTAGACTACTTTTTATGTTTCATTTCCTTTTGTTCCTGTTTTTGTTAATTAATTAATACTTTGTTATAACGTGCTTTGTAATATTTCCCATCCTGTAATAGGCTGCTAGCTGTTGGATGGTGTACAAATAAATAAATAAATAAATAAAATAAATAAATAAATAAATAAAAGTAAGTAGTATATATTCTATATTGTTGAAATCAGACTAAAATTCTACGTCGAACAAGGCAATAAAATACAGGGTGTTCCATTTAAAAAAATGCAATTTATATATATAATTTCGGCATTTATTTTTCAATTGTTGGATGTCATATTTAAAAACTTTAGATAAAGCCCTACAATTTTTGTTAGAATAATTTTTTTGTAACTACAGAAATAACAGAGAAAAGTAGGGGGGGAAAGTTAAGTGGATCACCCTGTTCACAATTTTCAATTATTATATTAAGTATCCTTTATGTCCAATGGATTGGACATACGTTGAGAAAACCGAATAATGATATAACAAAACAAGCACTAGAACACAATATAAGAGGTAAAAGGAGGAGAGGAAGACCAAAAGCCACATGGAGAAAGAAGACGCAAAATGAACTTACCAAGAAAGGAGTACAATGGAGTGAAATAAAAGAGAAGGCAAAGGACAAGATCGAATGGAGGTCATTATGTAAAGTGTTGTGTACATAGTGAATTAGTGAAGGATAGAAAGTGTTAAAAAAAACAAAACAGCAAAAGGAACAGAACAGTGTAACAGCTAGAGTGAGCCTGGTACAGAGTTGGCAACTCTGCTATTGTACTGGCGGAAACGCCAAGAATTGCTGAAGAATCATCGATGAAAACGACACCCTATGCTTCCAATGGAGCGATTGGAATGATGGTGATGATGAAATATCCTTTATATAATTTTTTATAACATTAGAATAAATTTTATTCAGATTATCAGTATCTTGCATTATGTTAATATTGTTTTTATTTTTATGTACCTATATATATCATTTCTTTAATTAATCTTTTATAATAGTTATCTTCTATATCTAAAATTTTAGAATTCTGAAAATCAAAATGATGATTATTATCGATACAGTGTAATGGTATTGGTAATTGTTTATATTCCTTCACACTCCTTTTATGTTCATCAATTCTATTTTTTATGAATTTACATTTATATTGTGACACTAGATTGTTAATTATTTTTTGGTGTAGTTTTACTGCTTGAGAAAGGAGAGCACATTTTTCTCCGAAACATGTAGCTTAAGGACAATAAAATAATGGTTTAAATTTTATGGGACCGTTCTCGATACTCTATCTATTAATCTAGAATTTTTGGCTGATACCATCAATATTATTCAGTACTAATTTTTCCATGTAAAAAGTATATTTTTACTATACTTTATGATTTATTTGTAATAAAGTATGTTCACAACAAAATTGTAACAAATCAAACTTCTCGAACGGCTATCAATTGATTGTGTCACCTGTACACTTGTCAATAATGTTATTTGCAGTTTGTTGTGTTTGATTAGTAGTAAAGATGGAACCAAAATAATTAACAGTGAGAAGGAAAATTATTTACGAAACTTTAACAAGGTTTAATCACGGATGATGAAACCTTTGTTTCAGCCGATTTTAAACAACTTCCAGGCCAACTATTTTACGTTGCTGAAAATAAATTGAGTGTACACAAAAATCTAGAATGTATTATCAAAATAACCTAAAAAAAATTCTGTGTGGCAGGCATTCTGTACATGCAGGTTAAAAAGTGCTGCTTTTGTGACAGTACGATAAACCAAGGTGTTTATGTAAAGAAATTCCTTTAAGCACGCTTACTGCCTTTAATTCAAAAACACAAGTTTATACAATATTTTGGCCTGATTTAACTATGGGTCTATAATGGGCCGTGGCTAAATCATGCCAAAATATACATTACCTAAAAATTCGCTCTTTATTACTTTGCTTGACTTATGCTTCTGGTTGCATTTTTTTGTTCTTCAGTTCTTCAAGCTTCGCAATACAATCTTTCAAATGTTTGGTAGGTATCTTAGCTTTCTGCCAAAAAAGTAGAAGTTCGTGGATTGTGAGCTTTGCAGCATCTCTGGTTTCTACTTTAACTTGGCGTTTATTGTAAAAACAAATTGCATAACTTACTCCCAGTAATTCGATGAGACATATATCCAATCAGAAAAATCTTGTCTTTCTGTCTTGAACTTACACCAGTTTTAGCTGTAGAGGATGAAGTTGAAGGTCCTAAATCCATTATTACTTACAGCTCTGGAAAACAAGAAATATAATATTTAAAAATGTATACATTTAAAAAACTTATATTGAAACATTACTTTGATGTGTTTAAATGCAAAGAATTCTACAAACAACAAAAGCATGGTCATTTTTCTAGGTCCGATCCACGAAAAAGCCATATATCTTCTGATCTGTATGTTTGTCAAATAAGTTGTGCATGTAAAAATTGAAGCTAGGACCATTCTCTGCAGAAACTAAAAAAAAACAAGTTAATAGGATAAACTGTTTTAATTTTATAGCGGAAAAAGCCCGATTTTTTGAAAAAAATAGTTTTTTAATACCTTAAGACTGAGGCAGGTCTTAACGTTATCCGATCGAGCTAAAAATTTGGCAATCTCATTTTTACACCAACTGGCAGCTTTTTAGAGGTTCCCGTCAAAGAAATTTGGACATCGATTTCTTGCTGCCACCCTAATATACATACACAGTAGGGCGGGCTAAAAATATCAAAGTGTTAAGAATCAAATTTTAATTTTAATGGTGCGAAAAAGTTGTATTTTAGCTTCCGTAATGTACCAGCAAAATTTCAAGAAAATTGACTAAAATCTTAGGGTTCCTCATAAATTTTGAAAAATAAAATTTTTAAAAAGTTCTTTTTGGAAATTGGTTTTAATAGCATTTAAAACTTGCATTGGCTTCCTAAAAATAACTCCTCAAGAATAACAAACGCTTATCAATTTGCATTAAAATCTATATAATAGAAGTATATTTGCAACTGCGCAGTTCTTAGTTTACTTTATCCTATGCATTTACATTTAAACAATACATATATCATCATATTAGCCTTGCTGTTCTAGATCATTATGAAATCAATAGTAGGTACAATAGTCGGAAAATATACATTTTACAATATGGGGGGATAAAGATAGAAAGAAGCTAGAGTGGTGAAAAATCTATGATGAAATCTTAACATACCAGAAACCTCCACGGGAACAATTGACAAACATAACTGTACGAGATGTAAATATACTACTTCTTCTTCCTCCTCAGCTCTATAACCCTATGTGGGTTTTGGCTTGTTCCACTATATCCTTCCAGGCTTCTCTATGTTGCACTTTTGTTCTCCAATTCTTGATATTCATTATTCGTATGTCCTCCTTGGCGTCTTCTATCCATTTGTTGGCTGGTCTTCGTCTGCTTCTTGTCGTGCTAGAAGTCCATTCTGTTATTACTTTCATATATCTTGTAGTTTCCATTCTCATGATATGCCCTAACCATTGGAGGCTTTTTGTTTTAATACCTATGTCGAGTCTTTTTAGAATATTGTCTATTTCTGTGTTTCTTAGTACGCTTAGTGATTCACCTTATTTTACTAACCCATAGCTTTTTCTGACTATCATCCTTTACCATCTTCTCAATAAATTTTCGCTTTCTTGTGTCAGAGTCCATTTCTTGTAACGCTGTTATTTTACATTTGCCTTTTTTATCTCTTCCGTTATTTCTATCATTTTTCCTGTTTGTAGCATTGTACGTATATTCCATGTTCCTATTTTAGTTATGCTTTTCTTTTTTCGTTTTTGGATTTTCCTAATTTCTTTTTTGTAACTTTGATTTTTGCGTTAGTGAAACTTTCCTGGCAGTGAGTTTGGTGTTTACAGGTAAGACTGCCATGTTTACACTAGGGTGTGTGTACTTTGATTGCTATATTTGTTTGTTTTGTTTGGGTTACATTTTTCTTTCTTATTAGGTGCCTTGAACTTCTGATAACTTATATTTTCATTCAGTCTTGGTGCTAGTAAAGTTTGAATTACCTTCAGTTTTTCTTTATTTCTTTCTGATTTCCTTGCTTCGTTACTATTTCTAGGCTTTTCTTCCTCAATTTTTGAGCCTGTCTCCTATATGTTGCTCCACTCTTTTGTGTTGGTTTGGATTTTTCCCTAAACTATTCATTTTTCTTTCTGGTGATCGATCTGTAGTAGTTCTTTTCATTTGTTTTGAGGTGTTCGAGAGCTCTTTTTCTTCCCCTTTTCCTTTGTTTAGCATCTCTACTTCATCGTTTACTGCTAATCTGTTTCTTCTTGTTTGGTGTGTTCTTCATACACTCGATACTGTGTATTTTTAGTCGATAGCCATTTTTTAGTATTAAAATTTTTTTTGTTTTTAGTCAGCAATGCTACTAATATTGGTCTGTCTCTGTTCGTTGAAGATTTCCCTAATCTGGTTGAGTAATCTAATTCGGTTTGTGTATTTAGGTTTATTTGCATGATATTGCAGAGTTCTTTGATCTTCTCTTCTCGTACTACTTGATTTTCATTTTCTACCTCTCTTATTCCATATATTATTATATTCTTTCTGATTTTATCAATCTTTAGTGTTTCTATTTGTGGTTTAAGCTCCTTAACAGTTTTTTCCAGATCCTTATTTTCTTTTTCAATTTTTGTCATTTTTAATTGCATATTATCCCATTTCTTATCGACGTTCTCCATTTTTTCTATTATTATTTTGAACATTCCTCTAATTTCTGCCATCTCGTCTTGCTTTTCTTCTTTTTCTTGGTCGTCACTCATTTTTGTCGATTCGATGTAGTACTCCCAATTCGATGTAACTGCGCGTACTTTTCGGCGTTTTATTACTATTAGGTTTAAATTTAGAGGTTATGTTCCTAATCTAAATTACGCGATTTTGTAAAGTTAATTCGTTTCCACTTTATTTAATACAATTTAAACTTTATTTTTTTGGTTTTTACTTTTTTTTAAACTTTACACTACTTTTTTAAAATCACAATTAACCCAATTATCACTAAATTTGTACAAGCACATTGGAATTGACACACTCGCATCACACACCCCACCAAAACCATAACCAAGACTCAAATATACTTGAATATACTACTACCAAGATATATATAACATATGGTATATGTCAACTCGCCGTCATTTCGTCAACCAATTTAAACGCGAGCTAAATTTCTGATAGATGGCGCGACGTGCGCAAGCATGATTGTCATTCTACAGCAACATAACCTGTAATAATGAATATTTGCTTTTGGCGTATTTTTCGTAATACAAATTAAATTAACTTTTTCATGATGATAGAGGTACATTCTTTGGCACTATTAAAATGCTAGATTGTGACTCTTCTTTATTTAAAACATCTTTGGTAATAAAACTAAATTGAAATTTTATTTTTTACAGCAAACTAAGGTAACATCTTTTTTTATTTTCATTTAACTTAAATAATAAGAATACAAATTGACCTATGCAAACATTTCTTTTGAGAATTGTAATCAAATTCATCAATTATTTTGCAATATTTTACGGAAAGCAGATAAACTGCAACCATGGATTGATGCAACAGGAGTTTTATTAACAAGTAAAGACCTTGTGTGCCACTATAAAAAAATCTATATGCGAAATTCAAACCTATTAGACGCTCTAAAGATTTCAAGTATTAAAAAAGAGTAGGTATAAGTCGAATTATATATACTTAATGCTTAAACATGTTTTTAATTATATGCATTAAGCAGGTTAAGTAAAACTGTTACTGGTAATTAATAGCAATAAAGCGCACATCTCAGCATAATTTTTATAGCAACAAGAAGCTAAATAGCAATATAAACATGGTCCACATGTGAAAGGGACAAAAATATTAAATACAACAGCAGAACACAGACTTTTGTACTGAAAAGCAATAGTTTTTTGACTTGATAACAATTATATTATTGTGCATCTAACTCTGCAACAAACAAGATCAATTACAGCAAAACTACCCATGAAATATTTATATTTTAAAAATTTAATTACAAACATTTATAAAATAACAAATAACAAGGCCATCGACGATAACAACGAAATCAATGATATACCAGACCAATTGTGGTCTGGCAAGGAAAGTGAAGTCGACATCGATCACTATTACAATAAAATCTAAGCATAAATGTAATGTACGTAAAGATTGGTTTGACCCTGTAGTACAGACATATTCATGTTTTGGAAACAAAATTCTTTCTGGTAACCAAATTTTGAAGTTATTTTAAGAACCTCAGTCACTTCCATGAGAATCCATACAAGACCTTCCATGCAATGTCCCTGAAAATATAAGAGGTTTAGATTAAAGCGATTTCAATTTATGATAAATTTAAAAATTACATTTTGACAACTGATTTTCTAAATACCTTATATTGTGATTGAGAAATACATAACAGCCCTCACTCCATTACCATTAGCCACATACAGAAAGGTGGAATCCCTAAAAAGAGCAATTTTAATAGAACAATTAAACATCAAACTATTTACTGCTAAAATTTATCACATGATACGAATGGCGTTTTGCTATCGAAAACAAACCAGAAAAATTAGTTTAGAAATAATAAAGTGTTCATTTATACTTACCTGTATATTTGAGAACGCACTATCTTTTATTAATTCTGGCTTGTTAATTATAATAAACAGAAACAAAGCTGCATAAGAAACATCAATTAAATTCTCGAATGACAATAATAATATATATTATGTAATTAGGAGATCAAGCGATACTTTAAATCCAAGAAGATGTATAACGCCGAGGCGCCAGCCGAGGCGTTATAACATCTTCGAGGATTTAAAGAAGCTTGATCTCCGTATTGCATAAGTTGTTTTATTTTATTTCGTATTTCAATCCTAATTTCTCCCTTTTAAAATCCATCCGAATTTATTGCATAAAGAAGCAAGTTGCCTTGTCCGTGTCATCATACGCGTAACTAAGGAGATAAAAAGCAGCATGCATGCATGCATGTGGCTATAATGCAACATTAGATTATTTACGTTGCCAACAACAACGGAGATCAAAAACGTCTTGAACTCCGGTGTCATTGACAACGGAGATCAAGATATACTTTATATTACTAATTGTGGTATATAAACAATTGTTTGAAATACGAAATGAAATAAAAATATAAATTTTATTATTAAAAAAGCTTAATAAATTTTGAAGGTTAACAGATGTGGTTTGGGTTTGACACTCACATTTTACTGTTGCGGCATCTAGCGGCGACTTTCGAACTAATGATCTCGTTTCAATTTTGGGTGAAAAACTTATCATGGCAAGCATAGGGGAGTTGACCTACCAGTGTTTTATATATCTTGATAATATATAGCTAACACAAATCCGAAGGGGTGAGGCTAAATCGGAGATCTTTCCTACTTAAAATTTATGACCTATTAGCTTCTTTCTGATTCGTGCAGTAATTTGACAGGCAAATCTCAGAGCAAGGTGGTCTCGAGACGAACACGTGTGAAATATAATATTTTGTAATGTTCTTCGAATATCCTTCTGTACAGTGACAAACCACGATCAGCTAGCGATAGTTACTCTGTAATCATCGTTATTGCATGTTGATATTAAGTTTACTAACGAACACATCGCATCATAACTCTTTTTCCGTAGCCGGTTAACAGCCAGAGAATACAAAGTCACACCGGCGGCTTTCAATATTTGCAAAGAGTAGGTTTTTATAAGACGGAAACTTTGCGCGGCGTCTTTGATCTTTTAATAAACGCTAGGCCCTTGAAATTAAATGTACAGAAATGCGCGCTAAATTCAAATATTTACCACGCCTGAACTCAACCAGCTAACGTCCAGGGTTGTTAACTTCGTACGTATACTAGTTGAGCAGTATATGAGGAATGATTTTAATAAAACTATAAACCTATTGTTGTCTTTATTCAATTCAACTCAGTTCTTTATTTAATATCTAACAATCAATGAATGATAACATTTCGCATTAATTTTCGGGCTAAATAGTCATACCCTAACAGGATAGACCGTAGGGGTCGCGATAAGGAGCGTTGACCTGAGAAGTTTTCTGGATTACTTCTGGAATAGGGAAGCGTCCTACGAAAAAATAATCATATAAAATCTTGTTCTGCGAAGTGTGGAGATTATATTGGAAATTTGAAAATTAAAGATAATGCACCGATAAAAACATGGAACATCATTTTTGGGGTGTGCCGACAATCAATTACATCAAACAGTTGATAAGCGAAGTATAGATAGTCTCGCTACCATAGAGGTCAATCTCAACAAAGAATTGTACACCAAATTAGAAAAAAACACAGGAGTATACTGATTTCACAGCAGAGTACATATTTTACTTCATTGATGTATCATCACATCACAATGATTACACAGAATACACAAATATTTTACAGGGAATACACTGATTTCACGATGATTACACAGATTTTGCAACGACTATCGAGAATTTACATTGATTACACGGATTTCACATTACAACGATTACTTAAGATTACACAAAGTACCCGCAAATTCCACCGATTTCACATTGATTACTTGGAAATCACAGGAATTCACAGATAACCACTGTAGCGTGTGCACTAGATTGTGGGTCTAGCTTCCTATTCGGATAAAATTGCGAGGTCCTCGTTCTAACCTCATTCTAAAACATAGAAGGATCGAGAAATTCAGAATTTCGAATCCTTAATTTATTTTAGCGTACTTGTAACAAATTACAATTTTCGTAGTTTTAAGTTTCAAATCTCAAATTTTAAAGTTTTGAAGGTTTTTATCGTCCGAGACTTTAAAGCTCGGAATAGCAAAACTACAAAATCTCCAATTCTCTTAGTTCAATTATTCACTATTCCAAACTTACAATTCACAAAGTATTATCACGATCAAAGTCTCAGCATTTATGCAACTTCGACATTTTAACCGTTCAAGCATTAACATTTTTAAATATTAAAGATTCAACGATTTGGTGCCTTTAAAGTAAAGGCTTCATTTCAGAATTCCAGTGTTTCAGTTTCTAAAATTTAAAATCCTCAGAAGTTCAGATGTTCAATATCTCGATATATCAGTTGTCGGCTCAAGATGTCGGTTTCTACATTTCTCCGCATTTTAACTTTTACAGCTTGAGAATTTTTACATTCCACATTAAAAACCTTTAAATACTGCACGTAGTAAAAGATCAGCATATGTAATTTAAAAACATTTCAGAATTCGTATATCGACCTATCGACTAACCAGGTTCACAAGCATCAAAACTTTTTTATCTCTAAGATTCTAAAGATCAGTCTTTTAGTTTAAAATATTCATGTAAAGTTTTAAATATCAGGAACTAAGACATCCAAACGTTCAGATTTTTTAGTTTCTGAAGGTTTCTAAATCTAAATCGATAATCTTGATTTTCAGAGTTTCAGTTTCCAAGTTTTATTTTAAACAATAAAACGTTTGTAAATTTTCAATTTAATGACGCCCAGATTGTATCAATCTAAACAACGGATATGCATAGGTGAAAGCTAAAAGGTGACAACATTTGCGACTTTGAAGTTTCGAATTTTAAATTTTTGAATATTCTAATTTTTTAGAATTTTAGAACGGTTAGACTGAGACTTGAAAATTTAAACTTCTTAAACTATATTTTAAAACTCTAATGGTTTCAGACTTCAAAATCTCATTCTTAGACTTATATTAGTACATCTCTCAAATTTTTAAATTTTAAAACGTAGACGTTCTATAATTGAAGCTTTAACAGGGTTCAAAGATGCATCTCTGGACTTTGAAGCTCTTTATTTTGAAAATTCTACAGTATTGAAAATAGAAATTTCCAATTCTTGGTACTTTAAAACATTGAACTTGAGGCTTCAAACTTCTAAAACAGTATTTTGAAAGTATCGAGTAGTTTGACTTTAAGTTCACAGCAGAATTTTTAGACTTTTAAACTCACAATCTTAAAATTACATGACTTTGCAGACGTATGATTCAGCTCGGTTATTTTCAGTCTAAACAAAACTTGGCATCCTTGTTATCTCATAAATTATTATGGAATGCGGAATAATAGAATTAGTTATACCAGTTAGTCATATTAGTTTATATTAGTTAGCAACGTCCTATTCAATATTGGACAATGAAAACGCCAATGATTTCTCAAAGGCATGCAAAGTAGATAGTAATTAATGATCGCCTCAAACATTCAAAAACACTACAGTTTCTCATACACCTGTGTTGGAGAAAGATGTCAAGGTGCATTCTCATATTAACGAGCTACATATTCTGTTGCAAGCCTTGGACTTTTTGATTGTCTACAACCGTACATCTGGCATAAAAGTTAGGAAGGACACTGTAGGTGCTCTGTTTTCCAAAAAGAATATTTGATGTGTACATCTTTGTAAATTTTGACTATGTAACTTGTAAATTCAAACTATGAATTAAGTTTAAACAAACGGCGTAAAATTTCGAAGAAAATCTATAATCTTTTATATGCTGTCGGAACATTATCCAGTAGAGAAAAGAGCCCTAACAATGAGACGACTCTGACCCAAGACGATTTATTAATTGACAAAGAACTAATTTTACTCTTGGTAATTTTTAGATAAATATTTACTTGTTTATGCAAACAATATATTGTAATAAAAGCAACTACAAAACTTACTTTTTCGGAAGATTCATTTATGATTAACTGATGATATAAATCTAAATGGCATTGTATCTATTTCAAGGATTTTGCAACTTTACACTATAAGTGCATCAATAATCTTACTACAGGTGGCTATTATATTATGATTTAAGTTTTGCTTTAAATTTAAGATTTACCTTTTTATCTAGTTTTGCCATCAATTAATAAAAACCCATAAATAATTAAATAAATACCAATTAGTATACATTGAGGATTATTAGTTTAATAAGTGGGTTCGTCAAATAAATTAATTCTTCCAATCAAATTAATAAAATATTTCAAATAAATAGTTAATACAAGAAGCATTGTGTTAGTTATAATTGGTCGGTTTTCGTTAAAAACCTTAAAGTTTTACTTTATTTATTTTTATCTTTATTTAACTTATTTGATGGTGTTGTGTTTTATTATTTGAAACCTTGTTATTGTGACTTATATTAATGAATAATGTTTATTTTCGTTGATCATACTTCTTGCCATTTGTGAGCAAATTTATGTATTGGTATTCATTTATGAACTTTACTCACTTTTTCACCTGTTATAATGAGGTATTTTTAGTCTAATATATAGAGGGCGACTTGTAAACATTCAATCGGTACTATGTTTGAATTTACAAGTGCGCTTTGAAAACAAACAAATAGCATTGACGCGTTTTAAAAAAAAAGTGTTAGAAAATAATGTCTGTCAAGTATTAATTTTACTTTTTGCTACGCATTGTTTCTTTTTTAATATATTATGGACATACTTGTGGTGTCCTACCGTTGCTGAATGGTGACTTGAAGCATAACAGAAGAATTTTCCTATTATTACATACAGGGGCCCCTTGAGAAATAGTGACACAGGATTGGTGTATATAATTGAACAATTCAGAGGTAAGTTACTCTCTATATAACTATTATAAATTCATTCAGATTGCCTCATTCGAATTTAATTGTATCAAAACTTAAATTTTAATTGTCACCATAAATAATGACACATTGAATTTAAAAACAGTCCACTAGCCAAACATTGTAAAAAATTGAGTATCATAAGGGACCAATAATTATAATATAATCTAATTTCTGTGATATTATGTGGTTTCATATTCCCTTATGTTTTATTATTTAGAAGAGATAATTTTACCCGTCAAACTGGACGATAAGAATTAATTTATTATGCTAGAGTCGGCATAACAAACGATAAGGTCACATTACTTCATCCCACCACCATTCTAATAGGCGGAGACTAGCAGAATTCGGGCCACACACCACACTGATCAAAAATAACCAACTTTGGGAAAAGATTGTCAATTTGTGTTTTAATATTTTAGAATAGATTTTTCAGTTATGAAAACTAGAGGACAGTAAAATTCCCGGTACAGGCTAAAATTGAAAGAATCTTTAATATTTAACTTCTCATTTAGGATTTATTAACTTTTATTTATAAAACTTGTACCCGGGTAGATATTTTTTTTATCAATATATTGAGCCCACATACATCGCGCTCCGATAAGAACTAAGCTCATAATTCATTCCCAAAGTTGGCCGCACCCGGAATTCCGCCTTAATCGTTCTACACATCAATCCAAACACTTTGGATGAAACACCATGCTACAAATAACACATTTGGGGCCATTTATAGCCCTTTATTTACAGTGTAAACACGAACGTGCTTTCCACTCGGCACCATCTTGTACTCAGGTTATTAACAAAATTTGTATAAAAAAAAGCATAATTTACACACTATCAGCCAAAAACTAACTGAAACTTATACATTTGGTTCACACAGTCGCTCGAGCAGGCGGTGGTGCAAAGCTACCATCCGTGGGATTATGTCTGAACGCCTCTAAGGCCGTATCCTTTCTAGACGAAGGCGGCAACGATACGTCTAGGAGTTTCGAGAGTCGAAAGGCTCGAAACAACGCACCTTTATTAGGCGGTCGTCGTTTGCGGCGACCGTCGCACGAGCCCTATTGCCGCACGAGGCGCTCGGACGGCGGCGGGATCCCTCGCGCTACACCCGTCCGGCCTCTAGCGGTCGACCATGGGTGTTTACAGTTCGATGTCGGAACTCGGAATTGTCTGTTAATTATAATAACCATTAATTATAATATTGAATTATAATAAACAGAAACAAAGCTGCATAAGAAACATCAATTAAATTCTCGAATGACAATAACAAAAATATAAATTTTATTAATATTAAAAACCCGCGCGCGGCAGTCTTGCGACGCATAGCTGAAGCATAGCGTAGCCCATACCAAGTAAGTTTAAAATAATTGTGTTGGAAAGAAATTGAATGGAAAATAGTTGCAGTTAGAGGTCTTTGCAATAGAATACAGGTCGAGAAGTGATTGGTTTTGGTGGTGTTTCTTTCTGAGTTATCAGCTCTATAAGTAGAATTTATTCAAGCGAGAGTCTGAAAAAGTTGTACAAATCTCTTCTATGATTCTATAATTATAGTAGCGTTTTATTTAAACATATTTTTATGTCGGCCAGGTCCGGGCTTACGCCCGGACCTGGCCTCCCCTTCTCCACTAGTCGAGTTCTTCTCTGGCCCATTCTTGAAAATTAAGGGAATTATTGGAATTATTCAATAACTGTGCCAAATTTTGGATATAAGTTTTAAGTGGGCCAGGGGGGAGGGACGAAACACTTTTTTTAGCTTAAATGCACATTTAAGAGTACTGATAAAAGCTTGATGCAGAGGTACCTTTGAAAAATCGCAACGTCTCTGGTTATTAAATCGTACTGACTAAACTTGGCAGTGTTATAGAGGAAAGTCGGAGCTATCATTCCCGCTCAACGGGAACATAAAAGTCCGATTAGGTTTCGCTCCAGTGGCGTGCAAAGATGATAAGAAATAGTACACGTTCTGAATCACCCTGTAGAAACCAGAGGTACTAGGAAGCGAACAAAATTGGACTTTCTGGACACTCCTCGCTGCCCTATTTCGCGTAAAATCAAATTTTTCGCTTTAGCTCTTACAATTTCTAAAATAAGGTACACTGTCATCTTTCCTCGGCTACTTTGTAGTTACATGTAAAATGCTTGTTGCAGAGGAACATTTGAATTATATGGTATGAACTAAACTTGGCAGTGTTATAGAGGAAAGTTGGAGCCATAATTCCCGCTTAACGAGAACATAAACCTCCAATTAGGTTTCGCTCCAGTGGCGTGCAAAGAAGACCAAAACTGGGACATGTTTTAAATCACCCTGTATGAACGGGTAGTGCTAGAACGGAAACAAAAACAGTATTTCACACTCCTCGACGCCCTCTATCGCGTGAAATTTTCAAATTTGAGCTAGCTGCCGCCGATCTCCCCCTCCAGTTTTCCTAACCTAACATTTTTTGAGGGCTCGCCATTTCGATGGGTCAATTTTATTATTATTAAAAAAGCTTAATAAATTTTGAAGGTTAACAGATGTGGTTTGGTTTGACACTCACATTTCACTGTTGCGGCATCTAGCGGCGACTTTCGAACTAATGATCTCGTTTCAATTTTGGGTGGAAAATTTATCATGGCAAGCATAGGGGAGTTGACCTACCAGTGTTTTATATATCTTGACTACTACAAAATCAAAATATTTCCATGCAAGCTTTACGTTTGGATTACTTATGGATTCCTAGATACTTGCTTAATTCGACTCCAGTTCCCCAGTCAGGGAGTAAATATAGCCCCTCTATTTTAAATAGTAGCGACATCGTGGAGTAAACCAGGCACAAATAAAGACAAAATCACCACATGCACATTGTTTTGTCGTTTTAACAAAAATTTGTTTAAAAATTATAATTTCGTAGTTGTATATTACATTAATAAGATCGTTTTTACATAACAGGAATGTCCGTTATCAAATTCATGTTAAATTGTGAATATTTTTGTGCATGGTGATTATTAAACCTAAGATTTAGTGTAAAACAAAATGTCAAATCTGGTAACTTCCAATGTCACCAACATACTTTTGCTCCAGCGACGAGATCAATCGTTGTCGCTACTATTTGAAAATAAAGGAGCTATAGGAGTAAATATGAGATCAGTGATATAACATTCATGACATTCGTCAACTTATACTACGCAATTTATCGAGCATATATTTCGCACGAAAACATGCTCAGTCCGAGTTTGACAAGATTAATCAATAAGCCTGTATTGTTACTTTCGACCAATCAATGGGTGCGTCCAACACACCGCTGGAAATACAGCGCTGCAGCAGTTTTCGCAGCCGTCTTAGATTTACAAACCAGTGAAGCAATAAAATCGCTTGAAATACATCATTGCTTTATACCTATAAAACGCTTGAACCGCAGACAAGTAACACTAGTCTGAATGTCAATAATTAAAATGTCAGAACATTAATTTTGACAGTAGATAAAAACTAACCAGTTGAGAATGCGCAGAGCTAGCATTGCCAAGACGAACAAAAACAAACCTGTATACTTACAACTAATTTATTTTTGAAAACTAATGTTGACGTAACACATTAGTTGTCATAAAAACTAAAATTCTAAGTCCTAAAATTTTTCGAATTTTTTTTGTTGCTAAAATAGTTATTTTTATATTAAGTGTGCGAAACGACTGTTTTTTTAACGCAAAAATGCGTTTTTTTTGGCGAGACCGTAGGTCGAGACAAAAAAGCATTTGAGCGTTAAAAAACAGTTTCGCAGACGTAATATAAACAACGTTTTTTCTACAATCGAATGCCTGTTTAAAACACAACATTTAGAAAAAGCAAAATTTAAAAAACGGAAATATTTTGTGCAAGTCAAATCGTCTTTGCGGTTTCCATAGAAAAAAACAAAAAATTTTCAAACGGTTAGAAAATTTGCGTTGCATTGCATTGTCATTATATTGTTTGGTGGTCCTCTTTGCACGATTTTTTGAAATGAATGAGTTTAGTGAAGACACAAGCAGTGATGACAACATTCCCCTGGCCTTACTAAAAGATGCAAGTACTGCAAATAGTAGTTTAATTCCGCAAAAGTCCAAAGCGATGTACGAGAAAACGTATCTCAGTTTTCGGGACTGGTGCTCAAAAAATGGTGTAAAGAAGATTTGTGAAGACGTAATGTTAGCGTTTTTGGAGCAGAAATCGAAGTTTGTTAAATCTTCAACACTATGGTCAACGTATTCTATGTTAAAAGCTATGTTGAACGTCAAGGATGGTATCGATTTAAGAACGTATCCAAAACTGGTTCCATATTTAAAACGCAAAAGTGTAGGACATCGTCCAAAAAAATCGGCGATTCTAACAAAAGAAGACATCAACAAGTTTATTAATGAAGCGGATGATCGGACTTACCTACTCATAAAAGTAAGTTATTAAAAAAAAAACAGATTTTGGTGATTTACGTTCATGTTATTTATAGACTGTTTTGATAATGGGGATTGCGGGAGCTTGCCGCCGCGAAGAATTGTTGAAACTAAGTACTGACAATGTTGAAGATATTGGACATATATTAATTGTGAAAGTTTTGGATACCAAGACTCATTCGGACCGTACGTTTACGGTAACGAATGCAGATTACATAAAAATTTACAGAAAGTACAGAGCTCTACGCCCGTCACATGCTACTAGCGGCCGGCTTTTTCTAAAGTACACGAATGGCAAATGCTTTAATCAACACGTAGGCGTAAACAAAATTGGAGAGATGCCCAGTCTGATTGCAAAATTTTTGGGAAAAAAAGACGTTAACACTTTCACAGGTCATTGCTTTAGAAGATCTTCTACTACTCTTCTTGCTGACGCTGGTGCCAATATTACAACTATTAAGCGTCATGGAGGCTGGAGATCTTCTAATGTTGCTGAGTCATATATTGAAGACAGCTTGAATAATAAGATTATTATTTCAAACCAGATTTTGAACTCAAGTACCAACAGTTCGTCTATTCCATCATTTCCATCAGACAGTGCTGAAACAAATTTCACAACATCCATGCCGAATGCGATGTCAGAGTCAGGAGGATCGATCAGTTTCGGAAATAATTGCAGTAATTGCACAATTAATGTGCACTTTAATAGTAAAAATTAATTATTCTTGATAATGTTAACCTTTTAAGAAATAAATAACTATTTCTACAGCGCTGTTTTATAATACCTTAGGGCCAGTTTATAAAACGTCAAAATCACCATACACCTGACCACTTTTCGTAACTATGGAAATAAGCATTTTTGCACGAATGTCATTGTGACTTTTCACTTTTCGGGTTATCATTGTTTGCAAATAGCAGTGTATGGTGACAGTGTCCGTGAAACTCAACAGAAATGGCTGAAATAATTGTTCATTCTGTAAGTACCAACCTTTTATTTTTATGTATTACGTAATTTGCTTCGATAAAAATGTTCACCGGTTTAAGTGACGTTTGAAAACAATGTGTGAAATAGCTACTTCCGCGACGTGAAAGAGCTACTTCCGGAATTTCACACCCTAGAGCGTAAATGACCATCTTCGCGTAACGATAGTGATGCGTGAATGTCAATATTTTTGCATGATTGTAGAAAAATGTTTATTTTTTCGTAAATTTTAAAAAAATACAAAATTTTTCATTTTTTAAAAATTTACCGAAATCTTCGGTGGTCATTTTGAGCACTTTCCCGAAGAGATACAAGAATATGTTTCTACCAAAAGTTTCTTAGAATCCAATACTACTAAAGTTGATTTGTATGTGTGTCCGAGCCCCATTCACGACCGAAATTTTTTTAAATTAGGTTGTTTTAAAATTTTTTAAATTAGGTTATGTTTTAAAAAATCGATAAATGCTGATTCTATCGTACTATTTAGTGCTATTGAGTGTTATTTGGTACTAATATGTGCTCTATCGATAGAGAATCGATTGGAGATTTATGTAGGTCATGTAAATACTGACCTACTTTAAAAAAAATCGATAAATGCTATTTCTATCATACTTAAGTGCTTAGGCCCGTAGGGCCCATTATCCTAGTTTGATGTACTATAAGATACCAAAAAGAAAAATTCA
Organism: Agrypnus murinus; assembly: GCA_929113105.1. NCBI lineage: Eukaryota > Metazoa > Arthropoda > Insecta > Coleoptera > Elateridae > Agrypnus > Agrypnus murinus. The sequence continues at coordinate 70,023,595 of OV816030.1, read as the reverse complement.
AAAAAGTCAACATGGAAAAAGGCGACAGACAGACAGACCGACAGACAGACAGACTTCACGAATTCAGAGACGAACTTTTTGTTCGTCGAACATTTTAAACGGTGGTTTTCAAATTTAAGACGGCTGTGAAAGCTGCTGCAGCGTTTCATTTCCAGCGGTGTGTTGGACGCACCCATTGTATGCCAAAGCAAGAGCCATTGTAACAAGCTCACCTAATGGTGATTTGCACAATACGGTTGTTTTGCTCGGATGACTTCATATGATAATGTCATTCTTGAAGGCTGTGGGCAACATTATGACGTGCAGTGGATTAGAAGAGCTTTGATCAACGACTTATGCCAAGAATTCAGTTCATATGATCAGTGGCCATGCATATTTTCGGATACTTTGAGCTCATAATTTGACTTATTTAGTACTGCCCTTGCTGATTCTAGATAATAAGAGTGAGGTACACCGACGAGGAAAAGAAAATGTTACTAGAAATCTATCAGTTGTTTTAAAGAGGGAAGATCTCTGAGTTTGAACTAAACCAGTCGTTAATAGTTGATAACCTAACCTAAGAAAACTTTTACCGCAGTTACCACGTTAGATTTAGACATTAACAGTAAATGCAAGAATTATTTACATAAGTACAGTTTAATGCGTTAAGATTTCACGTCACATATGTCTTTCGCTCTGTATCTCAGGATGCAAATGGGGGAGTAGTGGGGAGTTTTAAAGGATTGCTCAGTAACATAATCTAGAATACGTGTACAAAAATTTAACTAGTTAACAACACATTTTAATCCTAACTATAGTGAAAGAGAGATCATGACTAAAAATTGATATTTATTTATTTATTTAATATTATGAAAATTTATAAAATATTTATTTCAAGTTTTTTGGTATTTTTTTCATTATATTCGATTACCTAAATTCTTGCTTCCGGACGACCCCTGATCCTAATTAATCTGCATAAGCGATTTTCTACTGTACTTGATTGTCTTTGCTCCTTCAAATAAATCTAACCAATAAATCCTGTACCATATCCACCAACTGTTCTGATATGTTAAATATATGATATAATCACTGTTAAAGAGCAGCTATCATCACTGCTATCATCTAGTACAGCAGCTCCGTAGTGCAGGTACCTTAAGATGTTTAACTCCACAGCTGCTAATGCTTATAGAGACGTTTCAAAACGGCGTGAAGCTGTAGCAGAAAACAGCTTCTGCTCAGGGCCTATTTTTAACTGAGTTGGGCCCTAGGCTCAGCTAGCAAATTTCGGGCCCCGTAGTCGAGTGAAAGGAGTACTAAACAGGTGTAACAAACGAAATAAAATAAAAAGTCGTTAAATTCGTCGAGTAAAAATAAGCATTTTTTACTCTTATCATTTTTTCTATTTGACGCCATTTTCGATGAAAAAAATGATAAACTTTAAAAAATGGCAAATTGTTGTTCTGAATCTTGCTCGAAAAAAAAAATTAAAAAAATATTTTTTTTTCTAATTTCTTCAACTTTAAAAAAAATTTTGGAACTGGATACGTGTTTACCCTGTTTTAGAGGTCAAATATAAATTTTTTCATGAGATATGTGACATTCGCACGCAAACATATAGTTTCTGATAGCGTTTACTGTCTCCAGCCTTACTTTGTGGAACTCCATAATCATGAAATATACTATAAATACAAAGATTAGTTAAAGTTTCACAAGTTTTATTAATATCTTAACCTGACAATATTGTTTCGACATTTTGTGTCATTATCAAAGGTAGATAAGATTGATAAACAAACACGTTGCTAAGGATAAATACATGCAGAAAATAGGTAACTAGATACAATACATAACAAAAACTAAATATCTAACACTTCTAATAAAGGAGAATTACTAAGCTCAGTTTGTTCATTCATTAAAGGTACTGTGCGTTTATGTCTGTATATTTCAAAAGCTTCTAAAATGTCTAATTTGTGTTTGTTGTTGCAAAAATGTAAGAATTTAATGTTGTTTTGAGGTGTCATTGGGTGGTTCTGTTCCAAAATGTGTTTGGCATAATTCGATTTTTCTGGATGTTTAAGTCTATAAGAGCGTACGTGCTCTTTGTCGAAATTTCTAAGTGTTTGTCCAATATAAACCGAGTTACAAAAAGAACAATTCAAACGGTAAATGCCGGATTTCATGATATCTTGTGTTTTGTCTTTAGCATTGAATAAAAATGAAAAGGTGTTGGTGTTAGTTTTATAGGTTATTTTGTAACTGGTGGTTTTTCTTATTATAGTTGCAATTTGTTCTGATATCTTGCCAAAGTATGGTATTGATATGTAGTTTGTGTCTTGTATTTGAGTGTCAATTGGAAATATTCTTTTGATAGCTAACCTATAATCTTTTTGTCGAATTAAAAGTGTCAATCATGTTATGGTTATAATGGTTATTAATTGTAATAGTTAAATCCAAAAAATTAATAGCTCTATTTTGTTCTGTTTCTAGTGTAAACGTGATGTTTGTGTGAAGACTGTTAATAAGAATTAAAAATTCATTGATAACCTCAAAAGAACTGTAAAAACAAGCTGAAATGTCATCAACGTAACGAAACTAAAAAATAATGTGTTTAGAAAGATCTAATACAAATATTCGATCTTCCAAATTATCCATAAATATGTTAGCTAATAGAGGACTCAGAGAATTACCCATAGGTAAACCATCCTTCTGTAAATATATTATATTATTAAAAGTGAAATAATTTTGACTGATACAAAGATCAAATAATTGAATTAACTCTAATATTTTTACTAATTCTACATTACTATTAACTAGGAAATTATATAACAAAGGAATACAGTCTTGTGGTGGAATCTTTGAAAACATGTTACAAATGTCAAAGCTTACAAGTTTTGAATGTGCTGGAAGATGTATATTCTGTAGTTTTTCTACTAATTCTAATGAATTTTTGACAGAGTATTTCGATTTGTATCCTATGATATTAATAATATGATTGAGTTTCTTGGACAAGGTGTGATTAGGTGCGTTGATATATGATACTACTGGTCGTATAGGCATGTATATAATATATATATTGTGATGTTCACGTTTATGAGAGGTAGAAAATTTAATATGAGCATATTCATAAGAATAGAAAATTTTAGAGAATCATTGTTACACAGATGTGGTTATTAAGGATCAACAAATAAACTTATATACAAAGTAATAATGATATCCCATGAATATAAAAATTTAGTATATAATCATAAAACAAGGAAATAGAACGTAATAGCATATATTTATTATAGGATCTTGATACAGTATTAAAATTAACAAGGATAATAAAAGGAAAGAATATCCTAGCCATAAGTCAACCTGAAAATAAAAATCATGTAATAATTTAAAGGTATATTGATTTTCTCTTGCATAATTAAAATCCTCCCTGTACTTCAATAATAAGATCTCATTCACTACTATGGTTATAGACATTATATATTAAAAAACTAAAAGAATGACCAAAGATAGGGAGTATTTTAATAAAAAAGGGAAAAAAAGAGAAAAAATAGTTGAAAAAAGGTATCTCAGGGAGATAATAATAATAAGAGAAAAAAATTGAGAAATATAAAGGGGTTTTTGAATGAGTTGAATAAATAAATAAAATTTTACAAGAAGAAGAAATCTGTTTATATAAAAGATAATTAATACTAAATGTGTATCTAATAAATGTAAATCTGTAAAGAACCAAGAAGAAAATTTGTTAAATTAAAACATATAAAAAAAGTTCTGGTGTTTTATTGAATGAAGGAAGAGAAAGGGCATTAAATACAGAAAACAAAATTAAAGGTGTATTATGATATGGTAAGCATATTGGATAAAGGAAAATAATATTTAGAACTGTCTTTGAGCTGGGTTGGTTGATCATCGAGGTGCGGAAGATTTGAAGTCGCCGTATAATACCTGAAAAAGAGAATAATTATTAAGGTAACAGAATAAGAAGAAATAGTTTAGAAGAGACTTACTGAGGTGTTGGGGAGCTGGCCATCATTGTTCGAGCCCTGGATGAGAGGGAAGTCCGGAAGGCGGTTTATGAAGCAGTCCAGTAGTCAGGAGAGGTGGTGTCTGCTGAGTCAATGGCTGGTGATCATGGTTCTTGGCAGATAGTGTTGATTGTGGAATTTGTAGGTTCTGATTGTGGAGGTGGTTGTTGGAACAGGAAGAAGATTACATGTGTCAAAATTTTAATAAACTATTAGATGGCCATACAAGGAATACTTACCTGAGGAAAGATAATACATGTAAGTTGACAAAGGGTAAGATTTCTTTCCATTTCAAATCCTAAAATAAACATTTATATAAAATAAAAAACTAATAAACCATATATGCTATACTTACTTATTCTTTCTTGAAAATATTTTGATTGATGAATGTCATGTTTGACTTTTCAGATATAAGTGTCAATGGTTATTATTAATAACCAAACTTTATGTGTTGAAAATTAATAACCAGTGCATGTGTATAAAAAAAATTTAATTCTTGGTTGGTAATATTTAATCTTTCAGTAACAGAAGCCCATATTGAAGGATTATATGTGAGTCTCATATTAAAAGATAATAAAGAAAGTTTATAGGTAACTTATATGATTGAACATCAGATAGTTCGACCCTGAGATCTATAAGAATAAATAACAACTTTGCACGATACAAAAATAAACTTCACATATAAAATGGCGCCCAACGTAGGTGGCAGCGTGAGTTGCAAGAATATAATTTCACAATATATAATACCCAGAATACGATAAATTTCTATCCACGTTTTATAAACCTATTAGATACACAATTCAATGACAGAGAAACACAATTTCTTAACAAAGGCTTCAAATTTTGTCCTTTTCCAAAATTCACTAACAAAATTAAAGAAATCTTGGCTGTTGAATGTGAAACTATACTCGGAAAAGATTACAACAATTATGCAAAATTCCAAATCTTGAATCTGATGAAAGAAATATCTTTGAAAAAGGACAAAACACAGAATAAAACATCTAACCTGTCACTACTTCAATCTATCAGACATAAAATTACAGAAAACAATTTAATTTCTGTTAAAGCAGATAAGGGTAACACTTTGGTAATCCTTTCGAAAAATGTTTACACACCAAAGGTTAATGATTTTATGAATAAAGAAAATTTAGATGTTTTAAACAAAGATCCTACCACAAAATTCTAAAAAGAAATAAAACAAGCTTTAGCAAACTGCAATATCTGCTTTAACGAATTAGAAAAACAACAAATCATACATAAAAACCCACAACCACCAAGACTATATGGACTGATTAAAACACATAAACACAGCATGCCTATACGACCAGTAGTATCATATATCAACGCACCTAATCACACCTTGTCCAAGAAACTCAACCATATTATTAACATCATAGGATACAAATCGAAATACTCTGTCAAAAATTCATTAGAATTAGTAGAAAAACTACAGAACATACATCTTCCAGCACATTCAAAACTTGTAAGCTTTGACATTTGTAACATGTTTTCAAAGATTCCACCACAAGACTGTATTCCTTTGTTAGATAATTTCCTAGTTAATAGTAATGTAGAATTAGTAAAAATATTAGAGTTAATTCAATTATTTGATCTTTGTATCAGTCAAAATTATTTCACTTTTAATAATATAATATATTTACAGAAAGATGGTTTACCTATGGGTAATTCTCTGAGTCCTCTATTAGCTAACATATTTATGGATAATTTGGAAGATCGAATATTTGTATTAGATCTTTCTAAACACATTATTTTTTAGTTTCGTTACTTTGATGACATTTTAGCTTGTTTTGACAGTTCTTTTGAGGTTATCAATGAATTTTTTTTACGTTTACGCTAGAAACAGAACAAAACAGAGCTATTAAATTTTTTGGATTTAATTATTACAATTAATACAGACAATGAATTTGATTTTTCCATATACAGAAAACCCACAAGCACAGACGTCACTATTCCTAACGATTCATGTCATCATAAAATGCATAAACTAGCGGCTTATAGATCTTTAGTACATCGAGCTTTAACTACTCCAATGAAACGATCACATTTTGATAAAGAAATTTCAATCATCAAACAATTAGCACATGCAAACCATTATAACCATAACATGATTGACACTTTAATTCAACAAAAAGATTATAGGTTAGCTATCAAAAGAATATTTCCAATTGACACTCAAATACAAGACACAAACTACATATCAATACCATACTTTGGCAAGATATCAGAACAAATTGCAGCTATAATAAGAAAAACCACCAGTTACAAAATAAAAACTAACACCAACCTATAAAACTAACACCAACACCTTTTCATTTTTATTCAATGCTAAAGACAAAACACAAGATATCATGAAATCCGGCATTTACCGTTTGAATTGTTCTTTTTGTAACTCGGTTTATATTGGCCAAACACTTAGAAATTTCGACATAAGATACAAAGAACACGTACGCTCTTATAGACTTAAACATCCAGAAAAATCGAATTATGCCAAACACATTTTGGAACAGAACCACCCAATGACACCTCAAAACAACATTAAATTCTTACATTTTTGCAACAACAAACACAAATTAGACATTTTAGAAGCTTTTGAAATATACAGACATAAACGCACAGTACCTTTAATGAATGAACAAACTGAGCTTAGTAATTCTCCTTTATTAGAAGTGTTAGATATTTAGTTTTTGTTATGTATTGTATCTGGTTACCTATTTTCTGCATGTATTTATCCTTAGCAACGTGTTTGTTTATCAATCTTATCTACCTTTGATAATGACACAAAATGTCGAAACAATATTATCAGGTTAAGATATTAATAAAACTGGTGAAACTTGAACTAATCTTTGTATTTATATTATATTTCATATAGTTTCTGACCTACGTAATTCTCGCACCGAAGAATTACGTTGATGTACCGAACCGCTGTCAATCCTGGAGCTGCTGCAATCACCAGATCGATGTAACCATCATAGCTAACGCCTCCCCAAACCATGACAGATCCGCCGTTGAAGTTACATTCCTCGACGACGCCACACGCAAACTCGTGCATCAGAATGGAAGATGCAAAAGCGGCTTTCGTCGGTGACAAGCCTTTCGCCATTACCTCGTAGTACAATATCCGTAGTGAATACTGCATTCTCCCCTGACAATGTCGGTCCGTCAAGTGAGGAACATTAGTTCTAAGACGACAACGAAGTTCACCTTCATGTAGACGACTTTGTATCGTCCTATTGCATACTCGTCGAATCAAGTCCACGCCCGCTGCAATGAGCGCATTGCCGTGAGCGCTTCTCACAGGATCCAAAGAGCAACAATTTGTTAAATACGTTGTTAGCACGTTAAATGTCCGTTAAATACGGCATGGAAACGCTTCGAATAATTTGTGATACTGATTAATTTCAATACATTAGTAAAATAAAAATCAAAACATTAATTTAGGGGGGCCACTAATTTAGGCACTTGCACATCGAGTAACAGTAGTGTCGGCGATTACATGATGCACTGACATCACTCGTCCACCGCCGGCACAAAAAAAATGTTTTTATGTCCGATTGCATTATAAAGTACTGTTTATTGTATTGTTTTGCGGCAGTGAACTGGCTTATTATTGTACTGGGTAAAATAAAGTGGTAGTAGTAAAATAAAGTATATAGTAGTAAAATAAAGTATGACAACTGTATATTACATGTCAAATTTTCTTCTGTCAAGAATAGATGTCAAATTTATAACCTGATTTTTTTTGATAATTAGCCAATTTTAGGAATCGAACATAAAGCTTTGTATGCAACTCTTACATAATCGGACCTTATAGACTCGCCCTTTTTATAGGCCTTGCTCGCTTCGCTCACTCGGCCATAACCTGGGCTTGTCTATAATGTCCTACATTATGTACTTGTTACATAAATAGCTATCATTAATTAAAAACATTTTTTGACATTTTTAAAAATTTCTTGAATTTGGAAAAGGTTCAAACTCAAGCGCTAATAATGTCCAGGCAGAAGAGGAAAAACACCCGATAAAATGCAGGGTGAATTTCAAAAATTCATAAATTCCCGCCAAACCATCATAGGCACTCGAAGTCTTGAAAAACCTACAGAAAAAAGACTGAACTTTATTGTCCTGGTAGTCGATTGAGTCCACGATTTTTTTTGTACACCGTACAAGATGTTAAAGTTTGACATTTCTTGAATCAAAATTTCTTTCTTCGGTGTGGTGGGAGGCGGAAAGGCTTAAACGTAACATTCGTTCGCACGATCTTAAACTAGGCACTTCAAACTTTTTAGCACGCAAAGGTTCATCCATTTTCCTCTAAAATTCGTTTGAAATTTTGATATTTTTGGAGCGGTGCACATTTTGTGCTATGGACAAAATTCAAAAATTAAATTATTTAATTAGATCTGAATAATCATTTAGAAGTCATTAGGAGACTTTAAATTGCACGACAATTTCTATAAATAATTTTTTTTATTATGTCCTAACTAGACTAAAATCTATTTAAAACATTGGTATAAATAAAATATATTAAGTGTAATATTCAACAGTGCAGTTGTCAGTTACGCATATCGGTCGATTGTGGTAAAACTAATTTTGATTGCAATTTTATTTTTTGTGAAAATTATTGTCAAAGGTACATTCTGTTGACAGTAATACTTTTACTTTAGTTTTTTTATTTTGAATTAAGATATTCACATTTAAAATGTCCCACACAAATTTTCAAATATAAAAACTACTCGTCAACTTTAGCAAAAGATATCTCAAAAAAGGTAAAACCGTATATGAGATTTTTGTTGTCAACACTAAATTGACTATTATTCTATCCAAATAACTAATTTATAACTGCTAACGTTCGCAATTCTGATCTTTATAGAATATCTACAGGCATTCCATCAAAACTGAATAACAAAGATCTTTAGGAGAAGTGGATCTTTAGCGAACACTTCAACGGAGTATCAAATATTATCACCTACATTCTTGATCCTTTCGGTGCAGAAAATTGCTTTGAAAGTCTTAATAAAAGTTATGTAAATAGGGATTCGACAGCAGTTCAGGGTACAAGATTTTTAAACAAAAATTTTCTGATACCAAAAACACTATTAATTTTTTTTTGTAATAGCTTTTTTACCTCTGAAGTTGGTTGATAATACTTCTGGCAAAGATTAGAGGATCAATCATTGCCCAGAATCAACAATTTTTCGGAGTAGCGATTACTTCTCCCTCGGAAAGTAATGGTAAACCATCGAGGTATACTTTGCCCAGAAAATCTTCCTAAAATTAATAAAAAATCCAATCTAAAAATCCTATGTACTTAGGGTGGTTCGAGGCGTACCTTAAGCTCTAGGTCTCCGATACTTGAGATCACTGGACACGCACAACGCAAGTGTAGGAGGGAAACGATAAAACGCAACAGAGCCCAGCACTCGCAGAAAAAGAACTAGTGATTGTACAACTGGTTCTAAATTAAATTTTAGTTTTACGTATAATTTCATGATTTGACATCAAGTTGTAGATAATTTATTACATCATGATCTTTTTTGTTACAAATTGGTTTGATTTTAATTTCTTTATCTAATTTTGCAAAAATATTTACTGAAAAAAATGTTACTGTATAAATCTAAGCGTAATCTACCAATTAATGTGAGAAATGGCACAGATTCTGTACAAAAAGACACACTTTTTATTTTTGACCAGATTTCCCATTTAAACAACGCACTGTGCGGTGTCGTAAAAAGTAAACAAACACATACATAAACGTCAACGAAATCTCAACAAAAGTGCAGTGGAAACACTAAAATGAAATTTCAGATTTCGGCCAATGGAAACGTAGTATTACTACGTTACTTACGAAGTTTTACTTCTGTAATGTGTAATGTTTACTTCTGTAATTACTTCTGTATGTGCATTGTATTGCACACGTGATTTTTTTGTGCATTTTTATGATTTTATTAATTTTATGCTTTCCAATTCGGGTCCCTCTTGCCGTTGGGACCTAGGCACGCGCCTAGTGCGCCTAATGGTAAAATAGGCCCTGCTTCTGCTCGGTGCTCAGATTATTTATTTATTATAATATGCCAATCGATTCATTTGCTTTTCTCCGATCTCGATTTCGTGTTGGTGGGCGCTGCGTCGTGGTGATACGGTTAACATCGTAAGGTCAAGTTATTTCTAGTGTGCTCCGTGCTCAGATGATTTATTTATTATAATTTGGATATTTATTCGATTTATTAGTGTTTGTTAAATGTTACTTCAGCTATGTAAATCTGTGAATGAGACTTATTTTGAAACATTTTATTATTTCAATTTATTTAAGTTGGGATTTTTTTAAAGACAAATAGTTTAATTTAGTTTGCTCTGTACGCAACATTTAAAATTGCTTATATCGAGATGAATGCAATTCGGCTGTTTCGGTAGAAGGTTCTAGTACTTGTACTAGTACTCAGTTTGTAAATTATTAAATAAAGAATTTTCTACATAGTTTTTGAAAAAAAAAAAATACAAATTGTTGAGAAAGGCAGACAAACACCAGAACTTCCAATTTTAACAACAAAGATTAAAATCTGCACCAGGTATTTTAAAATAGGCATTTAAAAAAACAATGAGTTCTTTTTACTAATGAAAAAAGCGTTTGGAATAAGTCTGGACTTTCGGATTTAAATAATTTTCACAAAGTTATGAAAAGGCATTCGACATCTCAAAATAGTATATTAAAGTATTAGTTTCATAAGACACGTTTTAGTGCACGCGTCCGAGTTTAGAAAACGACCCGCGTAGCGGGGAATTTTCTAAAGAGGACAAGTGCGCTAAAACGTCTTATGAAACGAATGCTTTATACTATTTTTTCTATTTGCGTTAATTTGTTATTAAATAATTAAAAAAATTACTTAGTTTTAAATAAAATTTGTTAGGGATATTTTGGTTACTAGCATATCAGTTGGCAACACTAGAAATTATTGAATTGTCTTTACATAACCTCGCTTAATCCGCGCGACGTAGAAATTCTCATTTTTATCTCGTATACACAAAGCCCGCTAGTAGCGAGCCGCTACTAAGCAGCAGGACCTCGTTCAAATTTGCCAGGTGTATTATACGTACTGTTGAAGATTATTATAAATTCAAAGTAGAATGTATACCAATATATTTGTGACATAAATAATTGCTACTTAATGAATTAAAAACTTGGATGAAATAAGAATAATTATATTTTATTTCATAGAATAAATACCTTATTTGTCAAAGAAGTTAATGAGGTATAAATTCAATAGTATTTTCAGCAAAGAATGATTTTTGTTAACAAAAATAATTATTCATTGGATCTTTTGGATATTATAACTTATAAGGTAAAGATATATAATTTTATAAAACTGAATTTTATTACGTTAAGTTCGTTAATAATAAAGTAAAAACCGTTACGCCCTCAACAGGACTATTTATTATTCGGTACATTTATGTGGCCCGCAAAACTAGTTTTGCAAGCGTTACATTCCAGTTATAAGAGTTCACTGCGTAAATAAGATAAGTTTGACATTCTAAGAACAGCTGTCTAACAGTGACATCAACTTTAAAAAATAAAATGTTAATGTTTACAGTATTCTAAAAAATTTCATTAGGACACGCAAATATAAAAACATTTTTATATTTGCGTGTCCTAATGGCTTCATTAGGACACGCATACTATTATTATGAAACGAATACTTTATGCTATTTTTTCGGATACAGTATCCGGCATACAGTATCCTCGTGTAAAAGTAACCTTATTAAACCACGGATACCAAGCTTGCTAATCGCTCGCTTCTAAGTAACGATTTTGTAATGTAAATAACTATTATGGTATACTGACTCGTACATCTTTAATAAATAATTCTTTCATTTACTGAAACAGCGCAGCAGGCACGGCTCGCTGGTCGAGGCTGAGCCTCACCTAAACGAAACCAAATAATTACTAAATAAAATTTAAATATTTTACCGTCAATTATTTTTTTATTACTATGTTAATAAATCTATTCTATCAATACTTTCTAGATTAAAAATATTTAAAAGGTAGCACTTGTTGGTGGTGCAAATTGTACAAATTTTTATTTATCTTTGATAGGTGGAAGTAATTTTTTTAAAGGGAACAGAACTTCGTTTTCTTGAAAAGAATCTACTTATATCCTTTATATTTCATTATAATTTTATAACAAAAGAGATTTATCGCTGGATTATTCTTGACATTGTAGGTAGATTAGTTAGTTATCACATTTACTTATTGTTCGCTTGTAACAGATTGTAAATATGTAATTATTTAAAAAAAATATTTTATTAAAACCCGAAAGAAATTATTAAATAAACAAATAAATATTAATAGCTATTTATGTAACAAGTACATAATGTAGGACTTTATAGACAAGCCCAGTTTATGGCCGAGCGAGCGAAGCGAGCAAGACCTATAAAAAGGGCGCGTCTATAAGGTCCGATTATGTAAGAGTTGCATACAAAGCTTTATGTTCGATTCCTAAAATTGGCTAATTATAAAAAAAATCAGTTTATAAAATTGACATTTATTCTTGACAGAAGAAAATTTGACATGTAATATACAGTTTTCATGCTTTATTTTACTACTATATACTTTATTTTACTACTACCACTTTATTTTACGAGTACAATAATAAGCCAGTTCACTGCCGCAAAACAATACAATAAACAGTACTTTATAATGCGATAGGACATAAAATATTTTATTCAGTGTTTATATATATAAAGGGTGAATACTATGTTCCAGGCCGATTTTGTTTTTAAATAACTATAAAGGAATCACAATTTTTTATTTTTCTTATTTATCAATTACTTGGTTTATAATAATTATGTATGGAATATGGCATCGGCCAAGTGGCCACCTCTAACAGCGACACGAATGTTGCTCTTTTAACCATATTTTTCATAATATTCTAGCACACTGCGTGTTATTTCAGCAATTTCATTTTGCATATTGGTCTTCAGCATCGGCGTTGCTATTGGTTTGTTGACGTAGACTTTCTCTTTTAAGTATCCCCACAGAAAATAGTCGGGAGCCGTCAAATTCGGGGATCTAGGAAACAGTCGATATGACCACTTTTTGAGATTATGCGACCGGGAAAAGTTAACCGCAAAAGCTGTGCGTGAGGTAGCACCGTCCTGTTAAAACATGTGTTGTAAGCACAATTGACCCAATGTGGGTACGAAGAAGTTTTCCAAGATATCACGATAGCGATCACTGGTAACTGTTACAGAATTGCCTCTTGCATCCTGAAAGACATAGGGCACAATAATTTCGCCGGCACACATGGCGTACCATATAGTCACTCTACGAGGATGTAATTACGCCGGTGTGCATGGTCAACTTCCTATATGGCTTGCGTCAGTTGAATTTTGTAAGGATATAAAAGCAAATCTTTTTTGAGTATTTTTAACAAACTCGCTTGCGACATTCCCAATTCTTGTGCATGGTAGGGGTCGAAAAGGGATGCCAGGATGACTTTCACGAACACACACTCACACTGTCATAGGAGGCCGCAAGGGGAGCAAGGAGGCGCACTAGCCCCCCTAATTATTACTCATAATTAAAAGGCATCACACAAAGTATACATATTATGGATTCTGTGAAACTTCCTTTCATATTTTAATGATAAAATAGTTTATATTAAAATGGAGTTTAAAAGCAATTTTGCCCTTGAAATGTCTCCAGATAATAATTATAATAAAACACTCAACATATTTCTGATGCACCTTGTAGTTTGCTATAATAGGTAGGTGCAAAGGTAAAAAGTATTCTAGGGCTATGACTAACGGCATATTAAAATACTAAAGGAAGTTTCACGAAACCCACGATACGTAGGGGAAGAGAGGGAACAATGTTACACAAAAAATATTTTTTTACATAATTCAAAACCAAATAAAAATCTTAAAATTTATTCTCTTCCTAGTTGAAGAGTTACGAATCTTGTTTCAACTTTTACATTTAACTTGTTTTGATTATTTCAACTTTTAGAGAAATTAAGATTTATTCAGCTTGGTGCTCTGTATAACAGTGTATCCTAATGGTGGGGTACCGAGTTGCAAGGAAAGGCTAACAATGTTAATGTTAATAAAACAACTTAAAATTCTTATATTCTTGCGTTGTACGTACGAATTTATAAGTTGGATTAACTTCTGTATTCGTTTTACGTGTAATTTCCCTAATTGACAAAATTCTGTGTTTTATTGCAGCCTCTACTTGTATTACCACAAAGTTTCCAACATCGATATCATTTGAATGGAATAATGTATCTTTGTCACTTCGATGCAACTTGGACTGATCACTGTCTGCACAAGTGTTACATAAATAATGTTACACCGAACCCAACTATCCACTGTAACACTGTACCCCAAACATAAAAAAATCTATACTCGAATAGTTAATAAGGGCGCAAACAGTTTTGAAGTTAAGTTCGTGCTTCTCCGGCGTAAATAAGCTTACAAACTACTAATAAATAAATTTTTAATAATCTAGCTTTAATTAATTTAATCCTGAAGTAAATTGTATTTTACTTGAAATAATTACTCTTGATATTAAAAAATATACATACCTTAATTTTTTGAAAACCCATCAGTGAATATTAAACAAAATGCACTTACACTTGGTTAACACCAAAGTATTTTTAACATGAAAATATAAACAATGTTTAATATAAAGCAATGCTACAAACATTAAGTGTAACACTGGAGTACGTGTAACACTGTTCCCCCTCTTCCCCTATACTTTATGCGATGTCTGAACAAAGTTTGTTATGTTAAAGTTTTACTTATCTTCTGTTTTTATTTGAGGATGGTCAGTGCCGGAACTACGTATTTAATCATACTTTTACAATCTGATCTACAGTAATAATTTAATAAATTAAAAATCTAAGTAGACATATGATTTTTGAATATGAATAAATTAAGTTATTCAAAAATTATATCAAGCTTTGATTTACAATAAAATTATTACTTTTTTTTACTACGTGCCTGAACCACGAGGGAACCAAGCTCTCAGGTCAGATGTCTCCCATTTAACAAGCAACACAATCATACACACGCATAGTTGAGATGGCCAAAGCAAACTAAACAAACAAACCCGCCAAACTCTCCAATTTAGAAAAACCCTGCAAGCTCAAGTGGGACTTGAATCCACGTCACTATCACACCACCACACCACAAGTCTTTCGCTGACCCTAAGAAATATTATTAAATAAATAAAAAGTAATAGTTTATAATCATAATAGACCATGGTCAAGGTGCAACACGAGTATTTACCTTGGTATTATAGGTATTGGTTTATACGTATAGTCTTGGTAGTGTAGCGATCAGCGTGCTAGTCTTTCCCAAGCAGTCCGCGATTGAATCCCGGTGTCAACAAATCTGGTTAAGGTTTTCTCAGTTTTCTTCGGCTGTAACACAAATGTGGGATTTGTGCTGTACCATCTGTAAGTCGGCTGCAGTCGCGTGATGGGCCTGCGTAATAATAATAATCGCCCCTCTCTCCCGCACAAGTTTCATAGCTTCTGGGACCTGGTTATCCAGGAAATGGGTAGTAGTAATTTTTATCACTATTGTTATAAATCTTTATTCTAAATAATTTGCTGGATACGATGTGGTGTGAGCGCGTGCGTGTGTTTCCGGGATTTTTAAACTTCAATTTCAGATTCAGATATTTAAAAAAGAAATATCTGACGAACTAATGTCCTATCTCTTAAAGGACGTGGACAAAATGACCGTCAAAGTTTAGAAAGTTGATGTATACACATATGATATACACTGTGTCTCATTAAGACATAGTCTGACTTTGCTAGTGGTTAGATAACAATTAAAGAAAGAAAATTCCTATATACCATTTTCTCGTACTTTTATAGATTTGGAGAAAAACAGCATCGAAGTTCAGCCCAATGTTTTCAAATTGAATAGTAAGAATGCACATGACACCTATTTTGAAGTTCAAGTAGATATACAATACTACTCGTTTCTAGAATGTGCAAGGGTAGCGTAATAAAGTAATAAACACGTCTTTATTTTGGCCAAGTGTTTCGTAGAATAACAACAGATAAACAGAATTAAATAAACAAAGTATATTGAGGAATGACCTTTCGATGGATATTATGTTTCAAAAACTGTATTTTTGTTTTGTTATTTCTGATTAGTAAGACAATTTCAAATTATTTTAATAGGCACATTGACCCCTACCTGTAATACAATACTGCAGGTTTGTGAATAAAAAATAATTTTTTTTATTATTCATCAATATTCTCAGGTCAAGTTCAAGGAGATACACAATACTATTTGGTTTCTCAAATAATAAAAATTGCAAACTCCTTATACTGCAGCTTTTAGTAATAAAACGTAACAGTACTTGTACTTGACTATGTAAACAAATCCATCAATCATCACTCAGGGTCGTTGTATCAAAACATCAAAAAGAATAATAAGGGTTTTACTAATGGAACTTTCTAGAATTCCAATAAAAAATAACAATACCTATTGATGGATAGATCAAATTATCTAAACATGTCTTTACTTAATTAAAACTAATATTTGTAACAAATCGAATTTAATGATATCATTCTGTCTGCGTTTCCTATAGAATACAGGGGAATCCCCCGGATTAATAGAACGTTTTGTTTCAACAACATCCAAAATGGAATGTGCGCCGTTTACATCCTTGCTGTACTTCTTTGAACATGTGTCACGGTTTTACTGATGGTATCAATTTCTAAAGAGCTTGAATTTATTTCTATTCCTAAGGTTTTATGTTTCTAATGACCAAAGAAGCTTATCCTCAAAGTCCTATCATTAGGTACTGAATCACCGTGTATGGATTTAGTGTATAATTTTATGGTGAGACTAGATGGGTAAGTTGGAGGTGTGGATAGGCAGATCAGGACGGCAGTAAGTCGAGATGGATCAATCCGGTGGGGATGGAGTAAGCCAGAGGAATAACTTGTGGGGGAGAGGAAGTTGGGGGGAAGATGGTAAGTTTGGAGGGAGTAATTTTGGGGGTCTAAGAGGGGGTGGATTATCAGCCAGACAAGAGTCGGAAGGAGGAAGATCGAGAAGCGGTAAGTCGTTTGGGGGGGGGAGTGATTAGAGAAGGGGTTTATTAAATAACGCGAATCAAATTTATGCAATACTTAAATATTCACAAAGGAATGTTCCGTTTTCAGAAAACCATAAGTCATGCTTTACGAAACATTATTATAGTATGGATTCTGATTACTGGATGGATTACTTACTCATTACTTATGGATTGTGTTTCTGGTTTTCGTTTGTTCGTTCGAAGAGATGGCCCACTCCGCTGGCGTGTCGTGGGCCAAACTTCTCTTCTTACAAAATAAACATTCACTTTTGACACTTATATCATAAACTGCTATCTAATAAAATAATTAATAAACAACAAATACTAATTATAGTTATTTTTCTATTTTGCGTCTATAATAAAGCTGTTAAAGCACCCAAAATAGTGCGTTAATAGCTCAACTTTTTCAAAGTTGATTGAAAAAAGATTGAAAAAAACAGAAAATTGACAAATACTTCACTCAATTTTCTGTGTCAAATAATGAATTTTCAAATGTCACATCAGTGTTGTCAACTACCACAAAAATCCCTAAATTTTAAAATTGCGATTTTTTTATTTAAAAATGGAATAAAAGACGCAAAATAGAAAAAATAGCATCAAAGACTCGTTTCATAAGTCATTATTGCACTCGTCTTTTAGAAAACTCGCCGCAAGCGGCTCGTTTTCTAAATTTGGACTCGTGCAATAAATCTTGCCTTATGAAACTCATTCTTTAATATACTATTGTATGCTAAGGCCACGATATCTTTTTTTAACGAGAGAATAATTGTCGCCGACGTCGTTTACGGCCACGGCAGGACAATTTCGAGGACGCTAAAGAATTTTGCGGACAAAGTGTACACAACATTTTTTTGCAACACTACAAGATATGTAATTACAAATTCTATTGAGTTTAAAAAAACAACAGTTTGATTATTGTAAATAGAAAACCAGCTTTCATGATACAGCGTTTCTATGGAAATGACATAAATAAAACATTTAATTTTGTAAAAAATCGTAAAAACGGCACTAAGTTATTTACTAAGAATAACTGTATGGCAGTAACTAGTCTGTGTTCATTGTACGGTTGCACGAAAAAACGGACATAAATTGTACGAAATTTTAGATTTTTTTTTGGTAGTAGGTACTTTTGCGATAAAATGCAAAATATCCGAGATATTTATCAAAAACCCAATTTTGGTGCCAGATGTCCAAGATGGCGGCGCCGGCGGCACATTGGAGAGGTGGCTTTTTTTTAATCCTTATTCTGGAGCTCGTAATATCCATTTTCATCACTTTTCCAGAACTACCTCATTTAATGTTAAGCAAGCCCTTCTGACGCTACTCGCTGACTGAACTACTATGGAATTGTGTTTAATAATTCTTGCATTTACACCTAATGTCTAAATTCAACGTCGTAATAGTTATTTACGATACGAGTGCGGGAACACAATGTTCCCGCGTGAACGCAGTTTTGAAGCACGAGCGACCGAAGGGAGCGAGGGCCTTCATATGCGTGAACGCGGGAACATTGTTCACGCAAGAGAATTGTACAATACTTTTTGAAACGAACGTAGTCATTGTTATAAATGTCAAATAAAATTTTTATCTGATTTCACAACTTTTATTTAAAAAAATAAACCAAAGCAAGTCATGACTGCAATTGA
This sequence comes from Agrypnus murinus, assembly GCA_929113105.1. Taxonomy (NCBI): domain Eukaryota; kingdom Metazoa; phylum Arthropoda; class Insecta; order Coleoptera; family Elateridae; genus Agrypnus; species Agrypnus murinus. The sequence continues at coordinate 70,004,840 of OV816030.1, read as the reverse complement.
CAAATGTGACAGATTGTTTTTCGGCAGAAATTTTGCAGTAAAAAAGGTATTTAAATTTTGCAAGGGTTGGCAGTTGGCACCACTGAGTGTTTCCCGGTTTACTTAACCGGGAAACAAGTGTTCCCGGTTGACTAGACAGTGCGTCGAACACTGCTTTCTAGATAGTGAGTTCAAAAATGTTATTAGTGGTTTTCTCATTTATGTACGATGTGATTTTCTTATACCAAACAATCGCATATATCTTGGGAACTATTTAACACAGAATGGTAAACTGGGGGTGTTTTGAATAGTACTCAATAAAACCTGGAGTTTTTCTATAGTGACTTTTCCTCCAAGATAATTAGAAGAGAAAATATCTAAGAAATTTTGTTTTTACATGCAATTCGCATTTGTAACAAAACCAATATATTTTTGTACACTATATTTTTAATAGTTCGTAGTTGGAAAAATTCTCCTCTGCTCAAAGGTTCCCAGTCTTTCCTACGCTAATTTAGGATTAAATGACTTTTTTAAAAATACAAACGTAAATGAAAATACCATTTATTATAAAATAAAAAATGCAAAAGTGTATTATTCTGTGGTAAAATGACTTGCAACAAACAACCAATTTCACCTAATGCTTTTATTTGATTTTTCTCAAATGCAGTATAGAGAAATAGTGTATATTGCATTTTAATTTAATAGCACTGTATGTACCGCTTTTCTGTTTGCAGAGTATCCCGTTCAACCAGTTATTTACGTAATGTCAACGATAAATTCAATGTCTACTCATTACAAACTTTGAAAGGTTTTGAAGGTCTATAATTTAGGTAACACTTCGCTCTTAAATCACAACCCAGATAACTAACAGTAATCTGTGCAAGTAACAAGGAAGCATAAATACAGGTATACAAACTTTATTAACGTTATATACATTCTTCATACGGCAAGTTACTTAGATCCTATTAAGACAAAGCCAAATCAAATTGTATCAGTATTACTAAATAGGTGGTAATGGCTCCAATCATCTGTAAAGATTAAACAATAAATTTTTGCTTGGTAGTACATACGACCCTAAATGCATATTAGTTCGTTTGCATTTAATTCTGTTAAAGTATACCCCAAAACCTTTATGTACTCTGAAGTTTCTTTGGTGTTTGAAGTTATTGTTTCTTGTTGTTAGAAGTGAAGTAAATACCACTTCTGCACCTACTCTATGCGATGTTGCATGAAATTCTATCAGAGGGTTCCCATATCGCATACTTGAAAAGTTTTTGGGTTCTCGTCGTACAGCACAGCTACTTTGTAGACCAAGAAAAGCTTTGGAATAGAAATGGTGAGGCGTCCTTTAATTTAAAATATATATAAAAAATAAAAACGCTACAAAATATACAAATAAACAAATATATCTTGTAATACAGAATAATTTAAAACCACATTTTAGATTTTAGTATACAAATACAATCATTTAATTTATTATTAATTAAACACAAGCTCAGGGTACCTTTAATGAATGAACAGATTGAGCTCAGTAATTCTCCGTTACTGGAAGTGTAGATATTTAATTTTTATTTTTTTATCCTGTTATCTAGTTATCTATTTTTTGTATTTACCTTAGCGACGTGTTTGTTTATATTCATATTAGCTTTGATAATGACAGCTTAGCTGTCGAAACAATTGTCATGTAGATTATAATAAATCTGTAACACTTTTACTAATCTTTTATTTATTTTATTTAATTTATAAACCATCCTTACTATATCTTTTATATTTTAAATCAAAAATACACCCAGCTATCTTTACCCCGATTTTTTTTTGGTTTGCGAGATGGGTATCTCCTGTTGATAGATGATGATTCTGTTGACGAGTTCATTCAGTTCACCCCTTCACGTCTACAGATTGACAAGGGTACCAAAGCAAATTGCAAGAAGCAGTGTAAGGAAACCCCCTGTTAAACTTTGCAGGCAGTAGTTGAGCTCTAGCAACAAGAAAGAGATCATTAGGTGACCCAAAGAAATTTCAGTAAAAGTTTCGGGGTGACCTTTAACAAAAACTAAAGCAGACGAATTAATGTGATTTGGGCTCGTATAATACACTATTTAAGTTATTGATTTATAGTAATGGAGAACTTACTGTACAGATCAATTTAAGATCTATGGTAAAGAACCCACCAGCAGTAATTTTCATATCATAGTGTAGAATTTGTAGAAAAAAAGCATTTATCTGAAAAAAGAGTGTATTAGAAATTGTTAGCATACAGTATGGTGATAGAGTATGGAATACTGTTTCGTTTATTAATTAATTATTTATTCCTATTACCTATATAAAAAGCTAGTTTTTGAACAAAATCCTTAGTTATTTCGATTTCTACTTTTAAATCTTATGTAGAGCACACACGGTCATCCGCGACCACGTCGCCGACCGCTTTCGGGACATGGTCCGGATAATGAAGAAATATTTACGTTTGCTGTAATTTATTACATAAATAACTTGGGCTTCGAGCTGGTTTGTATAATAAAATTATAAGTATCGTATTTCTTTGAAACGTGTATATCGAAATGAAAGAAATAATTATTGAGTTCGTAATAAAATGTCTACTGAAATCTCTTTCTTTGATTAGAAGTGTTTAGTATTATGCAGTCAATGATGTCTTTCATTGTGATAAAACGTTCCAACGAAATACGATTCTTATAATTTTATTATACAAACCATCTCGAAGCCCAACTTGTTTATGCAATAAATTACAGAAAATGTAAACATTCCGGTATTATCAGGACCACGTTCTCGACGTGGTCCGCGATGTGGTTGGCGATGTGGACGCGGACGACCGTGTGTGATCTACATTAAGCATCTTTTGACATATCTGCGGAATTTATGACGTCAACTGCGTGAAAGTTGTGACATCATCAATGTTCTTACTAAATGGAAACATGGGTCATGTGACACCTCTTTTGAAATGTCCTTTAATTCTCTAACTAACTGTAGCAATTACCTAATTATCAGTTAATTAACAATTTATTAAACGTACAGAGTGTCTAAGAAATAAATAAAAAACACTTCAATATATAGTGATGGTTAAATATTAAAATTTTATATAACACTGCGGTGAGACTCTTTAAATTGCTTTAAATATACAATTGTTAATTATGTAAATTTTTTCAATAATAAATACAATTTCTTTATACAAGTGTTTATTGGGTTCATGGATATTTCATATGAAAATATTTTATTTCCCGCTTATTTATATTTGAACTTATATTGTTACTGGCACCATCTGCTGGTTTATTACTCAAAGTCTATTTTTATTTTAATAACCCTAAATTGTGACAGATGACATACTATTTTGGCATATGAATCCATTTTTATTGTCTAATGTCAGATTAATTCTACTGTTTGAGTATTCTTTTATATTGAATGTAAGTAGGAATAATTCATTGCATTAGACAATATTTTATGGTGAAAACTAAAGACAATCTGCATTTATCAAATTATTTATGCTTTACATAAACTATCCTGTACTCAGGTTTATTATACCACACATTGACTAACCTGTTATATATGATATTTGTTTTGTGCTGAGAAATAAATCACACTCACAATTAACTATTCCCTTCTCTTAATAAGACATAGAAGACATAACTCCACCTGGACCCAATACCTCTTCTGCCTAATTAAATTTACTTCCTTCTTGTTTTTTTTTCTTTTTAACTATACAATGGGACTAGTAGCTTGCATGAGATTTTATATTTTATATTGTAACCATTTAATTTTTACAGTTCCATAAATAGTGAGTTTTATATCATAATTTCTAACAGTTGTATCAAAATTTACAATTTTTATACAGATTTTAAAATGCTTTACATTTTAAAAAGTTTTTATCATTTCAAAATTTTCTTGTTATTTGTTTTATTCCATTATTTCTATTATTCTGTATCTAGGTTTTTCTATATTTATCTCTTCATCTTATCAATAGATAATAAGTTATTATTTTAATTGTCTATACTTAGAAACCTTTATTTTAATGTTCACTATAGAAAACCTTGTATTATTTTATTGCAGGTAGTGGTATATAATGATGTTTAGATCTAACAAACATTAATAAAAAACCGTCAAGGTATTTGTCAATTTACATATTTTTGTGCACCCTGCCACAAATTTGACATAGGTAACGTCATACATTAACAGATAGTTAAAAGATGCGTATCTAAAAAAAATAGAATTTGACCTGTATAAGGATTTTGCTCAAAAGCGACCTGTTTACGAAATAATTTATTCCTTACTTTATCTCTAATACTGCATAAACTCTTGGAAGCAGAAAAAATGCGAGTATTTCAATGCTATGAATAATATTTGGTTTTAGATGTGCAAATTGTTTGAAGCTATGAGTTTTCCACGAAACTGTAAACCATGCTATGTAAATATTTATATTCGTCAGTATCATATAGACAGTCATATGATACGTCAAAAATATCAAAAATACGTTTATTAGAAAAATAAGTTCGTATAATACAATTTAGCATTTTTAACCCCGACCAATTTAATAGCATAATATATTATTTTTAAGATTTTAATTTGGAATTGGTTATCGCTGCTCGTCGACATGTAGTATATTAATTTTAAATTCATTTGGCTGTCCTAGAATCTGACTGCCTGTGTGCCGTGCACCATCCCCTGCTTTAATCATCTTGAATTTGGTGACTTGAAGGTGATCTTTTTTGTTTTAATATTTATTCTGAAATTAGACCGTATTTCTTCCTTAATGGTCTATAACACGCACATCAGTTATCGTTTTGAACATAACCTCGAAACAGGGGCGTCTCCAGACACTTGGCTGCCCTTGTGCAAAGATTATTACTGCTGCTCCCAATTTTTGTCTTAAATTTTATGTTAGTTTGTAACAAACATTGTAACAAAAATATGTTTATTAGAAAATTTAATACCATCATATTTTTCCGATAATTTTAATTTGGAACTTATTATCGATGCCCGTCGCCATATAGTATATCAATTAAATTCATTTGGCTGTCCTAGAATCTGGCTGCCCGTGTGCCGTTTATATCTTCGCACACCGCTGGGGACGCCCCTGCCTGCGTAAATGATTTAATATTAATTAATATAAATCAATTGATAAGTTAACGTACTGTAATTAATAATATTGTAAAAATAATTACTAATAAAAAAGAAACAAACATAAAAGTATGATAAATGGACTTTAATTCATTAAAGAAGAAACGTAGTCAACGGCCACCTGGCCCATGTGGAGGGAACGCTGGATTTGTATTACAAAACACCAGTTCTGTTCCCGTTTCAGACGTTTTTTTTGTAGAATCAATTATAAAATATTTAGTATATTTTATAAATAAACATTTGTTTTCAATTCAGCAATTCGATTTAAAAAATTCTTTGCTGCGGTGGTGATTTGTATACAAATTATTTTACAAAATATAATCTACAAATATATATGGGTTTTTTATCGTTTAATATATATACCACCATAGATGAAAAATGTAGAATCACAAGGTGCAAGTTCAGTATAATTAAATATTTTTTAAATATTTAAATGTTTAACCAAAATGTGTTTTCTTACTATACATTACAAAATATTCTGAAAGGGGACATCGCATCTAGTACATCAAGAATCGAAATGCCATTTTTTTGATGAGTGTAGGGGCCAAAAAATCGTGTCTTGGCGTTTTGTTGAATTTTCTATAGCTTTCCATTAAAGAATGTTTAGATTTGAAGAATCTTGCTCGATGTATTATCGCCAGTGTGTGCTTAGGATGTGCAAATGTTATACATATGTGTGAGCGTTTGATTTTCCTAATTCAATTTAAAACTGGTGATACAGCTTTAATTTGTTCTTACCTCTTTTCGTGCACTAGGATTTTTCACCTTTACCATAGCTTTTATAAATGAGTATTTTGTAGTATTGGCCTAAAAATAAAGAATTAATGAAAGTGACATATTGCCATGTTTGGTTAAAAGGTAAAGGTTTAGCAACAGCTTTTCACTGTTCCCACTGCTTACCTTCGGTATTCTTATGCCATAATTAATATTAATATTAGATATAGATATGATTATTTAATGACGTATCTTATGCAGCATGTCAGTTTAAAAAGCTGCACCGTATATATTTCTAAGAGAGAAATATTAAAAACGGATAAACAATTAGAAGCAACAATGTATAATTGCAACAATGTTAATATACTTATACAGAGAAACAAATATCAAATTTACATTCTAAATAAACATTGGCATGCTTGTGTTAAGTATTTCGTTAGCGTCCGTTAGTACTTATTTAAATTTTATTGATGTTATTGTCTATTGTCAAGAAACATACATTTACTCTTAGTATATAACGTTAATATCCAATTTATCCCATCTACACTACTACACTAAACAAATTAAATGAATCGTATTATGTAATAATAATAATTGCTACTACTTATTACCTGGCGAACCAGACCCGAGAAGCTATGAAACTTGTGCGGGAGGGAGGGGCGATTAATACTATTACGCAGGCCCAACGTGCTGCTGCAGCCGACTTGGCAGATGGTATTAGCACAAATTCCACATGTGTATTACAGCTAAGGGAAACCTAGAAAACCTTAACCAGATCTGCCGATACCGGGAGTCGAACGCGGACTGCTTGGGTGAGAGAAAAGCACGCTAGTCCCTAGACCCATATGATCATATGGATCGTATACGAACAACAGATTGAACGAAATTTTCATCATTTGATGTATTTCGGACAAATTTTTTCAAAAAAAAGATAGATTCACCTTTTTTTTTGTAGACTAGTCAGTAGCTTCGTGTCAGCGATTCTAGGATGAATAAAAAAATTCTAAAACAAATATCTTTACATTGAAATAAGATATCAAGAAACTGAAAACTCTATTTAGGCAATATCAAGAAAAGAAAAGTGAGATGACGATCCGAGCCCCCCACCCACCGAACCAAGCAACAATTGAGATTCTAATTTGTAATACCGATTTCAATTAACTCTCATTCTAATTGACAAACTGTTCTCCTACATATTTAGGGCGGTTTCTTTCAAATTCTTTCAGAAAACTTGGTGGGATATCCTATACGCGTCTGACGTTTGTGTCTGACGCAGGCGTTAGGATGATAACCGATTAAAGGGAAAGCGATGTTTTTGATTTCCTATAGATGCGACCCGCCGCAAGATATTGCGGTTGACGGATGCGTCATGGAGTCGTCTGCTTCAAAACCAGTCCAGACATGCGTCTCAGAGACAGCTGATGGTTTTTTGGTTATTATTTGACAGTATATTTCGACCCGGCAACACGATTTTACATCGAAATGACAACAAAATTTTACTGCACCAATAAAAAAGATGAAGGATTGACTGAATGCATGTCTAATTGTCCTACACGACAGTGGTCACACAGATTATAAAAATCAAAGAATACGTAAAAACTTAAGGAAACAAGCTTTTCGCCAATTTTATTTTATTGTATGGTAGCAATGCTAATATACTTGCATCATCATCATGTACCTCTAACCACAAAGGCAAGTACTCATACTCAAGTTTTCTCAACATCTCCGACAATTATTATTGCTCTTTTAATGCGCCCGACGGTCATTGGAAAACACCGAGATGCGTCTGAACGTAGCGTCTAAATACATGCGTCTAAATACAAAGGTCAAACGTGTATAGGAAATCCCACCTTAACTATGAAAACAGGGGCGTCGGAAGTACGGATCAAAAGGGGAGACAATCCCGTCTATCCTAAAAGAGGGGGGCGTCGCTCTCTAGAAACAAGGATAAAAGTATAAAATATATGTATTTATTTTAATTAAATATTACGCGATTAATTTGTTTTTATTAATAAAATTATTAAATTAATTATTGTGTATTTGTTTTCTCTTAGTTACCTATCCTTAATAAATTAAAAATTATTATTTTCATTTCCCGACCAGTCATTTGACTCATAAAAGACGGGATGTTAACTATCTTCGAAAATGGTTTTAACTTTTTCGTATAATAAAGCGATCCTGTCAATACTCGAGGTTATTTATTGGAGTCTATGACCTATCGCCGAACGGACAAAACGCTGAGAATTTGTCTAAACGCCGAGACAGGTCTGTGGACATATTGCCTAAAGTTGGTGAAAACACAGAAAAGAAGCTGTGGACATATTGCCGAAAGTTGATCAAAACGCGGAAAAGAGGCTGTGGATATATCGCCGAAAGTGGACAACTCGCCGAAAGCGTAAAACGACGCCGAATAGACCAGAAACGAATCGGACAAATCGCCGAACGTGGCCAAAACGCCGAAACTCATCCGTGAACAAATTTCTGAAAGTGGTCAAATAACCGAAACGTATTTGTGCACAAATAACCGAACATGGACAAAACGCCGAAAAGTATAAAACAAGAGAAAATGAAGCTAGAGCGATTTACTAAAACTATATGTTACATACCAATATTGGATCTTTAATTTAAAAAAACATCTTGTCCCAAGTTTTCGGAATTATTTCATTAGTTTTGATGAATTTGAAACTGCTCTATCTATTTTCTATTGTCTTATATTTTTCGGCGTTTTCATCACTTTCGGTTATTTGTCTACAGACATGTTTCGGCGTTTTGATCACTTTCGGCGATTTGTCCACATATGTGTTTCGGCGTTTTGACCACGTTCGGCAATTTGTCCACAGATGTCTTTCGGCCACTTAACTTCTTTCGATATTTTGGTCAGAGCAGCCTGCCTGTCTGTGACTTGACAACGTTTCCGATGTATTCGGCGTCGTATTATACTTTCAAAGACTTGTCCACTTTCGGCGATATGTCCAGTTCCCATTTATTGTTTATCTTATCTGTGAAATCGAAGTTCGTTCTCCCCCTAAGTGGAAATACTTCCGACGCCCCTGTAATGAAACTAGATGTTGCATTTAAGATTTTAAAATTGAATTAGATTACTACATACATTATACTTACATTATTAGTAAATGTGATGCAAGTCAGAAACACAATTGTTAATTCAAATCCATAAATACCTAGTAAACAAACGGCAAGAGGTAACGTAATAAAACTGTCTTCTTTTGAATACAACTTTCTTAGAGGCCCAAAAATGTGAGTTACAATCATATAAAAGTCAATACTAAAATTAAATAGAAGCGGTAAAGAATACACATTATTCAATTCTTGTGCTAGCCATGCCAATTTTTGGTATGTCTCTATCGAAGTTCTGATACTCAAACTGCTATTAGAATTTGGGTAATTATTCCAAGACGAATTTAGCGATTTGACTTTGTATTCCAACACTATAAGTGGAAAACAAACTAGAAACTGCAACATAAGTTTATAAAAATTTCCAACTATATACAAAGAATTTGAGATGGTATCTATAACTGTTTCATCAAGCGTAGAACTAGTATATACTGCAGGTGCAATTATTGTTATAAATCCGATTAATATTAGAAAAAGACGATATTGCTTTAGAAGTTTGACATGTTTTGAAACCTCTACATTATCTTCTTCATTTTCGTCAATTTTAATCATTTCTTTCCAAATTATCATTGATTCTAGTCCATAGAATTCATTGATAATGACTATTACTAACGTATGTCCCAAAAGTTTTCGGAAAAAATCAAATAAATTTTTTTTAACGAAATATATTTTTCAAATTTTAACCGTAATAATATCTTGTTCCTACAACTACTGTTAATCTCTATGCATATTTATAGAACTGATAACGGCCCTCGTTCTTCTATGACACGTAATTTGGTTACCACATGTCTCATGAGTGTTTGGACGGTATTAACATCGACTTCACGCATTTTCTGAAAGATCCTGCGTCTTAGTTGTTGTTCATTTCGTGCTTCCCAGCCACCATCGTAGACTTTTCTGCTCAACAACGACCAAAATTCTTCAATTGGTCGGACTTGAGGGACATTTGGAGGGTTGTCTGCTTTGGGAACAAAATTGATTCCGTGTGTGTCCAACCAATCCCTTGTCCTTCGAGCGTAATGGCATGAAGCTAGATCGGGCCAGAAGATAATTTCATCGTCAGAATGTTGCCTGTTTATGAAATTTTGCAATTTAGTAAGGCAGTGTCGAATATATGTATCTGCGTTGATTGCTTCACCGCGAACACGTCCGACATAAGGCTCGGAAACACCAGCCTCTGATATGGCACACCACACCAAGATTTTGTCTTCAAATTTCACCTTTCCTTTGAATTTAACATTATCAGGGGTTTGTTGCACATCATCGGTGTAGAAACCATCATTGCCTTTAATTTCAGAATTGGTCAACGTAAAATATTTCTCATCATCCATGATGAGAACTCGACCGGGAAAATGAACCCGTCTCAGAGCGCGACAACATCTGGGAATTTTTTCCAACTGAGCAGCGGTATATTTTGGAGCCTTTTTCCGTTTTCGAAAATAAAGACCATTTTCGGCGATAATTCTACCAACAGTTGAGCGTCCAACACCAAATCTTCGAGCTAATCTTCGTACTGAAGTTCCCACTCTATTTTTGGCTCTTTTCAGCAATCTTTGTTCTGTAGCCCTTCTTAAAATTCGTGGACGTCCACTTTTTGGTAAGTTTATACATGGTAAACCTTCCTTACACTCCCTTATTGTTTGATAAATGGTTGAAATGGAGATATTCTGGTTTCGATAAATTCGTACAATATCCCGTTTCGGTACTTGCCCAACCAGCTGATATATACCTTTACGAATCTGGAGCTTGTATGACATGATTATCGTTTTGTTAAAAAAAATTGACACGTCAACTGAAACGTCAATTAATTTGCTACATTTTGTTTACAACGACGACTCGATTCGGTCACGTTTACTATGAATAAATTTTTAGCGAAAATTTTCCGAAAACTTTTGGGACATACGTTATAAACACAAGTTTATGGAAATAAATTTCAAAAACAAAAATGTAACGTGATATAATTTCATCGATGGTAGGAATTGTATAAATGTGGTCCAATATTAGTGGCGTTAAACATGACGTTAGTAATAAAATGTAATATCCTATCTTATACAGATTTTTCCAGTCGACATGTTCAAGTTTTCTTTTTCCGTCATATTCCTTGATAGTAAATGTTAATATTCCCATCCAATTACAAAGAAAATAAATGGGATATAACATGGAAAATATATCAGACCTCATTATTTCTTGTAAAAAATAAAACTGTTCTAATTTGAATAATTTGAATTTGAATATAAATCTAAGAAGTTCAGTGTTTTATGTTATCGAAAATTAAAGTGATTGGGTGGATGGGTAAGTTAAGATATTGATTATGTAAAATAAATTTTTTGCCACCGCGGCTATAATTAACGAATTTGATAATAATTTGATTACAATAGATTGAGGAAGAACATTAAATTATTATTTCTAGTTATATTACATACAAATTTAGAGATTACTAACTAGGAAATTAATTTATATAAAATAATAACTTCGAAACTGTCTAATTAACAGTTGATAATTTAAAGTACAATATTTTCTAATCTTAAGAATTTTGATGGTTAGAATTGAAACTAATCGAGCATAGTTACTGTTAAAAGGATCCTTACTGTACAATTTATTAAGGGTTCTTTCGAATGCTCGCGAAGCGGTTCTTTCTACATATACAGAGTTTACCTCTAATATAAATTCAAGGGATAGTTAATATAGCAACCAAAGTTTTTTCGAATTATTGTTATTTATAGAATCGCGCTACATCGAGTTTTGTTAGTTATTGTAAATAATATTATCAAAATCAATTTAAAAGCCGATGCTCTGCATAACAAGATTTTTGAAAATCTGAATTAGCAGATTTTCCAGACAACTTACTCTATAACGTCATTGTAAATATACTTAGTAAGAGCACTGTGCAAAATCTGAGGATAATCGTACAAGCCATTTTTGTGTTAGAAGTAAAATGGCAAAAATCAATAAATCATTGAGCGGTGGTGTCCTGGCCATGGTAACTCATTTCCCCTCTTTGTAGATGCGCAAAATTCCAGATTTCAAAACATGTTTACGTGCGTAAATGAATTAATATTAATTGTTGATTAATTAACATTAATCAATTTAAGTGAATATACTGTATTTAATAATTGTAAAAAATCATCAAAAAGTGATTAATAATAAAAGAGAAGCAAACAAAAAAGTATGATTGATGACATTCATTAAAAAAGCAAACAACGCCAGCAGATAACATGGCTCAGTGGATGAATGGCTGGTTTTCAGGCTAGAAAACCACGGTTCAAATCCCATGCAGTTCGTATAATTTTTTTAAATAAAATATTTAATATATTTCATAAATAAATTCTTTAATGAATGTCATTTATCATTCTTTTTTTATTATTTATTATTACTTTTTAATGATTTTTTACAATTGCTGATTACTGTACTTTCACTTATTAACTGGTTAATATTAACTAATCGACAATTGATATAAATTCATTTACGCGTTTTGTTTCTTGTATCAAAAGTCTAAATGTTTCTGTAAATATATCCCTCTCCAGAAATAATGTGTGGTGGGGGCCTAGTTCGAGAGGTTCCCCTCTGGTAGTCCCCATTACCGTTGGCCCCCAACAGATGGTTCAGGACTGTTTAAAGTTTTTCCGAATTATTGTTATTTATAGAATCGCGCTACATCAACAGGCAACTTACTTTGTGGCGTCATTGTAAATATACTTACTAATCACTGTAATCAATTAATAACTGAACGTACTGTCATTAATAATCCTAAAAAATCATCAAAAAGTAATTGATAATAAAAAAGAAACTAACAAAAAAGGATGATAAAATGACATTCATTAAAGAAGCAAAATACATGAACAGACAGCATAACCAACTGTAAGGCGCTCTGGAATTACGATTTCAAAACCCCCGTTCTATTCCCGGTTCGGGCAATTCTTTAATAGAATATTTAATATATATCATAAATAAACAATTTTTTTATAATTATAATGTTTATAAAAAGAAATAACTTACAATTAGATACTAATATGGTATGCATAATTATTTAGTTTTATTTTTATTTAACATAAGTACACATAGTTTAAACAACGACTATAAAATTAAGGGATAATTTTATGTAATTATTCCTTTTTATAAATATTATAGTTATAAAAATGTTTATTTCTAAATAAACAATTCATTAAGGAAACAAACGAAAAAGCAAGATAAATGACATGCATTAAAAAACATTAACAAACAACACAGCCGACTGGAAGCCGCGCTGCATATAAGACTACAAAACCCTTCATTTTATAGTTGTTTAAACTATAAAAATAAAACTAAATGATTATGCATGCCATATTAGTATTTAATTGTAAGTTATTCGTTTATACTGGAATGTGTCAAAGATTGATCTGCACTCTCGCGGCAAGTTATTAATAGAAATTATGCGGTAGTTCTGTTGCAATATGAATAATTACCAGAACACTAAACATATTGTTGAGAGGAATCTATGAATGACAAATACATTTTACTGACATTTTAAAAATTGTAAAATCTAAATGTTAGACTTAAAATTATCATAAACATTAACAGGAATATTAAATTTAATCTGTCAAAAATTAGAATCACCATTAAAATACAACACCGCAAAAACAACCGCTAAAAAGTACGTCATCAACCAGGGCATATCGAAGACATTTCCATAGAGTCACTGCATCTAGTTACCTAGGCCAGCTTGTCAGCCAGAGTACCGCAAACCGCCGCCATATTGGGGCAAACGAAGCACGAAATTGTTCATTATTTGTTCTGTATTGAATTTAATCAAATCCACGTTTACTTTAAAAGGTTTTTCTTATTCTGAAAGATCAAACCTCTAATATGTCAAACACGTAAAACGTGGTTTTAATTTGCCCATTATTAAAAATCACCCTTCTCTGCCCCAATATGGCGGCGGTTTGCGTTACTCTGATCGACCAGCTGGCCTAGGTGACTAGATGCAGGGACTCTACATTTCCATGCTGTACAGCGTCATCTATATTTATTGGTGCGTCCCAAAAAATATTATAATTAAAAAAAAATTGTTTCTGAAATTTTATTAAAAAGAAAATTACCGGAACTGGCAGTAGAACTCGAGTTTTGTAATCATCCAGCGAGCATTCCAGTCGGCCATACTGTCTTTTGCTTCTTTAATGAATGACATTTATTATCTGTTTTTGTTTGATTGTTTTTTATTATTAATTACTTTTTGATGATTTTTTACAATATTACTAATTACAGTACGTTCACTTATTAATTGATTAATATTAATTAATCAACAATTAATATTAATTCATTTACGAATGCTATTTGTGGTATTACTGGCTGAAACATCTCAGTTTCACTGAATATATCCCTCTCCAGAAATAATGTGTGGTGGGGGTCTAGTTCGAAAGGTTCCTCTTACCGCTGCCCCCCAGCTGATGATTCAGGACGGTTTGAATCTAGGCTTGATGATCAATCAGTCTCATAATGTAAAATTTCAATTACGGCTTGACCATTAATAATAGTTAACGCCGCTCAATTAATAATTAATAAGCCGTAGATCAGTTGTTAGGTTATGTCTTATGTGTTAGTTGAAGTTTATTAGATATTTAGTAAATATGTTCTATGCAATTTTCGAGATTGGCTGGTCATTAACGACATTGGTCAGTTTACCACATTATATTATACACTACATACTATGAGTTTTTAACCACATTTTCCTCATCGACCGGTAAATTATAATCTGTAGCTCCACTCATTTTAACGACTTTTAACAACACTGCACTAAATTACCTAACATAATGCAGCTCATAGCAAATTTGCACGAACGAGGTTGACGGTTAATTTGAAATTTACAATTCTTGATTCTTGAAAGCTAATTTCGGTGATAAAATTGAATTTTTAATAAAAATAAAATTAAAAATTTTAGTGATTTATTGAATCATTGTCGTAGATTGTTTTAAATACGAACAAAACCCGTCCTTTCCTATAACAAGAAAGGACGAAGAACATACTCTCAGAAAAAAGGACTGCCCTTCCGAAAAAAGGTCAGTTGGTAACCCTAATGCTAGTTAAATCTGTTAACTAAATCTAAAGGATCGTATCTTTCAAGTCTTTTCACATATTGCCTATCCAGTAATTTCACAGCAAGATTATTAGTATCAACACTGAGCTTTGCTTGATACTTTGCGCTAGCACTTTCAATTTCCTGTTTGATCGTTGGTAAGGGGATGTCTTGTTGGAGTAGCCAGTTAGGACCGGAAATTATCTGTTATTAGCATTACTATATTATTTTGAAAGCGCTGTAAAATTTCCAAGTTGGAATTGCTGGCAGTTCCCCACAGTTGGATTCCGTAGATCCAAACTGGCTGTATTATAGCTTTATAGAGAAGCACTTTGTTTGCAAGGGACAGTTGAGAATATCTTCCTAGTAACCAATACATTTGGAGAAGTTTTAAACCAAGCTGCAATCTCTTTTTTATTGTGTGGGTCTCCCAAGTAGCCGCCTATCTAAATGGACTGAGGACTCTAAGTACTTTGCACTGTCACTTTGTGGGATTGGTATATCATTGAACAGTACGGATGGGCAGGTTTCTTTTCTTAATGTGAATGTGAGGCTTTAATTACTTTTAATTGCTTTATGACCTGCGTTGAGTACACCACACTTTTCATTCCTATGAGTCATGTTTATTATTATATGTTTTCTTGTTCTGAGTGTTTCCAGTTTTTCGGACAGTTTTATTGTTAATTGCACCGCAACATTTTCAAGAAATGCTTACGAGATTTAAAATATTCAAACGCCATTGGTGTATTCTTACCGCAAAATCTAAAATTTAAATAATACCGCGATATTTAAAAAATATTCAAACTACGGTTGGTTGTTTTTTCTCAAGAATTTAAATTTAAATAAAATCGCAGATTTGTGTTTCACTTTGGCTTGAATTTAAAAATAAACAACTTTCACAACATTCTTTCGGAACTCAGGCGAAACTTAAAATATTCAAACGCTATTGGTGAATTCTTATCCCAAAAATTTTAAAATTAAATAATTCCGAAATTTTAAATAGTCAAACGAGATAAGCACTATTGGTTGTTCCAGATATTCGATGCAGTGGTAGCGTAAAGTTCTTTAGTAAGTAAACAACTCAATGATGTTGGGGAGCCATTTTGAATTTTCTAATATTGCGCTCATGGAATCGAATCAGATAATTAAAATTACCCAAATGTATTCGTTACAGAAATGATGTATTGTTTTCGTGATTTCCGCATCTCTACCACAATATAGTTCGCAGAAAATACAAAACATATTCGTTAATGTATAACGTTAATGTATAACGTAATTTTTGTCATTTCTTCAAAGTACCTGCTTCTTGACAGAATAATAATTAATAAATACTTTTATTTTGAAAAAGTCTTTACCTATGATTTACAGGGAACATAATTTCTCCATTCCTCAAATTAATGAAAAACAGCGGTATGCAAATAATTAGAGCATTTTGGCATATTTTAAAGATTGCACTATTACAGCATAAGGATCTTTAAAAAAATCAAAAAATTCTCTGAGGTTATCTGTCTGCTCTGCTTATTTACTTCGTTTAAGAAATAAGGAACAGACTTTTTCTATAATACGATGCAATCTCGAATTTTTGCTAAAATGTTTTATCGCATCGCAGCGAATTCTGTTCCGAGGAGATTAAATATTAAATGAACACTTTAATTTCCCTAAAACTTTCAATTTTTCATAAAAATTATTACTTAGAAATTCAATGGGAATAATTATGCTTGTAAATAAATAATGTCTTAATACTAATACCTATTCATTATTAAATGGACGGCTATGACAACCTTTAATTCAAATGAACGAACATTCATATCTATGTCTAGATATAAATATACACACATTTTTGTCTTTTCTATTATAAGTAAAAACCTATTTTACCTTGTTCTGATAGTTTTTTTGAGATTGTCAATGAGTTTTTAATTCTTATTAACAGTCTTTCTTTCAAACATCGAGTTTTACGCTAGAAAAAAATAGCAAAATAAGGCTACTAACTTTTTAGATTTAACCCTTAGAATTAATTTACACCATTGATTTCAATTTTTTATATACCGAAAATTTACACATAGTGACATCACTATTTCTAATGATTCATGTCATCAAAGAAACTCACAGACTAACAGCTTATAGGTCTTTAGTAAACAAGGCGCTAACCACTCCAATCGAAACGATCACATTTTGATAAAGAAATTTCAGTTATCAAACAATTAGCACACGCAGTTAGTTAGCACACCACCGTTAGTTAGTTAGTTGCACATGCATGAAGTTAGTTATGAAGAGAATATATATAATTAACATTCAAACAAAAGACACAAACTACATATCAATACCATACTTTGGCAAGATATCAGAAAAAATTTCAAATATACTACAAAAAACAACAATTACAAAATAACCTATAAAACCAATATCAGAATTTTTTCATCTTTATTCAATGCTAATGACAGAACACATCTAAAGACGTTGGTCAAAATTACTTTTTCAAATCTAAAAATTTTATTAGGATTCCAAATGCCATCAAAAATGCATCGGTCAAGTTTGATGCAGGGATTATAAAACACCCTGTATAACTCCGAGGAGATTACAAGCTTTGCAGATTGCAAGCTTTCGTATCCAGTAATGATTATTTCGGAATCTTTTGTATGATACTGTAACGAGTGCACTAAGTTGAAGCCTTAATTCTCTTCGTTTCTTTAAGCGTAGCATAAAATATACAAGATTTCCGTTATGGGTGCGGTAACTTCAAATCAAGGGTTATTTACAGCCTGAAATAGTTCAAATCAATTGTTAATTCTTAATATTCATTTTAACAAGGTTACCATTTGTGCAAACGATTATGTCTTCTCACGAGATCGTATTCTTTTTTAGTCACGTGTGTGAAACATTACTGTGCCTGCTACTAGACAAACAGAGAGCTATATTATCAAAGTTCTTCAACATTAAAATATCCGCAAAGGAACAAAACGCTTTTAGATCTATAATTTATGTTTTACGGGATACGATTATAGCTAAGTGGAGCTGCATTTTGATAAGCTGGTTTCGGGTTTGATAATCTTACAGTGTCTGAATTCTTTTATAAACATACAAAAGAGATTTCCATCTAAATTTGTTATTGGTAGCAAGAATGTCATGTTTAACATGTGATTGAGTGAAAAGTTTTGGAATATTAAATATTATATATTAAATTTTATAGGTTTTTTCCTTTAGGACATGCACATTTGTTGCTTCGAGGGAAAGGAAGGGTGTGTAAAAGCGCCCGTCTGGGCGGCTTTGCCGACTAGCCTCTGGCAATGAATTTGTTTCGCGTTTGGCAAGAATGCGAACAAATATGATCTTGATATCTTTGGTTTGATTTTCGAACAGTATCGTTACGCTAAGTTTATTGTTTAAACTCGTATGTGGAATTGAAAGTTATGGTAATCTGCTAACCTCTTTTTGTTTTATAAGTTGGGCTAATTTAACGCCAAAAGAATAAATGGTGTAGCCTAGTGTTTTGCGAAAAATTTAAGAATGTGCCTCGGCGGGGTTAACCCTTATTAAAGTTTGAGTGACTTTTGTGAGACTTTTCGCAAGTGACGAGTTAACTTCTTTAATCTTTTTAAATAAATACCTGAATCCAAAGATTTAGTTTTTTTTAAACAAAGGGTTCAGAGTTCAACTGCAGCTGTTCACGTTCCAGCTTCTGTCTTATATGCATCAATTGTGCACTATAAGTTTTTCCCCTATTTTTTTATTCTTTTTTAACATGTGTTTATAAAATAAACAATAAGTGCAGGTGAATCATACTATAAAAGTTAGAACATTTTGTGCCTAAAAACTTGCCATTCTACAATATATACTACACACTGAGTACTGCAATTTTGTACTTACACAATTGGCAAACACTTTGCAAGACCCAAATACCATAATTATATCAAATCCATAGACAATCATTAAATACATAGTAATTGGTAGATATATCATTTTTTCATTTTCTGTATAAATGGTTCTTAATAGGCGAAAGGTCTGCGAAAATACCATATAAAAGTCAAGACCCAAATTAAATAAAAGTGATAACCCGTATACGCTGTTAAGTTTATAGGTTATATTTAACAACATTTGACATACTTTTATGACATAGTTAATGTCACAGATTTTTTCATGATTTACAATACTTTTCAAATATCTATCCATATCTTGAAATTTGTATTCTAGTAACAACATATGACTAAAAAATAATAATTCTAGGACAAATCTGTAAAATTCTCCAAGTAAATGAAAAATTACTGATAAAACACTTGCAAGTGTTTGTTCGCGCGTCAAACATATACCCAAATGAAAAACAGTTATCGCGGAATATCCAAGCAGAATTGCAGTAAAAATCTTTTTGATAGACTTTCCATATTTGTCAATTCTAAGTTTGTTTTTATCTTTTTCAATTAATAGCATATCTTCCCAAATTTTTGCCAATTTCGGCCCGTATAATTCATTATTAAGAATTGCCATCAAATATACAATTTTATTGATAACCATTTCAATTAAAATTACATAATAAGAAGTAACTGCATTAAAATCCAGATCTAGGAGCATATAGTCAATTATAGACGAAGAAGAAACTATTATTGTCAGAATAACATAAAAAATGATTTTATAAATACTTATACGCTTTATTGGTTTGACGTGTTGCTTTGTTCCAGATCCTTTTAAATTAAACGTTGATAATCCCAGTAATTTAGATATATAAAATATAGGATGTAATATTGAATATGAATCTGACATGCTTGTCTTCCGATAGCTTTTTCTGTCTCTAAACTGGCACCAATAACAAAATACCATTAATAAATTTGAGCATATTACAATTTTCAATTAAATCGTTCATTCCAATTCAACTTTGTTGTTAATGTGAGTTCGTCTTATAATAGCAGTGTCCCGAGAGAGAGTCCTTTAATTTTATGGACAAAGTCACCATTTATATTTGTCAAGCCATCAAGTTTTGTCAATAAAAGTAAAACTTTGAGTGTTACGTAGAATGTAATGGTGGTGGTAGGTTGATTTATCTATCTGTTTTGAAACTCATTTTTGTTTTTTTACAAAATACGATGACAATGACGATCGGCATGCTTCGGTGAATTGATCGTATGTGTGTGTGAAATTTGAAACTAACTGACGAATTCCAAAGTGCTGACAATAGAGTGAACTTGCTGGTTATTCTTATGCTGTGCATTTGATACACTTTAAAAGCTTATATAATATGCACAAGATTTACGATAATGTTAAATCAAATTGTATTAACATTACTAAATAGGTAGTAATTGCTCCGATTATCTGTAAAAGTATTTAGTATATTAAAAACAGTAACTGCGAATAAATGCACATTTTTATATTGGTACCATCCCATAGTCAGTTTGGTCACCACGTTCTTGAACAAAATAAGTTACAAGCATCAACGATACTAGACATTAATTATTGAGATTGAATCTTTAAGCATTTAAATAAGATTTTATCTACAACAGCAATACGCTACAACTAACACTTCGTTAAGCTTACTAGAAGTTGACACCACAATATTCTTAAACATAATATATTATAACATATGGTATAAATTAACGTGAAATCTACGGTAAAGAAACCTCCAGCTGTAATTTTTATATCATAGTGTAATACTTGTAAGAAGAATGCATTGATCTAAAAGAAAACGTAGTTAATCTTTGTAAATAATAGACCACTATTCTGTAATCGAGACTTACCTCTTTCCTGACTAACGGATCTTTGACATTCATCATTACCTTCATTAAAGTATACTTTATAGCGTTAGCCTGAAATAAGTAGGTATATTATCCAAAAATAGTACTACTGACAAATCTGCCTAGAGAGCCTATTGCATTAAATATTACAGCGCTCTCTAGATAAGCATGATAATATTTCAAAAAACTCTTGTCATATTTTTGTTTATTTCTGTTAAAAACCTCTTGATTACAACATTAAATATGATCTTTAACAAAAATGCTTATTTTCCTATAGCAAAGGGGCGCAAGAGCTTAGCGCAGATTTATCAATCGATATAGGTTATTATAGTCGTTGCGAAAGATTAACAAATTTGATCTCTTTGTTAATATAATATAATAATAATAATAACTACAACCCATAGCCTGGAAACCAGGCCCCAGAAGCTATAAGCTTGTGCGGAAGGGGGCGATTATTATTATTACGTAGGCCCTAGGTGTAAAGGCTTTCTAAAGCCATTTAGATTAATCAATTAAAGGTTTTTATAATCTGCCTCCACCTCGTCTATGATATTCTCTGATAATTCTAGTTATTTTAATTTTACTTTAGAGGTGAAATTTGTTAAAGCTCAGAAAGTAGGAATTGCTTTCTTTTTTACGGTTTTATCGTTTGGAAGAATTTTTAAAAAAAGTCTTTTTAAGAAAAGTTTTTCTAAGTGCAGACGCATAAAAAAGCATCATGTGGCCACCTGCAAAATATCAAGTCAATATTAATATCAACTTCCCAAGACGCAGATTTTAGGCGGTAATGTCCCGCAAATTTAAACGGAATATTCTAGAAAGTTTTCTTACGCGGTTATTTCCTGATTGGCCGAAGAAATAATAATTTCGTTCGGATAGGTTGATTTAAATTCCACCGTTTTCTTAAAAAATATCACGCCACGAAAAATCCGTACCCCCAAGGAGTTAATTAGCTACAGGCAGTCGAGTACAGAGTCTAATAGGATCGACAAAGGGCATAAGTAACGGGCCGGTCGGAGAACGGTTTCTTGCGCTGACCTGGGGCTTCATCTCGGAGAAGCCCCCGGTGAAGTTTTATGTTAGTCCGTGCCCTAGTTGTTACCGTTTTCATGTATAAAAAAATTTACAGTTTGAGAAATACGACACAGAGTCAGTTTTGCCGAAGGCAATTGAATACAGTACGTTTTCAGTCATCAGGTAGACGGATTAGTTTAAATAAGGTGCGGAGTTTTGTTAATGTTGATTCAGTATGATACCGTGATCTAAAAATTGATTAGACAGGTGATAAAGAGAACTTTGCAGGAATTTGATAAACAAATTATGTGTGAAATTTAAAATGAGTTCAAATCAATAATCTAATACTGCCCATGAATTTACAGTTAAATGCAACTAGTGGTTGTTAATGCAGTTTTAATTCTTCAAGTTGATTTAATTAATTATCGATTATTATTAATTAATTGTTAGTAAATTATCGAAATTTTAGAAGAAGTTTAACCTTAAATCGCGTAACGAAATGTTTTAATAACCAATAAGATTATTCCGAGGATTTACAATTTAAAATCTATAAGAAAATGCAATGGTTAGTTAATTTTGAAAATAAAGAATTTAACTTTTTGGTTTATTTGTGCCGTAATCATTTAGAACACTGCCCATTTCAGTGTTGTATTAATAAAAATCATCAAGGAAATAATATTATCATATCACCAGACATAAACTTGTATTTTTTGGTAATCTTTCCTTAATAACCAATAAAAGTGGTTGTTGAACTTATATGGTTTTAGTTATTCATCATGAGATTGCTAATGAAATTGCAATTAAGTGACAATTATTGTGAACTTTCGTTCGTTGATCCTGGGTGGAAAAGCGGTATCAGCGATTATACTTTCCAATTTCTTCCTGCTTCATATCAACAGTTTATGAAGTGCTTTGCATTTAGTGTTAAGTGAAACAAGGGCATTATTGTGCAAGTGTTGTTTTTTTGAAAGTTGCAAGAATTGTAAAATTCTACTAATGTATCAGGAATAAATGATAATTGTTTGATTAAAGTAAGTCTTATGTAAAAATTATTTGTACCATTTTCCCTTTTTCCTTTTTACAATTCGTAAGCCATGGAACTCACACCTACGCCTGAATTATAATTTGATATTAAGAGATGTTAAAAGTCGGAGCATTACAGTAAGTATCGTTTTTATGAGCTTTGCAGTAAGTTACAGGTTACAGTGACGTCCATCGCGCGGCGTATGTTCAGTATGTTGTTTGGATTCAGTAATTTAGAGTAACGGAACAGTTACGTTTCAAGTTATAAACTAAAAAGCCTTGCCTTCGATGAAACTAAACAACTAGTGAAGATGAGTCCCTGGATAAAATTACAAGCCAAGGATGGACCGCCACCCACCACGCCTACCGGTAACAATGTTGGCGGAGCTCCATTCATTGATCCTGTTCCTAGTGGAAGCCACACTACTGTCCAAGTAAATTGCCATTTGTCAAGGAATGCCAATTTACCTTGGATGAAGTGGATTTAGAAGACCGAGGAAAGAAAATGAAAGATGGGGTAAGTCAAACTTGTCAAAAAATGTCTGAAAGGAAAAACCTGCAAGACCGTATTGTTAATGCATACGGTTGGTGATAGTGTTGACGAAATAATGGAAACGCTGGAACTTCGTTTTTGTCAACCAGGGATTATCACGCGCAACTTGTGAAACCACCCACAGAAGCAAGTGTGGATTTACTAGTAGACTTTTGAGTGATAAGTGAAAAATCTGACTGTGACAGCTGATACACTGTAACGACTAGAGTACCTAATGAATCTTCAGTTGATAGACGAGCTTATCCGACAACTGAGCCCATTACTGTGCCTGTACTGGAAAAACCATTTTGTGAAAAAGAAATTAAGCTTTGCAAACCTTTAAGATTTCTTTATCTGGCTTGAACAGAAAGTCACAGCTGCAATGTGTAACGAGCCCAAATTTGAAGTTATTTATTTATTTTCGTTTAAACTTCCAACCCTCTGTCTAATAATGAATCAGTGAAAAGAGTCATTTGTTCTCTGTGATGAAGATTTTACTGCAACCATGATAAAGAAGTCGTTGGCTCAAGAGCTTGAACTGAAGGAAGGGAAGGTGGAGCCGAACCTATTGAACAGTAAAGTTTTTTGTGGTGCCGTTTGGTTTTGTTTTGTACCGTTTGGCATATATCCATATTTGGCTTATATTGGTCTATTCCGCACCGTGTTGCGTTTTTGAGGAATTGTGTGCCTTTATTACGTAGTGTCTGCAATACCGTTTACATTACCGTATCGAATTGCTTTTTTCTTAGGGCATTGTGTGCTTCTGTTTCATCTAGTTGGGTCATGTTATTTGCCGTTTCGTTAGAATCTGTCTGACAATTTC
Source organism: Agrypnus murinus (assembly GCA_929113105.1). Taxonomy (NCBI): domain Eukaryota; kingdom Metazoa; phylum Arthropoda; class Insecta; order Coleoptera; family Elateridae; genus Agrypnus; species Agrypnus murinus. The sequence goes on along the minus strand of OV816030.1, from coordinate 69,980,730 downwards.
GCTTAAAGTCCCGACTATTGTGCGACAAGTAGCGCAATATAAAAACCTGGTACACTCAGCTGGGTCCAGTAGAATTCTGGCAATGCTTGATTTTGTGGTTTTATATCGTTTGAGACCTTTTGGTTTACCGTTGGTTACCGTTGGAGAGTTTTCTAGCGTTATTGCTTCCACTAAGTCTTACCTAAAATTTACTAGAAATTCTTAGGGTCCCGGCGATCCTCATTCAGATGTTTGATTAAAGTTGAAACAGTGGGGTGGTATAATTTGTCTACTTACATTTTTAACCCTTATTCTTATCATCTTTTTGATTATTTGTTCCTCCATTCTTGCAGTTTGGAATCGTTTCTCTTTTTATCGTTTGGCTACCTGCGGAGAGTAATAGCTCCGTTTTGATGTTTTAGTTAGTTTGATGTTGCGAGTTACGTCAGTAAGTCCCATTTAGTTTACTAGGACGCTAGTTCTTTTGCTAATTGGTTACGCACAGTGTGACAGTTTGAGTATGTAGTGAAACAATTGGGTGTTTCAGCTTTTTATTCATTATTATTTCTGTTTAAAAGGCAATTGGGCAAGTATAACGAGCTCAAATTTGAAGTTATGTATTCCGCTTTGTTTAAATTCTCAACCCCCCGATATAAAAATGAGTTAAGGTCAACTCGGGGAAGTGCATACCCTGAATTTCAAAGTTAACTTTAAAATCAAGCTAAAGATTTGAAATTATCGTATTAAATAGTTTTTTAAGCATAATCATATTTTTACACCGTCAAGCAATGATAATCTGTAAGTTTCTTCATCTAAAACTTCACATTAGTTAATTTAAAAAAATTAAATTAGATAGTAGTTACAGAAATGCACTTACCCCAGGCTACGGGGCAAGTGCATTTTAGACCTCTATCTTTCTATTTAGGTGTTAATAATGGTTAACTGAGGCAAGTGCATAAAATATATAAAATTCTGAATCGGCCAGTTTTTTCAGAACTTAAATATCTCTAACAATAAGAAAGAAATAGACAAATTACTAAAATTAATAAAATTAATAAAACTTGAAAGATTTTATTAGAAAAATTATAGGAGTATCAAAATTAAAATATAAACTTCTGAAAAACACTAACAATACAAAATAACTTTGTTATAGGAACTTTGTACGGAAAAAATATTTATTCTAAAACTGGCACTGGATTCTCAAACACATAGTGACCTTTGGAATCTACTTCAAAGTCCGGAATAGCTGTGTTCATAATATCATGCATTGGGACAGTCTTATGAAACTTGAAAGTCTTCTTCTCTTTATCTACAGAACGCAAATATCTAACAAAACACTCTTCTGAATCATATATTTCTTTGATTGCGCCTAAGTAAATTCCCACAGTTTTTTTGGTAGATTCGTACTTGACCAAAACGAAATCACTTGGTTTTCTTGGCAAAACTGCAGTTTCGGCAAAATCTTCTTTATTATTGGAGTTAAGATCTTGATCAACCGTTCGAAACGAACTAGTACCAGTTTCTGTAACTTCCAAAGTTATTGATTTGTTTGGTTTTAAGAATGGAAATACACTGTTTTCGGGATCACTAATTTCCAAATCTGTCTCAGGATGGATTTGTAGATCGTCTATTTCAAACTCTGTTGTAGTTGGAATTTCTTCTCCCACATCTTGGTCTGATTCATCATTGCACATATCAAATTGCACTTCTTCCTCATCAGACGATGATGACACTTCAAACTTTGACTTTTTCTTTTGATTCACTTGAGTCTTCTTTGGTTTTTTATTCTTGTCTTTGACTTTTTGTTCCTTTTTTTTCTTCTTTGGTTTTGTTTCTCTTCTTTTATAGTTTTTTTTTGCTTTTCGGCGTCTTCTTTCTCTTTTAAAATTTTCATACACTCTTGAGATGTGATGACTTTTGACCCCAAACACACTTTGGTTTTCTTAGCTGGCTGATCTCTCTGATTATGGGAGGAAATAGTTGATAGTAGCAATTTTTCAAAAGTATTCAGTGTTGCCTACCTGCTCTTGGTTACTTGTGACTGCGGTAACGTCATCGATTGCGATGGCTGTAACCTGATCATTTTTATCTCCTTCAGAAACTGCAATCAGATTATCAGTTTCAGGTGCTAAGAGCTGATAAATTTCGGGTGCTGCAACTTGGTCTATTTCGTGTGCTGCAGTTGGAGCCATTTCGGATGTTGCAACTTGAGCAAATCCGAGTTTCAATGATTTTTCCCACCGTTCTAAAGATAGTTGGTCAAATTGTTCTCTAGGAATGACATCCTTATTAAACGGAAAGATGCCAGCTTTCCTGAAGCCATTTTTAATAATGTCAGTGTCCAAGTTTTTCCATATTTCTCCTATTTTAATCGTCATTAATCGTTTGGAAATTTTCTGACAGCCTTGTTGTCTCAACCTTGTGCACAGATACTCATCCCACGATGATTTAATGGGCTTAAAAACTGCCAGATCGAGCGGCTGGAGCAAATGACTTGAATGAGGAGGCAGTAAGAGAATTGTTACATGGTTCTTCACAGCCAATTCCACTAATTTTAAACCAACGTGAGTTGCATGGCCGTCGTAGATCAGAAGAACGGGATTATCAGCGGACGGCTTTGCTGCTTTTACAAAAGAGTGTTCAAAATAATTGAGGAATATTGAAGACTCCATCCAGCCGTTTTGAGTAGCAGCAAATGTTGAACCAGGAAATCCTTCATTGTCATTAGGAATCCATTGGTTCCAAACATTCTTTGCTTTGAAAATAAACAATGGAGGACACTTGTCTCCCGTTGCACTGCAAGCCAGTAGAACAGTGGTGTTTTCTCTTCCAGGGCCACTTACAGTTCGTGTAGCAGGCAATCCTTTTCCTCCTACTATTTTCGTTTTAGAAGGATCGTGACTGAACGCCGATTCATCAAGGTTCCATACATTTTTTGGCTCGATATTGAGTTCTTCCAAAGTTAATTTTAGTTGGTCAAAATAATTGAATATTACAAAAGGATCTTGAGCCTTTTTTCTGGCCACTTCTACATTTTGCGGTTTTTTAATGCTTAAACGTTGTCTTTTTTTGAAACCCGACCACCACTCTTCTCCAGGAAAATTATTCTTGAACTGGTTTGGTATCTTTTCTTCAATGATATAATCGCTTACCAACTGCAAAACGTTTTTCTTCGACAAGCCATAGCCGTATTTTTCCACTAGTTTTATGAGTCGACCCAGTTGATTCTCAGCTTCTGGAGATAAAGCTGTTGGTCTGCCAAAAGTTTTTGATTTCACACCCCTTCTGTTTTTAACGTGATCAGCTATAGTAGGTTTTGGAATAGAAAATCTTACTGAAGCCTCCTTCAGTGTAAGTCTTTTGGATTTGACGGCATCAACAGCATCTTGAAGGTTCTCAGGAGTATAATTTTGGCCTCTATTGGTTTTTCTTTGGTAATTTCGCACCATTTAGATTTCTAAAAACAAAAAGAAAACCCTTTTCAAAAACCTAATTTAAAAAAAGCGCCAAAATTAAAAAACGGGGCAAGTGCATACGCGTATGCGCTTTCCCCATGGTGTCAAAACGCACTTACCCCTTGATACATTTTAGAGGGGAAAGAGCATGTTTGCCAATTTCAGGTGCAAAGTCATTAAACATTGTAAAAACAATATAAAAAATGAAAAATTCGATTTAAAATTAAGATACTTACCATATTTTGAAGCACAAGAAGTCACTTGAGAGTTGAAAAAACAACTATAAACAGGATACCACGTGAACAAAATGAGACCAAAATGAACACTGTTTTGATGCACAAAACTTGTTTAAGTGAGATGCAGTGTGACCACACTAATGATCACACTAAAAGAAAGTATCCAAGGAACACACCAGAAAACCAACTGTTGCATAAAATTGATTGTTATTATTATTAGAGCAAGAAAATGCACTTCCCCCGAATATGCACTTCCCCGAGTTGACCTTATTCCGGTCTTCAAATATTATTTACAATAACATATGCACCCTTTTCTACAAAATATTATTAAATAGGATTTTATTTAAAACTCATAGCAGTTTATGATACGAGTCAAACACCTGCTAGTTTAAGACAAATTCTAGTTAGATTGAATATTCGCACAAAGGAATACAGTGTTTTTGAAAACTTAATTCATGGTTGCTAGGTAGTTTAATAGCTTTATAAAGTAGCTGGTGGTTGTTAAGGTTGTTCTAGCTTTACAGTTAATGGCTTTTATGCTTTTATAATAAAATAGAAAAGAGAACTTTATCTAATTTTATTATTGGATATGCATGTTGTCATAATTAGATTTGAGTAGTTACACAACTATATAGTTATACAGCCCCTTTTAAAAATTTCCAAAACGTATGCAGAGTTTACCCTTTTCTGGGAATTTCTATTTGAGTGTAGGAGGTTTTCCTTGTTATATGAGTTGAATTTAACAAAGGGAATGAATCGTAGGACCAAATTTACTTTGAGGAATTGAAAGATCTATACTGTCTGGGTTGCACGATTAAGAAGAGTGTTCTGTATTATTATTAGATATTATGAATACGCCATTAGTTGCGCGTTTTAATATTAACGAGTTAACTTTCATCATCTCCTTTGTAGAATGATTAGTAAGATTCTCGTCGTGTTTCTTGTTGGATCTCTGGTAGTACTAAAACAGAACACAAGCTGAAAAATGCCAATAGATCAGAAATCTCAACTTGTCCGTTCATTTGCATAAGGCTAAAAATTTGTAGAAAAAGTGAAATCAGCTTGCAATTTCACTGAAATCCCATCAGGATGCCAAATCACAGATCTCTTTCATTCTTATTTCTTCTGCAGTTCTAAAGAAGAAACTGGACTAATCTGGAGTTTCCAGAAAGCAAGAAAAGCAGCAATACCCACCTGAGAATAATTGACGAGATATGGACAAAGATGAAAATTCTGCGGATCTCTACTGTCATAAATTGAAGTATTTTCTAAAAGGGGTTTTGCCACGAGCTTTCACCTGAGCAGGTAGCCGGGAAAAATGATTGATTGTGGAATTTCCCCATTTGGTAGTTACCAACTTGAACACGCTCGGAAATTTCGTATTGTATTCCTAAATCCAACGGAATGTCCCTGAATGACGCTGTTCTTCAGCGATCGCAGTGGGTAAAGAACAAGAATGCAGAGTAATTTAGACAAGAATTTGGATCTACTGTGGGTGCTGTCGTCTAATGCCACAATTACCCTGAAGGACAGAACTCTTACCGATGAAACAATTTTCTCTGTTATGGCTGAAGCTGAATGAATAAGCATATTAATGGAAACCACGAGTATCCTGAGGCCACCCGGGAAGTTCAATGAAGGTGAACTTACTCACAGAAGACGGTGGATGATTTGTTAAGTTCTGGCTGATTATTTTTGGAAAATATGGATTAAGTTCCTTCTATCGTTAGTACTTCGTCAAAATGGCATGTTTGAGAACAGGATATTTAGGTTGGTAGTCGAGTCCTCATCGTTTCTATCCGAAACACTTTTTTAGGCAAGACAATATTTATGTCTTTTTTTACCGTGTTTTAACGAAAGCTACAGGAGAGATTTACGGTAAATTGGTGCATCGAGATTTGGTGAATTATTTGGTAATTATCTAGATTGTCTGGCTCCACAGTGTCGTGGAGCTGTTAAAGGACCATTCAGGGATTGGGACAGTGACGTTCCGTTTATATTTTTTTGAGTTACCTAATCAATAGTTTTGATGCGAACTCTCAACACATTACTCAACACAAATCAATACAAATTTAATTCCCTTTTTGTTCTGTTCAAACAAATATTACACCTACAATCTAGACTTAAGTTAAAAGGAAATAAACAGCCTTCGATTTCTGTTATTTTTATAGTGATGTTTCTTATTATTACACTGATTGTGAAAATTAAAAATTGATTATTTTCAATCCTTAACGAATGAAATTATTAAAAGATAACCCAGATAATCTAGTAAAGTTCCAACTGTTAGAAAATGACTCGCCTCTTTTGATAAACAATCGCTACTTTTAAATTGCAAGTGTGAATGTGAATTATCTCGGCTATTAGCTTATTTAGACTTATGTAGCTGCAATGTAATATAACTTGCACATATCGCACTCATTTCAATTGTTTAACGATTTAGTTTATATACATTGATATCCGCGCACGCACTCATAGGGCAGTGATGGCGAACCTTTTTGAGCAGTGGGTCAAATTTTGTTCATTTTTTTAATACTAGGCTGTAGGTCACTGAGTCAGTGGCGTCACTTGGAAGGGGAGGGAGTAAAAAGGGTACCAATAATTTGGAAACACCGAAAATTTGTTAACAGACCATATTTATCAAACCATTCGGTTTGATATGGTCTGGAACTTGTATCGTTTGTTTTTATTTTTTAAACCGCTGACAATACAGGGCTACAACTAAAAATATTTATATTTAGAATACAATAATTTTAGAAAAAAATTCTTATTAACTTACTTGTTATACATACATATTGCAGTATATATGCATAGAAAGAAAATTCCAAGTTCTGGGCACCAATTATAATTGAGGTGAAATTCAATAAAACAATAGTATAAATATATCACTACAATATTTTTTAAAATTTTTAAATAACAATTTTGCCCTGTCACTAGCTCAGATTTATTCTCGGTTAAGCAATCGACAAATATCTCTTTTATCTGAAATAAACCAACCTTACCTTGCCAAATTTTGTATCAATGGGTCCACCTGTAATGATGACACCTGGGCTGGTAAAATTGTAACAAGCTGCTAAACAAATTATTTCCACACAAGAAAAAAAATAAACAACAAACAAAATCCACAATTATAAATATAAACACAATTTTATTTAATCATAAATAAACAAAACATAAAAAAATAATGGGAGAGAGACTAATTACTCTACTAACTACCAATTAGCCTTTTTTTTATTGTTGGGGATTTCTACCTACTTTTTATTTTATCTAATCTACAAATCCAAAATCAAATAAAAATTAAATATTTTTTTATAAAAAAAAATTATTTCAATTTAGTAAATTTTCTTTTTCATGAAATTAGGTTAACCTTTCTCAAAAATTTTTAATTATACAGTTATATTCTTTAATAGTTTCAATGTAATATAGTTCGATATCTCTTTAATAAAATGTTTGTCCGAAATTATTTTTGACTAGCCAGTATAATTAATTTTAAATCACTTACGATTTTCTGCACACTAGATACATCCTTTAACCGATCCCAGGAACAACAGACTGCTTTAATAACCACTGCCAACCTCTTCACTGGTGGAAGTGTAAAATTGCTTGATTGCAATAAAATTAAATCTTCTTAAACTTTTTTTATCAGATTAAACTTTTGATCTGATATGAAGCCATCCAAATCGATTCTATAATTTATATTCTTCTTGAAATTATGACGATAGCGTAAGTTATATATATTTTTCTTGCACGAAATCTTATTTTGTTTTATATCCATAACCTCCCTTTATTTTTTAAATTATGAAAATGCATGTTTTTAAAGGTTAATCAACATAGAAGCAACACAACCTCCTCTCACTGCATTCTGGAGATTACTGATAGTTTTTCTCATTGTAATTGACATTAAAAACATATAGAAACAAAAACAATATAATACTATCAAGTAATCCATGGATTGAACTGTCATTTTTCAATAAAATATAAATTTCTTTAAATTTTTCATTTGATTACATAAAAAGAAACCCCAACACTTCCTTAAAATAACAATATAACATTTCTATCTAAAAAACGCAACAATAACTTACAATATGAGTCGAACAAACCAAATTCACACGGTCGACTAAAATTGTATAAATTTCCATTTAAATAGGTCCACATACCAACTTTACCTGTTAATCTGTACACAATATGTTTATTTAACTTTTCCCATTAGTTTGACATCAAAAAACAAATACTTAAGATACAAAATTAAATAAAAATGAAATTTTACTATCAGCACAGGTCTGTGGACATTTTCAAATTGAATTGGCTAAAAAAACACACATTGAACTACAAAAACTTTATATAGCTTACACAGCCAAGATGTTAACCAACAAGACTCCAACAATAACTTCATAAACCTACATAAATTAAATTAGAACTGTGGCTCGACAAACCAACACTAGGAACCGTAAAAAGAAAAATCACCCATTCTTGAAAATTAAGTAAGGTAAGTAACTTTTATATATGCAAATCTACTCATAATAGCCCGTTTTATTTAATTATAGGTGCATTTTATCAAATCTGAGCTATTGACGGAAGATTAAGAAAATATTTCAACGTACCAGTCGTTGTATTAAAAGTTACCATTATAAAGTTATAACATATACACACTTAACTAGTATCCTTTTGTTGAAATATAAAACTTTTTATGCATGTTAACATAATATGAATAAATTATTCCACTAAAGAAACCCATTTTTAAAATTGTTTTTAAAATTTGAGGTTATTTAATGAATAGATCGGAACGTTAAATAACCTTGCATGAAATGTAACTTTAACAAGAAAATATCACAAATAGGATGTATTTATCTAAATTCCTGTATTTAGCTGGCTTCAACCGTACTTTTGAAACTATAAAATAAACCTTTTAACATGGATTAGTTTATGAACGCCTGAAAGATAGGCAACCCAAATTACCTATATAAAATTTTTAACTGCATATAACACAACAATATGTATATGAGAAAATTTAATAATAAAGAAAATACAATAAAGTTATTATTAAACACTTCTAGACGCTTACGCCAAGGCTGCCAATTACTTCAACACTGCGAGTTGGTACAGTTACAGCCAAAAAAACCTGGGCGCTTATTTGAGGTTACATAACTTTTTTTGTAAATTTATTGTTTATAGATCAGGCTTTTGATCTACTACTATTACTATCGATACACAAGGCGTCGCCTACCTAATAATTTCCAATGAGGCTTTGAATTTCAGGTTCAGAATTTTAATTATGACTCATTGAGTAACAATAATCTAAACCTCTTGCCCAGATTTCTTTGGGTGTAACTGTACATCCCCGTTCTACGATATAATGAATATGAGCGCCAAGTTTATGACCGACTGTCATGACTCATACACAGGTGCAGTGATGCGATAGAAAATCAGTTAGACAACGTACACTTGGAAATATATTTTTTATAAATTCGACCTTAAATATTTATACTTAGATTTTTAATATTTTCGATTGGCTGTTCTCTCTTTTATGATATAAAAAATAAGTTTATAAAAATCAAGCCGTGGGTCATTTAAAAAGCCTTCGTGGGTTAGTGTTTGACCCGCGGGTCATAGGTTTGCCACCACTGGCCAAGGGTCTTGGTTTGGAAATTGCATATGCGTGCGATAATTTCTGTATCCCACTTTTTGAGTGAATAACTATTAACTTATATGCGTTTTTAAGTATCCACAACACAATAAAAATCCAATTAAATCAGCCAAATAGAACATGGTCCATAGTCCAGGTCTCATATACACGTAAAACATACTAACTTTGATAATAGTCACTATATGAAGTGTACAGTTCAAATATAGTTGTCAACTAATTCAATCCACAGTCAATAAGAATGAGTAATGCATACAACTTGTTAAAGAACGGTATTAAAAGAAATAACTCTTGTTGAAATTTTAGCACGCGTGCTGCACTAGGACAATCGTGACTTGAGGTAATCTATAATAATAAAAAATAACATCAGTTACCATAAATGCTATTCTTCCTTTACAGTAATACATTTTGAGCATATCTATTTAACGCTTTACATCTGTTGAATATTAGGACAATGGGATTAGTGGTTTGCATGTTTGCTTCATAATCCAAAGATCGCAGGTTCGATCCCCGGCCGAGCTGGTAATTTTTCATAGAGGAGAAAAATTTAAAACATGCCTTCTAGTCGGATAGGAAGTAAAACTGTAGGTCCCGTGTCAATGCGATGTTTGGCTCGATAAAGATCCCTACTGGGGGTGGAATTCCCCCAGATTCGGCTAAATTCTAGTAGGGTCGGCCAAATGATCATAGGAATCGGTGCCATGAGGTACGAAGGATGCTCCGCCATCCTGATTCCTCGCCCAAAAACAAACAAACAATACTTCCATTTCAATCCTTACACATTCCTTGTAAATATTGCACAGATAATAATAGGATGTAAAGAACAAGTCTTCTGCATCTAATGAATATGCACAGATGTCGTACAAGAAAGCATACAAAAGTGGCGTAATACCTGTTGCTATTTGAAATATGCAAAATAGTCGAGCATAATTATTTTTTAACACTACCCCAATGACAACAAATCTTTTGTCACACTCCATGATATTTGCCCAAAATTCTTGCAACTGAGTTTTATACAACATTCTATGACTTATTAGGACAAAAGCTAAATCTATCCAAAAGAATTTTAAAATTGTCAGAGTGTATTTTACTATTACAAAAGCATTCCCTGATAAGTAAAATGTTATAGATAGGAATAGTCTAAACGTGTTAGTAACAATAAAGTAGCACAATACTAATAATAATAATAATAATAATAACTACTACAACCCATAGCCTAAACCAAGGCCCCAGAAGCTATAAGCTTGTGCGGGAGGGAGGGGGCGATTATTATTATTATGTAGGCCCAATGTGCGGCTGCAGCCGACTTACAGATGAAACAGCGCAAATCCCACATTTGTGTCACAGCTAAGGAAAACTGCAGAAAACCTTAACCAGATCTGCCGGCACCGGGAGTCGATCGCGGACCGCTTGGGTGAAAGTCCGGCACGCCAGACATTACACTACCAAGGTTGACTAAATATCCTAGCATATGATATTTGATCTTGGTAAACATTCTGTTTACCAACCATTGATATTAAAAGAAATTAAACCAAGGAATCTAGCTAAAACATATACTGGATGAAATGCAGTATAAGCATCATCTTCAGGCATATTGCTCTTTTTTTTTCTTATTAATGACTATTTCTGTCCAGTACTCCTTTGATCTTTAATTGTAGTAAGTTACCTAACTTATTGATGGACACTAAGCTAAGTATTTAAAAATATTGAGTAATTGAAGTATTATCAAATCAGAATCTGTTTCTTTAACACAAAAGATCAATTAAACAAGCAGCAGTATACAGGTAGGTATATTCTATATTAAATTCTATAACTGTTAAAATTATTATATCAATACATAATAGGTTTAGGTCACGCTATAATCTTTAAAAAGGTGTTTCTCAAAGACTAATGTATACTAAAGCAAGATTTTTTTAATCCATACCTAACAATACCACCCATACTGTTGAGTGGGTGTGTAAATATTGTAACAAGAGAGAAAAAGAAAGAACCTCTTCTTCACACAACAAATGGAATATTCTACAGCATTCGAGAGAATGACGCATCGCACCAAGCATGTAAACCAGACGCGGTTTATCTAGCGCCTTCCAGAAATACATAGTAGGTTCCAGCGGCTTCTGGTACGATTATATGAGGGTATAAAATCGACTTCGCGGATAAAAGAGGGGCAGTCAACAGCGAGTCATTAACTGTGTATCACGAAATAAATAGTAAATGTAAAGATAAATGTTGTATTAGAAATTCATTATAGTTTTAGTGGTTTATAATCATAGCGTTAATTTATAGTGTATTCATTAGTGTTTGTAAATAAATATTTCTTATTAATAGACGATTTAAATAGCACTTTTGTTATTATTTTAAAAAGAACGTTACAATATCTAGATCTAGAACACTCAAAGAACCCACATATGTGGGTTAATCCAGCAATAAAAAAAATAATCAACAATATCGTTAATTTTGTTAATTGAAACTGCATTAATGGTATTTTTAAATAAAAGGTGATTGTTATTACAACTAATACAAACTAAAAAACTAAAAATGGCGACGTAGATTATTTTTTTGTCATTTAACTAGTAATTTGTTGAAGTATGACAAATCAAACTAATATATTATAACGTTCTTTTTAAGGTATACTAAAGGTGCTGTTTTAATTGTCTATTATCAAGAGAAAATATTTACACTAACACTAATTACACATAACTATAATTTATTAACAAACTTAGACTAATGTAAATTACAGAAATATTTATTTCAACAATATTTATGTTACAATATTTTATATTGAGGTGTTATCTAGATAAATAAAAATATGAATATAGTGTTGAATTGAAATGGCTAGCTTTAATAAAAATATAACAGCTCAAATAGTTTTTCTTTCTCCCAATAGACTAACTCAGGTTTAAGATTTAATAGAGCATGAGATAAACAAACTATAAAAATCTTTTTTGATTCTTGCACTTGGAAGTAAAGGGACTTACTACCATTGCACTTGGAATTCTGCAGCTGGATAAACAGCAATCTTAAATTCTGTATATAAAGAAAATAAATGTATGCTTGTATAAACACTAACACAAATAAACACATAGATAAATTGAAACACAGATATTTTATTTTTATTAACAATAAATAAAATATTTGTCAACAAAATAAAACAATTGTTTAAATTAGAAAAATTAGAAATAGGAAGAAAATCTTCCTTGAGCTTACTCAAATGTTTTTGTTATGATTGCCACCTGACATGGGGGTTGCAACCGATCTCCATTTGAACAAACTGACATCAAATAAATTATTCTTGTGAATAAACAAGTTGAAATTGTCTAAATGTTACGACCTTGTCATTTAAAAAAAACCTTTCAAACAAGAAAAAATAAATTCTGAATTTAAATAAAATGCCTTTATGCTTTTGTTGTTCTAAAGTGAACCAATTCCTTTTAATTTTGATTTACCTTGTATATAAACGTCAACGAATCCATTTCAAATCTTTTACAATTGGTACTACAGCATTGATCCAAACAGCTGACTTTCAAAAAATTCATACGAGTCAATTATACAAATCAATAATGGAAACAAAAGAATCTTCTTTATTTAATTTAAATAAATCGTTCACAATTCCATATAACTGTTGAAGAACGAAAAAAATCTTCTTTAAATTTATGTCTCAGGTAACAATTCAATAACATTAACACTTTGTTAAAATTTGCCGGTTAACTTCCAACGCAAATATCATATGGTTTACAATAACCTTACTTTTATTTCAGAAAATTCTTATGCGAGCCGACGCGATGTCTTTCAAATACGTTTTGTCGACTGAAATGGTTAATTTTTCGAAGCCTTTTTATACGTTTCCTCCAAAACAGTTGAAGAAACAGCGAAATTTCACAAACAACGGCACATCACAAATATCATGACGTCACTAATAGAAAATATGCGTTCAAAAATAACCCTAAACTAAATTCGAAAAAGACAGAAATGTAGCTCGAAAAATAACAATTAAAACAACATCAGACACTTATAGTCTAAAATCAACATTAACTGAGAAAATTAACAAAAACGACCAACGGTCAAAAAATCTCATTAAAACTCCAGCTATACCTGTACAAGAAATGATTACATGGCTACCCAAGGTAACTCATACATATGCAGTTTACATAGAAAAATATTTACAATAAAAGAAAAAATCCGTTTACACGTTTTTAAAAGTCAAACGATGCTTTGCAAGACTCCATACAAATAACACCATAAATTAAATCAAACTATACTCAAACTTGTCCAGCATACAGTCCTCCAAGTGCCTGCATCCAAACAATAGTGCAAAATATCAAAATAAAATAAACATTTGAAACATTCAATAGATATCTACAAAGCTAATACCTTCATCTTTACGAACTCAAACCTTCTAAATGCAAGGCTCCGTAAGCAAAATGTAACATTATAAATATCAAATTACTTTTCTAATATAACTACTTCCAGTGAAATATGTACCCGAAACTGATTTAGTTTTATGGGAGAAACAAAATTCTGGTTTACGTTGGAGACTCGTAAAGCTCAAATCTAACAAGAAGATAAAACCTTCCAGAAAAATAGAAAAACCATCCTAACATGTGACCTGGGTTGCATAAAACATGTATTACTATAAAACAACCTAAATAATTTATATCGTTTTTATAAATTCAAACTTTTTATGTAAAAATTGAGGTTACGTCTGCATAAAACTCATCCTTCTATAATTTCTATTTAAAATTTATAAATCTTTTTGTAACCTAACATGTAGCTTTTAGATTAAATAAACCTAATATCCTAGCATGTCTATCTTTTTATATAATGCATGTAATAATATTTGTGTTTACGATCAAATCGTAGTCTTAAAATACTTCGGCATTTCAAATCGTCAAGTAAATTTTCAATCTGATGATTCTATATCATCTGAATATATATATATATTCTATTTATTTTCTACTACTACACGATGCGCGTAATTAATTAACTCGTTGTTGACTAATGACTTCTACCCGCTTACCTCGCAGTGGCGCTTTATACACATTCTACAAAATTTGCTGGAACGCGCTAGAATCTTCGTCGATGCGTCATACATTCCGCCGCCCATCTGGAATGTTCACCGGTAATGCATAGAGGATTCTTCCGTTCATTACAATATGTTATTTTTACCTATTATTCTAATACCATTAGTTCCACATACTACCACATACCAGATACTAGTATGGCATATATTATATGTCATAAAAGAAAAATTATTTAAAATTATTATTTTGAAAATTAAGGTTATGTAACCAATCTAACGTGTTGCTTTGACATTTCATAAATATGCTTATTTAAAATTATAGTGTGGTTGAATTCCTTTACGTTATGTCAAATATCATGACAATATGTACGTTTATTAATCCGCAGTTCTGTTTACATAAACATAACATCGTTCTGCTAACCACTTAAGATAAATTGATCATGACTGTCAGCGCATGCGTGTGCATTAGATTACTAGACTGGTTTCTTTAATTATTAGACTGAATGAAGCACGTAGAAGATAACGGCGTAAGGATGAAGGCGAGTTTGTTGATTTTTTGCACTCTACGCGAAAACTAAAATTATACCAGAATTTTGTCACAACTGAGGACTTTGATGGATTAAATGTGGTGGAAATTGTCTGTTAATCACTCTGAGAATATCGTGAATAGAAAGTCGTGTTTTTTTCTCATACAGAAACGGCAAATGTACGAAAGAACCTGCTGGCACTCACTCTTTTATAATATTCCAAAAATTATTGCTACTTTTCTGAAACTCCCAATCCTAAAGAACATATTGGTCACTGCTTTAGGAGGTCATTTGCCTCATTGCTTGCTGAGTCCCAACATTGAAAATTTTAAAATACACGAGGTAGACAAGATTGCAACTTACTTTGCACTTCTTCATATTACAGTAGGCACTCCGTTAATGTATGTTATGGTATTTAAATACATGTAAAAAATCTGTAACTAGCCACGCCCCCGGTGGGTCGGACTACTGTACTTCGTAACAACTTCACGAGTAAACTCAAGAGTCTTTCGATTCATCTTGATGAACCAACGAGTTAAAAACCTTAAAGATTTTGAGGTTTTGCAAACTAAGTCTATAGCAAATAAATCTGAATAGTTCCAACCAGTAAACCATGTAAAAGTTACCATTTAATACAGTAAAATAAGAATTAATCACTAACATAGACTGCCGTAACCAAATGAAACTCTTTTTACACGGGGAACCAACACTGCTGCTTACAAACCTCAAGTTTAAACATATAATCATATGTTTAGAATAAACCGTTTAGAATCGTTTTATAAAATGAAAAGAAACTTTTCACGCTTTAACACATGTTTTACATATTATAATTGTAAAGTTACATATTGATGAGCCACTATGTAATGTTTATATAATCTATAAAATATCCTAAATTAGAAATATTTGTTTGAAACTGTACGTTAAATATTTATATAATATGAAGATTTAAATGTAAATTGTTTGCTCAAAACAAAAAAGTTAGTGAATATTTCTAATCATGCTAAATTTTATGTTAAGTTATATTTGTATCTGAAATGTTTATCAAATATATACTTTTAAATATTAATTTTCTAATATCGTAGAAACATTTAATACACATCTAGATATTTTACAATATTAGAATATTTTTATACATTAGATATATCTAGAATTTTTATACATTCGTCTAAATATGTAATAAATATGTATGACATATAAAGATTAAATTTATCTTGATTTCACTATGTATATTACAAGGACTAAACTAAATTATTTAAATGTTGCAGATTATTTTACTTAAAATAAAATCTTACGTAAAATTTTTAAAAGTTAATTCATTAGATGAATTCCCTTTTTGTATAAACTTCAAGATTATAGAAAGTTCTTTATTCTTGATTGCCACCAGGTGTAAACAAAAGAAACTCCATGTTTATTAATAATCTTTCAAATAATGCGGTAATTATATTCAAAACACTCATTAACCGCCACAATGGATTAAGATTCAACTAAATCGTAACATTTAACGATGAACCAACTACAAAAACCAATTTTTCAAATTTCTCTTAAAAACAACTAGCTGTAAAGAAATGAAGTCTTTTGTTAGCGGGCCGCTCCAACAAGACACTACCTTATGGAGATGTGCAACCTGATACATTTAGTACCTTTTAGGTAGGTACCTACTTAGGAGGGGTTATATATTTTTTAATCTTACCATGAAAGAATTTGTAGTAATATACTAACAGCTTCCATAAATTAAAAAGAAAAATGCAAAATTAAATAAATAATTATTTTCTTTAATACAAGGGAATGAGCGGAGTGTTATACCTTATTACATTTTTTTATTTACATTTATATGTTTTAGAACGTCGGCATCTAACAGTATTATGTCGTAACTGATAATTCAAAAACTTCGATTACTTAAATTGAATGTGTTACTGAGTCTCTTAGTTTAGAGCAATATGTAGTTTCAGAAAATGACAAAAAATTTAATTTAAGAGTTAAGTTAAATTTAAAGTCATCGTCATTTCCAAATCAGTACCCTGTGCACTAGTGTCTGAACTATGTAACGAATAAACTGTACTGTACAATATTTATGTTATACTTAATT
Source organism: Agrypnus murinus (assembly GCA_929113105.1). Taxonomy (NCBI): domain Eukaryota; kingdom Metazoa; phylum Arthropoda; class Insecta; order Coleoptera; family Elateridae; genus Agrypnus; species Agrypnus murinus. The sequence continues at coordinate 69,963,789 of OV816030.1, read as the reverse complement.
AGCCCTCGGCTTAAGCACGACTCGTCTCTTGTTACATTAAGGTAGTTTGTGGGTGAATTGGAATATAAGTTAAGTCATAAAGTTATGGAGGGGGGGCGTCAGTATGATTTATTTAAATCAAGAAAATATTAACAGTAATGCTCCATAATAACGGTCTTATATATCTTAACGTAAATCAACCTCAATCATGCAAGGACCGACTTCCTTCACTCCATTATCACACAAGGATATCAAACAATATAAAAATGACATAATAACATAAATATTATCATTTATTTATTAACACAAACATTCCTAATCTACTCATTGGATTAATAGTGAACTAAAAGACCTTCAGTCGTTATTTAAATAATGTATTATTATAATAACAATGTTTGTTACATAAAAATAATTAATAACTTACACGATTCATAACTAGTTTAAAAATCTAAACTTCTAAAATCCAACTTGATCGTTCTTTAAATTTATTAGTTACTTGAGAAGTTAAGTCAGAATCTTATAAGAATAACTTTGTAAACATTCTAACACATAATTAAATTTTAATACTATGAATTAAGTAAGGCATCCACATAAAATAGGATATAAAAAACCCACCTGATTGTTTTTATCAACTACATTTTGTTTACAAACTTGGTGTCCGTGGAGTCGTTGAGATAATCACCAGGTTTTTATAAATTCTTTGGAGAAGGCTTCCAGTTACTACGAGTGAGGACTCAAAATATTGCGGACGACAAGACCAACCAAAATGCTTTAGTTGGCATTAACATCAAAATGAATAAGAATAAAGCTCACAGTTTCAATTATCCTATTCCAACACCAAACTAAATTATCCTCCAATATGGACACTAGATGTAAACGCCAATTTGAATTCAAGTCTGGATCTATTTTCCTAGAAATAATTATTGATCTTGTAGAAAGTAGCTTTTTGATCATGTCAATAAAACAACAAGAAGCTTTAAGTAAATAAAAATATTATTTTACAAGTTCAAAAGGAAATTGCTTCCAAGATGGTAGCCTATACATCAATGCTCCTCACACAACGAAATATCTAATTTCGATATATTCCGAAACTTCCAAACAATGATTAAATACTTTCAGTATTTGACAAAACCATTTTGTACACTAATTATAACATAATTATCCGAACAAAAAGGAATTTCACTATTAAAATACAAAAGTTTAAGCAACACCAAATGTAACGAGCGTCTCGCGCTACATGCGATCCGGCGTTTGTTTGACATCGCACGATTTGACAATTTGTTCGCTACCAAGGTCAAACACAAAATTAATGGCGGCAATTTTAAAATTTACTTGCCGATAGCTTCCAGAAAATACCTACTATAAATTTCCTGTAAAATAAATCTGTTTTATGGATATAACTTAATAAGTGCTTATAGAATAGTATATTGTACAACTAGTTATGAAAGTCATAATTTTTTCACGTGTTTATCAAACTTGAGAAATTTGTCCTAAAAGGATTTATGCAAAATGTTAAAGAAATCAGAAAAACGTAGTAATAACCCCTTTGACAATAACCCCAGAGGAGATTAAAATTTGTTTTTTACAAACATAATTAAAAAAAATGCTTAAGAAAAATCAGCTTTCATTATTTACAATATGCAAAAAATCAGATTTATCATCCCTTTTTTCATCAAGGGCAAAGATATGTTTAAGAAAACAGGATAGGTAATATTAAATATAAATATAATGAGAATACATTTATTCAACAATAACAATTCAGGCAAATACAATAATTACATTTACATAAATATTAAATATCTAATTAAAAATATTAAAACTAATATTATTATATCATTTCTGTTAATAGAAAAAAATAAATTACGAAGTGTATTTAAGGTCGAACCTTGTATGAATGTTGATAGTAACATCTGTTTTATTTAAAAGACTAGCCAAAATAATATTTTTTAGCAGGATTCGTTGTAATTCTTCTTTTATCAAACCAGCATCCCGAATATCATCAAATATGTGCACAAAAGTTGCGCCTCCTTTTAATTTATCTAGAACCCAAGAAATTGTTTACTAAATTATGGTTTTTAAATAAGGGCATGTATACATACTTACAATTTTAGCTCTTGTTTCTTTGTTTAAAAAAACAGACAATGTCAAGTGAGTGACCTACATGGGTTATCCAAAACTTCACCAGAATAAGTCTCTCGCTTTTAGTCAAAACCTCCATCCTTAAAGGACAAGCTTTCCCAATTTTATTTGTTCCTTCGCGTTTAAAATGTCTTACACCTTTCCCCTTGTTTATGTAATTGTAGGAGCAATGGCAGTTGTAAAATTCTTTCTTACTGCCATCGATTAATAATTTAAATGAAGTACGCAGAACATACAATGACAAATTGCTTTCATGGATTTGGTCTTTCGGTCGATGAAATGCTAGAAATTGATTGAAATTAATTGTTATGTTCTATATATACATTGATATGTTCTTATATATTGTTACTTTTTTTATGATTTGCTATAAACACTATTGCGTAACATAGTTAAATAATAGCTATTTATGTAACAAGTACATAATGTAGGACTGTATAGTTAAGCCCAGGTTATGGCCGAGCGAGCGAAGCGAGCAAGCCCTATAAAAAGGGTGAGTCTATAAGGTCCGATTATGTAAGAGTTGCATACAAAGCTTTATGTTCGATTCCTAAAATTAGCTAGGGTCAATATGCCAGTAATTGACCACTTAAGAGATTTTTCAGAAATATAAATTTATAACTTTGTAATATATTTTTTTAAAACAAAATAAAAAATGGTATAAAGTGCAGATATAGTCTAAGACTCTAAATATTAATAATACACAAATTAAAAAACATTTTGTTTCATAGAAAAAAAATATAAGAGTAAAAAAGTTAGAATTTTCCAGTAGTTAACCACAAACAACCCAGTGTTTGACCAAATTTTTCCCAGTAATTGACCAGTGTTATAATATAACGAATAAAACCTCAGTTTTTTATTATTTTATTATACAGTGTGTTTTTTGTAAACGATAATATAGGAAATCCAATGGAATTTTATCATTTTCCTCGTAAGTTTGTACCCTTGCAAATGTAAGTAGAAAATATTAAACTTTATGAAGAAAACCCAAATCGATTTAGAAAAAGACTTAAAAAGCTTATTGATTTACTGCTTTTGGTAATAAGTTATTAAAAAAAGCTGGAAGCTGAACGCCGATTGGCGTAGCGTTTAACGCTTCAGATTCCTAATCAAGAATCGCGAGTTCAAACCCCATCATCGTATACTTTTTTTTTTAATTGTATTGCTTACTAATTATTATTTTTAGAACTTTATTACAACAATTATTAATTTTTTTTGTTAGATATTTTTGCTACGGGGGTTTACCGTTATTTTTTGTACAATTTTAACTACCCATCAAAAAGGCAAATGAGAAAAGGGCATAAAACTAATAATCGTTGTAATAAAGTACTAAAAATAATAATTAGTAAGCAATACAATTAAAAAAAAGTATACGATGATGGGGTTTGAACTCGCGATTTTTGATTAGAAATCTGAAGCGTTAACCGCTACACAATCTGCGTTCAGCTTCCAGCTTTTTTTAAATAGCTTATTACAAAAAGCAATAAATCCATAAGCTTTTTAAGTCTTTTTCTAAATCGATTTTGGTTTTCTTCATAAAGTTTAATATTTTTTTGACGTAAAATGAATTCTTCTTTCGATTGATACCAAAATTTCTACTTACATTTGCAAGGGTACAAACTTACCAGGAAAATGATAAAATTCCATTGGATTTCCTATATTATCGTTTACAAAAAACACACTGTATATTGTTATAGAGCCACATAGTATGTATTGCATAAAGAAAAACGAACATTCTTAAACAATATCAAAATATATGTATATTATTTTTGATGACATTTTGCTAAAAACAAAAATGGAAAGAAAAATTACCAGTAGTTGACCACTTTACGAAGCCAGTGGTTGAGCAGTAGTTTTGTGCGAACAAATACTGGAAACAGCTATTTATTTGAAATTTTATTAAGAAAAACAGGAACAAGAGTAACTTACTAATCTTGTAGGGGTGACAAAAAAACAAAATTCTTTATTTTGCATAAAACTAGTGGTTGGTCAACTACTGGAAAACTGATAAGATTTCGAATTCTGTAATTGACCACCACATTTTTTGCAAAAAAGTGTCAATTAAAAAAATATATATATAACAAAAATTTATTAGTTCGACCTTTCTATTACTTGCACAATATGTATAATATAACGATTTTCATTAAAATCCCGGATGATTGCAGATTTCAATAAAGTTGTTTACTTGCCATGCTTACTGTAAAAGCACAAATTTAGCTGTCAAATAAACGAATACAAATTCCACATGTATTTAGACAACCGTTTGACCAAGATAATGCAGCAATGTGGCACCATATAGTAATTAGAGGTGCAATAATCGCTTGTGAAACATAAAATATTCATAAAGATGTACAGATATCTTATTTTTTTTCCTTTAAAGTGAAGTTTGGTCAACTACTGGGTGATGGTCAATTACTGGCTTACTGACCCTAATTATAAAAAAACCAGTTTATAAATTTGACATATATTCTTGACAGAAGAAGATTTGACATGTAATATACAGTTGCCATACTTTATTTTACTACTATATACTTTATTTTACTACTACCACTTTATTTTACGAGTACAATAATAAGCCAGTTTACTGCCGCAAAACAATACAATAAACAGTACTTTATAATGCAATCGGACATAAAATATTATTATTATTATCAAATCCAGGAGCTTACCTGAAGAAGATTCAAACTAAAACTCATTATACCCAATTTCCACTTTATGTACAGTGGTCATATGTTTTCTCAAATCTGCATAATTTCTGAAATATTCAGAACAATTTTCAAAAGCACATTTATAGATTTCTCTTTTTAGTGAATGTAACATCACATTCTTCAAAATAATCTTTTCCATAATTTTAAATTTGATAAGACTTTACTTTTAAATAGGTTAAACTAACAAACTAACGCCGGATCGCATGTGGCGCGAGACGCTCGCCAAATCTAACATAATGTCTTGCTTTGTCGACCATTTTTCAAGAAGGGGAAGTTGTTTACCGCCACAAGACGCGTCTAAATGACTTGTTAGCGAATCAGAATGCTAGAAAACATTTATGTCCATATAGGTATTATTAAAAAATCGATATTTTGTAGTTGAAATACCAAACCTAGATGGCGCCATAAAAATATTATTAAAGTGATTTGAAAAGATAATTAGCTATTAAAATGTTAAACTTAATTAACAGAAGAGAAAAAATACAAGAATACATAAGAATTAACTTGTCACAAAGAATTTTCTGGTATACATGGTGCCTTCTAAAGGATAACCAAACAATATTTTTATCAATATACGAGGTGATCTTAAGCTAAGAAAATAGACAAGAAAACTGTCTGTTACAACTCAAAGCAAAGAATAAAGATTAAGTAAACGTAAAGATAAAGCAGCTACTAGTAATTAATAATATTGTATTGTTGATGTTATCTATAACTGATCCCTGTGTGTTTTTGGAAAATACAAATAAGTAAATTTCGATTAAAATGGAATACCAATACTTATTGGTATTATGACAGTTGTTTCCGAAAATGCCGTCAAGTACAACAATTCTTTTTTATGTTATTCACTATTAAGTTCTTTTAGATTATTCTTTAGTTTTCAAAAGTGTAGTTACTCTGGTTAAACAACTTATTATATTTAATTTGGATAAAGCTGCTCTTGGTATTGATTGATGTTTATTAAAAAGGTGCTTTTGTCCTAAAAGACAATAGGATTTCACAAAGTTGAATTAGAAAGAATAGATAAAAATCAAATTTAAATAATGATTGCTGCTACACCATTTTACTGGTAATTCCTTTTTTATGGTTCCCCTCTTTTTATTCTTATCGTTGTCAATCTATTGTTTGTTGAACTAAGCTAACAATTGCGTTTTTCAATATTAAGATGAATTCTTATAATTGATTATTTTATAAATATTTACTAATTTATAATGAAACTAATCTACATCTTTAGAAGAACACGTCAAACATCTACCTACATATTTTTAATTGTATTGGTTAATGACACACCATCCAAGTTTGTTGGGTGACAAGAAGGTAGCGTTGTTGGAGTATTGTAACATTAGAGTAGCGTCAAAGCTACACTGCATACAACTATGCAGTACGCAGTCCGTCATAAACACCGCGTATTCATTGTTAGTTATCAATCCTTTGTAAGAAACCAGAATGAGAGGTTTTTGTCCCCGATCCTATTACTAATATATTATACTTGCTATTGCTTGTTGGTTCAAGGACGCTACCCTATTTTGCAGAGTCATGTACAGTGTACAGGGCGTAACTAATATAACTAGAAATTCGTAATGGGGGGGGGGGGTGTAATGATTTAGATACTTTAAACATATTTTTCTTATCAACATGTGGTCGCCTCCAGCTAATAAAATTTGTTTAAATTTTTTAAAAAATTTAAACAAATTACTTGTTTAGTATTTTTAATCTAATGTAATGTAAGTACAAAGAGCGTACTTTAAATTTAAAATGCGATTTTCTCAAAAACTATCAGGAAGCGAGCACATGCTTATAAGGAAAATATGTTCTAAGTCAGAGTGGGCCAAGCTCAACCCCGCGAGCTCGAGACATTCCCCTACTCTGCTAATACTGCGACGATCACGCCCGTGCCCGTGCAACGTTCCACTCGTACCCCTACTCAGAGCAATCACTGCCGGTCTAAATTAGTCTAATCTTAAAAGAATGATGAATTTATAATTTTATTTTATATCTTGCAATTTTTATAATTTTTTTTAAATAGATACACATATGTGTTTTTAATACTATGTAGTTTAAATCTTTATTAGGTAAAAATCTTTATGGATTTTGTTCTTATCACAATTGAACAGGGTCGTAAATCAAGCAACCCAAACGTCTAATTATTACCTACTTTGCTACTTATGAAATTATGTTAATGGCTAGTAAAATCGTCCAATAAAGAATAAAATAATATTGCTGTAAATGTAGGATTTATTAGTTACTCCTTCAGTTATATTGTTATAATTTTTTAAAATATGTATTTTCATAATCCCAAACCAAACATTAATTTTCAATTTATATTTATCATGTATCTAAATATTTATTTAAACGTGCTACTACAAGGAATTTAACTAGAGGTGGGAGCCGCGTAAGGGAATAATGAGGGTTAAGAACAACCCAAATGACTCAATATGATGCAGTAGTGGAAGTTAGACACGCGTAAGGGGCCCCTCCGGTGGCCCAGCCTGTTCTAAATCATCACAGCTACCTCCATTACGAGATTATATTAGTTACACCCTGTATAATTATATTAACTGCTTTAACATTTATACAGATTGCTGCTGAAATGATGATGAAAACACAGTTGAAATATGAGATTTACTCAGAGATGTTATCTGTGCTCGTCTTGGAAAAAATTCTTGGCCTGGCAGTAGTTGACATATTAGGATCACCTGATAATAGAGTTGTAGCAAAAATCAGTAACAAATGTCTGTATAAAATAACGTCTAATGCTGTAACTATCATAATAACTGCTTTTACGATCTTTATTATTAACGTTGTGAACTCGTTTAGTTCGCTTAATTTATTCTATTGGTATTTAATTATATGTGAATATTACAGTGGGATTTTATTGTATTGGAGTGTCGTTATCTGTACGAATCTGCAAAAAGATGTGGTAGCAAAGATATGGAAAGATATAATGTTTATTGATGTTAAGTTATATAGATTATCTATATATGCTAAAAGACACCATTACAGTATTGGTTGGATTGCTGTGAAGATAGTTTTAAATGCTGGAGCGTATCTAAGTTTCTTCTATCTTACAGACCATGATATTAACCCTTTGGTTATAATCGCAGCTAGCATGTATTATTTTTTAAATATCTATCAAACAGCTATGGAGATTTCATTTCAATCTTGGCTGCTATCTTTAAAGTCTCGATTTGAAATCTTACATCAGTTTGTATTTAACAAACAAATAATTTCCATAAATGTACTACGCGATATATTAACACTACACCATGATTTGTGTGAAGTAACGAAAGAAGCAAATAAGATTTACTCGCTACCAATTTTAATAGATTTGTTTGCGATTTTGCTTATTATAATCAATCAGATCTATAATGCAGTTATTATTACATATCGAATCGATAACAATTCTGGTACTTGCATGGTGGCGGTAACATTTTGGATAGCCTATTTATCGTTAAACTTTATATTAATCATATATTCTGCGCAAGTAATTACAACTCATGTAAGTAGCTAACATCTTTTCTGCTGTTCATGCACAAATGGTGCTATTAAACTAAAATGCAATATACTCGATATTGCATTTGAAAATAACCAAGTAAAAGCATTAGGTTGAATTGGTGAATTGTTGCAGGTACGAATGCATTTTACCATGAACAGACGTGATTTGTTATAAAAAAATACACGTTTACGTCTTTTATTTTACAATAAATGTTATTTTCATTTACGTTTGTATTTTTAATAAGCTCAATAAGTGTTAAACTATCCCCAAGTGTAATTATCCCCGAGCTTTTATGTATTGTTGGTTGCATAAACATACAGTAAATGCAATAGTTTGAAATGATTACTTTAAAATGCAATATAGAGTATATTGCATTTTAATTTAATAACACTGTATAATATAGAGTAAACCTTTAAAATAGATCTAAAACACCTATTAGATAGTTAGATAATTTGATTAAGTGTATACTTAATTAATCGTTAGAACTACCTTTCCTACTTTTTGTAAGAGTTTTCGTTTCGCTTGTAGGGGAATGTTTGTTTCTCTATTTGACAACCTTTTCACCTTTTTATTTTAATAATAGTTATTTATTATACAAGCGTTTAAAAAAAAGGTTTAATGAGCATATAGTTTATTAATATTAGGATTAATATAGGCGAATTAAATTTTTATTTTAATCGCGAGTGTAATACAACTGTTTATTGAATTTTTCTTTTATAAATTCTTCGTTCGTTCGTTTTGGGCCTACCATTAATAGTTAAATTACGAGAGAATTCGAGATCACGCCATTTTTAGACAATTACAATTGTCGTATCGCCATGATTGATTTGTATCATAGCAACGAGAGAATGTTTGCAAATAATACGAAAAACTCGGAAAAGTTTAATAGACGTTTATTCCGAAAACCAGAGTATGTATTGATTTACCAACTGAAAGTAGTCTAAAGGAAAACACAGTGAATCAGAGTCATTAAGAGGAGGTACTAATCACCATCAGGCAGGCAGTGTGTTTTGGGAGTGTTCAATTAATAGAGTGTGAAAATAAGTTATTTTTATAAAGTTTAAAAATTAAAATAAAAACTAAAAGAGGGAACAAGCATCCCTTCTATAAGGTAAAATACTGTAACAAGCACAAAGATCCATTAAGAGTTAACTTACGTTTACTTTATATAGATTTGATCTGTAAAATCCTGGTAAGTCTCAGCCTGATAGTTGAAAGAGAAAATTAATTTTTTATATCCATTAACGTTAATATCCATAACACTGTCTAGAGTGCTGGACTTTCACCTAAGCGGCCCGCGGTCGATTCCCGGTGCCGACAGATCTTTATTTATTTATTTATTTATTTATTTAACATTGTGACCAACAGCAAAAACCAATTACAGGTCACAAAAAATAAATGTATACACATGAAAAAAACACAAATAATAAAAATGATAATATAAGTAATGACAAACAATAAAAAAAGTGAATTAAACTAAAAATGATTTAGTAGGTACATGATAAAACTATAAGTAACAATACAAAATTATAATAATTACAAACATGCCAATTCCTAACAATTATGAATTCTAATGGATATAAATAAAAATAGATAAAAAATTATAAAAAAAATAGATAGAAGTAGATTCCTTCAGTAAGAAGTAGATGCCCCTTATATATACAAAGTGAAAATCATTATAAATTCATCAATTTATAACAATTATAAATTCTAATAGATATATAGATAAATACAAATATATAAAAAATGACAAATAATATAATAGACAGAAAAATAGAAAAATAGAAGTAAATCTCTTCAGTAAATACCTCTAAAATGTGCAAAGTGAAAATAATTATGTGATCGGAAATTCATAACAAGTAAACTTTATAATAAATACAAACTAACTCATATGATTATTCGTTAAATGGCTCCTTGGACCGAAAGAATCAAAATCTGACAAGTTTCTTAAATGCGTTTACTGAAACTGTCAAGATATCGCAATTGGTTATTTGGTTGATTAAAAGGCACATCCTACATAAAGGCGAAGTAAAAGCATGGTTTGTTCTTTGACGAGGTATGTAAAACATTTCAGACGTTCTGGAATTATATTGTGGAATTCTGAAATTTAATTTATTAAGTATTTTCGACGAGTCTATAAGTCCTCTAATAAGCTTAAAAATGAATAAAGCATCAGAAAATTTACGTCTGCTTTCTAGTGTACTTATTTGAAATTCCTGACGCAACACAGAAGAACGAATGTCGTAAGGGTATTCGCCATATTTTTTAAAGTAGATAAACCGTAGAAACTTTTTTTGTACCATTTCAATTCGGTTTATGTGAGCATAATAATAAGGGGACCATATAACTGAACCATATTCCAAATGACATCTTACGAGTGTATTATACAGTGTAATGAATGATTGAATTCTCGAAAACTGCCTCGAATTTCTTATTATGTATCCCAATGTTCGATAAGCTTTATTTATCGCTTGGGTTATATGGTCATTAAAGGTTAGCTTTATATCAAACAATATGCCCAAGTCTTTTGCATACGTCCGCCTTTCAAGAACAATGTTTCCCAACTTATAGTCATAAATATAGGTGGTAGTTTTCCTATTAAACGACACGACTATCCATTTGTTAATATTAAAATCAAGATGATTTCTTTCAGACCACTGATTGTTATTTGTTAAATCCGTTTGTAAGTTACTACAATCAGACAGTGATTTAATAGTATTGTAAATCTTGAAATCATCTGCAAATAGCTGGTAGTTAGAAAAGGATATATTTTTTGGTAAGTCATTAATTAGTATTAAAAATAATAGTGGTCCGAGATTAGATCCTTGAGGCACCCCTGATAAAGTATGGAAATAAACCGAAGCAGTACTATTAAATACCACATATTGTTTTCGATCATGTAAATATGATATCATTAATTTTAACAAGGGATCAGAAAAACCAAACATGTGAAGTTTCTTTAAAAGTATATCATGGTCGACTCTATCGAAAGCCTTTGAAAAGTCTGTATAAATAACGTCAACTTGAAAATTATTGTTGACGGCATCAGTTAAGTCCTGAGTGAATTGTACTAGATTTGTAGACGTTGATCGTTGAGGCATAAACCCATGTTGGTTGGAATCAATTCTCTCTTTCACATGATTAAAAAAATATTTGTGCAAGATCATTTCAAAAACTTTCGATGGTGTAGACAGAAGGGCCACAGGTCTGAAATTAGTAATATCGGAAGAGTTTCCTGATTTATAAATGGGACAAACTTTAGTTGTTTTCCACTCTTCAGGAAAGGCAGAGGTGCGCAGAATTAAATTAAAAATATCTGTTAGCGGCTTCGTGAGATATTCAGACAACCCTTTAATTAAATACGGTGGAATACCATCCGGGCCTACTGATTTTTTTGGTTTTAGTTTAGAAATAGCCTCACGAACATCCTCCTCTGTAATTGAAGTCAAGGTAAGCGTAGGCAATATAGATATAATCGATGCATATTCCTTTATGTCATAGTTGGCTTTATTATTTCGATAAACAAATTTAAAATAGTCGGCAAAACCATTTGCAATATCTTTCCTATCCGTTAAGATTGAATCATTATAGTGCATCTCGTCATTACTAGTTCGATTATTTCGTCTTGAAGCTTTGACAAACGAAAAAAAGGTACTACTGTCAATAATCAAATCATCTTCTATTCCTGCGACGTACATTTTATAAGCTTCCTTAATATCCCGTTTAATTTTTGTTCTTAAAAATTTAAATTCATTTAAATATTCCATATTGTTTGATGTCTTATATTTATTTCTGCATTTGTTTTTTCTTCTAATATTCCTAATTATGTCTGCTGTAAACCAAACAGGATATACATGTTTTCTAGGCTGAATTTTTGGTACACATTCGTCCAGGATTTTGTATAATTGTCTATAAAACAATGCAATCAGTTGATTCACATCAGTAATGTTATTATTGTTCCAACTAAATTCCCTCATTTTGTTATATAATTGCAAGAAGTCTGCCTTTTTGAAGTTATATTGTATACCACCAAAGGTATCGGAAGACCCAATCTTGGCATTCCTAATACACAACTCACAACTTAATGCTGGATGATTACTGTCTTCCAACACCAATGGAGTCTGACATCTATCTAAATTAATCGCTGTGTTTCTCAATATAACATCTAAGACTCTTTCGCGCGAATTTTGAATATAATTATATTGTTGGAAATTCATCAAATTTATGAAATTTAACAGCAGGTCACTATTAACATCATTCTGTAATGGAATAATTTTATCGACATTAGGTTTTAACGGAATATTAAGGTCCCCTAATATTATAAATTTAGAATTTGTTTCAAAATTATGTAAGTTTGATTCCACTCGACCAAAATAATCTTCATAACATGCCGTTGGCGACCTAGGTGGAATATACACTACAGATATATAGCAAGTCACATTATCAAAATTAATTTTTACTCCCGTACTTTCGTATAATAGATGATCTGGAGACTCCAGAAACAACACTTTTTCACAATGATATGAATTTCTTATTCCAATTAAAACGCCCCCGCCAGTAGATTTATTTAACTCGAGATTTCGAGACTTTCTAAAAACAAAATAATTTGATGGAAATAGCTCGCCATCATACACATTTGATTGTAACCAAGATTCCGTTATGGCAAACGCATCAGAATCTTGTGCCGCAACGCTCATGTAGAAATCATTACATTTTGTATTTAACCCCCTAACATTTTGATATATTATATTTAATTGGAGATCATTTCCATCAATGGACATCATTTAAATCGTTTAAGGATTTTATTGTAAATACTTTGGAGCTATCTGTTTTGCGAGCCATAATCTTTCCATTTCGTACCCAAACGTATTTAATATCATTTTTCTTCTGGTACTCTCGGCACTGGGCTAATAATACTCGATTAGTTCTAGTAAAGATCTGGTTAAGGTTTTCTGCAGTTTTCCTTAGCTGTGACACAAATGTGGGATTTGCGCTGTTCCATCTGTAAGTCGTCTGCAGCCTCATTTAGGCCCTACGTAATAATAATAATAATCGCCCCCTCCCTCCCGCACAAGCTTATAGCTTCTGGGGCCTGGTTTCCAGATTATGGGTTGTTGACCACTTTCCCGAAGAGATACAAAAAAATGTTTCAACCAAAAGTTTCTTAGAATTCGATGTACTATAAGATTCCAAAAAGAAAAATTCAAAAAAGTCAACAGGGAAAAAGGCTATAGACCGACAGACAGACTTCACGAATTCAGAGACGAACTTTTTGTTCGTCGAAAATAAAATAAAAATAAAACGAGCAAGCATAGAAAAATCATTTGCACAGAGGGTAGGGCAATGTAAAATCCAACATTAGTGCAATACACGTATATGTGATTGTAAAAAGTAAAAAGATTTACTATTAGACTGTATTTCAAATCTATAAAGGGCTTTAAACTTTATTTTAGGGCAATCGAATGAAGAAAGGACTGTTTAAAGCACTGTTGGCGACGAAAGACCCCCTGTTGAAAAAAGAGGTAAGCAAGTTATAAAGCGTATAAGCTCAAAGTATCGTTTTATTTATGCGTTTAAGCAGTAAGCCTATAACAGTTCTTTGTTTGAATAACTACTATTAACTTAATAACATGTTTAACAGACTAGAAAGGGTAAATTTTACCTTTATCCTTTTTCTTACAGTTCAATGCATTTTCCTTACAACTTTTACATGATAATGTAAAAATAACAGCCGGAGGATTAATTACAGTAGATTCGACATTGATATTTAAGGTACTAATATTTGGTTATAAATTAGTTGCGCATGTGTAGCTTCAAAAGATAAGTACTTTTTTTTTGTATTCATTTTTGTATTTAAACTTATTATTTTGGTATCTAGAGACTAGATTACTTAAATTATCAAAATAATTGATTAACGATGCATTATTTTACAGATGGTCAGTGCCGCAGCAATATATTTGGTTATTTTGATGCAATCGGATGATATAAGAACCCCCTACTAATTTGCACTTTGTAATAATTTATAAATCAAATTCTTAAATTATATTATATTGAAAGAAAGATAACAGAACAAATAAAATTTATTGTGTCATACATCTATTGTCTATCGTCAAATTATTTAAGGGCTCTCCCGCGAAGCGGTTCTTTCCACATATACATCAGTTTACCTCTAATATAAATTCAAGGGATAGTTATTATAAAAACCAGAGTTTTTTGGAATCTTTTTTGCTAACTATATAATCGCGCTACATCGAGTTTTGTTAGTTATTGTAAATAATATCAAAATAATTTAAAAGCAGATACTCGGTATAACAGGTTTTCGAAAATCTGAATTAGCAGATTTTTCAGACAACTTACTTTGTAGAGTCATTCTAAATATACTTACTAAGCACTGTGCAAAATCTGAGGATAATCCTACAAGTAATTTTTTTTGTTAGAAGTAAAATCGCAAAAATTAATTAATTATTGAGCGGTGGCGTTTTCGCCATGACAATTCATTTTCCTTCTTCTTTGTCAACGCACTAAATTTCAGATTTCAAAACAAAACTAAACATTAATCAATTTAAGTTTATATACTGTATATAGCAATTGTAAAAATCACCAAAAAAGTAATTAATAATAAAAGAGAAACAAACAAAAAAGATTGATAAATGATATTCATTAAAGAAGATAGCATGGCCGCATGGAAAAATAGCTGGATTTCAGACTACAAACCACGGTTCAAATCCTATGCAGTATGTTTAGTTTTTTAAATAAAATATTTAATATATTTCATAAATAAACATTTTTTATAATTATTATATTTATAAAACAGAATAACTTATAATTAAATACTAATATGGTAATTTATTATTATACATTAGTTTTAGATATTATTAGTTATAAATAAATTTCATTTTTAATTAACATAAATATTATACATACTATTGTGATATAGGCATCCCGCATTACAAGTATGCACGATGTGTTTGTTGCCTATCTTCCAGGCGAAATGATTTTCTAATTTTTTTTATTTTAAAAACAATGAAATTTTGCATTAAATATGTTGAAAATGTACATTACAACACTGTGAGATGGAAAGCGATAAATTTTAAACAGATTCTTCATTTGAATTTCACAAACTCAATTTTGAGATGAACGATTTTCTGTTGTTGATTGATTTTTTCATACTTAGATATTTTGAAGCCATTTTATGACATATTTTCACCTTAAAATTATTAAAGGCATAGGTGAGAAGGTATACACAAGTATTTATTACTTTACTTACAGTTTTTATTAATGAATTTCAAGAAAATGTTCTATTTATTTGACGATTCATAATTTTCCATAGTAAAGGGATATTTCTCAAAGTTATTTAAATTTTTAAGTAAAATATCTTACTGCAATATTGTTAACCAAGTTCTAGGGTGCATTTAACACTAGAATGTTAAAGGGGGAATTTTTTATAGAGAAGTTACAATCCCAAAATTGTAACGTTTCAGCAGGGTCTGCTAGAATGTTAAAATTTAGTTTATATTCATAATCTTGGTGTCAAAATTTATGTAATTTTTGTTTGATAGGATCTTAGAATTAATTCTGTGATGAGAAAAGGATGTAGCAAAATGTTAAAATGTTTTTATTTGAATTCTTGTGAAGTTACGTTTGTTAGAAAATTCAAGATGGTTGTCAATGGATCCTAACTCTAAATTTGCATTTTAATAGCCGTTTTAGGTACCAAAATGAAGGAAAAAATATCCTCTTTCATTTTATAACATTTGTTTAAAAATTAATTTAATTTTTTATCAACCATTTGGTTAGAAAGGTTTTTGGTGGGAAAGATGTTGTTTTGTTTCTAGTTAAAAACCAGACTAATCTAGTCCCAACTAGGAAAATCACTAGCGATTCGCAATTATTTTCCAATTATTATAAATAGCACGAAAATTTGGTTATTTTCTCTTGAATTTTCATACAGAGCAAAAGTCATATCAGTTTGTACGTTATTTTGATAAAATTTCGAGGTTATGTTGGCGAATTTTATGTCACTTAAATGTCAACAAAGTGAGGTTATGACAAATGTCATCTTGTTTTAAATTTTTTATAAGTTCTTAATAATTTAATTAATAATAATTAAAATAAACAATCAAAGTGAACTTAAAGCGAATAAACAAAAGTGCAGTTTTTTTAAATTTGGTGTTCAGACTGTTGTTATTATTTGGAGAAATATTTGGAAATTTATTTTGTATGGAACGAATTAAAGGTAGGTGATGAAATCTTGTTGCAAATTATCCGAATTATTTTATGTACTCACGTCATGGAAGATACGTGTTGCAACTTTAATAATTGTAATTATCTTCAACAATCACAAATAAAATCCATTTGAAGGATGACATGGAATGTGAACATCTTATCAACAAATAAGCAGGTAATTTTATCAAATATTACAGGAATCTGCCAACGTTCAAGTTAGCGTTTTTAAATAATTTAAAATAATTTTCAATTTTAAATTTTTTATTTATTTATAGTAATTTATGATTGTTGGATTTATCAGATAAGAATTAAAAAGGACAAAGAGAATTAGAATGTCTTTTAATTCTTATTTTGTTAAATCTATTTGACACCGCGATTTAATTTGATTTTCTTTAATTTTAATTTTTAATAGTTGTTTTCTTTTTCTTTATGGAATTTTAAATTTTTATTTCTTTTCTGTGTTAATAAATAAAATTATCCATTTAAATGTTTAAAAAGAAATTTATTTGTGTCTGGTCCATTAACAACGTTTTACAAATATAGTTTAAATAGCTTCCTAATTAATTAGCGACCCGCCTGATCTCGTCTCATGCATTTATGGAACTTGTTTACCAGTTTAGAAATTATAGCCAGAGAATTTTTTAATAAAGGTAAGTGATATTTAGTTGTGTATATTTTCAGACTGTTTTACCGTGATTTTGTGTTACCGTGAATTTGAACAATAACAGGTTGATTTTGCAATTTATAACCTTTCATATTTCATCAAGTGTTAGAGGGTTTATTATTCACAACAATTTTTTTTTGATCCCACATTATGACAACAATATGTCGCCCATAATGCAAATTCTGCTAAATTTAGGGGCTCTTTTGAATTAAATCAGGAAGTTTATTTATTGGGGATTTCTAGAATTAATTTAGAATGAATTAGAATGAATTTAGAATTAATTCACATTATCACAGCAATATGTAGCTTAAACAATTGTGTAATTGCATAATTGTATGTATTATTCTTTTTTATGTTTATTTATAAAAGAAGTAATTCCTTAAAAAACAAACAAAACAAGATAATAAATGAACTTCATTAAAGAAGCAAACAATGTCAACAGACTGCATAGCCGCGTGGAAGGATCTCTGTATGTCCGACTACAAAATCGCGTTTTTAAGAAAATATTTAGTATATTTCATAAATAAACATTTTTTTAGATTATACTCCTAATATTTATAAAAAAAAATAATTACATAAAAATATCCCTTAATTTTATAGTCATTGTTTAAACTACATAATGTATAATATTTATGTTAATTAAAACTAAAATTAATTAATTATAAAAGGTTTATTTCTTCTTTAATGAATGTCATTTATAATCCTTTTATGTTTGTTTCTCTTTTATTTTTAATTACGTTTTGATGATTTCTTACAATTACTAATTACTGTACATTCACTTATTACTTGGCTAATATTAATTAATCAACAGTTAATACTAATTTATTTACGCACGCTGTTTCTGGTATCAAAAATCTCAAACTTTCTCTAAATATAACCCTCCCTAAAAATAATGTGTGGTTCGAGAGGTTTCCTTCTCATTGTCCCTTTACCGCTGCCCCCAGCAGATGGTTCAGGACTGTTTAGATGTAGCCTTAATATAGGTTTATTTAGACGGTTGCGGTTGGTACAAAAATGCATAGTGTCAAGTTTACTCAGCATCCGACAAACACTTACGATCTAATTTTATTGCTTTTGAATTTATCGATTATTATTTATAGCATTTATTTGTTTAATTTCCAAAGCAATTTATATTTTTAATTATAGGTCGGGAAACATAGGAGAGAAAATAATATTGTGTACAGTTGTGGTAAAATTGTAAATACCTACTCGGAAATGTTTCATTTTAAACAAAATTTATTTTACACGATAATTTATCCAAAACTAAATAATTTATAATCTATTTTTTAAATTATTTCTACTAAGTTACTAATTAACTTCCATTCCAGCGGATAGTATTCTTTCCCAAATTGAATTGTTAACGAAAAGATGTTCCTTCCTTTTATTTGTAGTTGTACCAGCTCGTTCCGTGTAAAGCATCTAAACTTTTCTTATACGTTGCCAAATTATTTGCCAGTTATGATGCCAGTATTTTATTGTTTAATACCCAATTTATCCATCACTTTGTCCATTCTGTCAAAACCATTAACATATTTTTAAAACGTTGATACAATTTCCAATTCTATCCCAAAACAATATATGAGCATTAATTCCATATCCTTGTGTTGCTAGTTTTGTAATTTCACAAATCGTGTAAAATTCTGGGTCCAAAACCAAATCCAAATTTTTCATATGAATATAAAAGTAATAAAATCAGTTCATCATTGTTTAAATAAACAGTTAAACTTTGCCTTTATATTCTAATACTAGTGGACTACTTTTGTCTTGAAGATTCACTTGAAGTTTAATTGCTGACTAACTATTTTTCCACACTTTTAAAAACACCATTATAAATTATACTCACATTTATTGTTCAATAGTAAACTAAAAGCGTTTCTTTACACTTTAATAGGCTTAACTTTTATACGTTTTACTGTAAGTTTTACAATATAGTTATCTTTAACTACTTGACTATTTAAACAGTATAAATTATGCCTTTAACAACTTGAAGAAGACCGACTTTAAAACTAAAAATCGTAACCTTATATACATAAGTATTTACATAACAACTATGAACTAATTTATACAAAATATACAAAAGATTATGTGTACAAAGGTGACAAATGAATTATACAATATAGGTTACTAATCATTGGCGTAACTAGGGGGGTCCAGGGTGGGCCCGCCCCCCCCTAGAATGGCCATGGCCCCCCCTAGGAAAAAGCCAATTGAGCGCCTGAATGTTTAAGACGCTGTCTGCGGGAAACTGGAATAAATTTGTATTGAATGGAAACAGAATTATCTTTATGTTCTCCAATTTGCTTCAAATTTTCAAGGATGATTCTTTAACCCATAAAGGCCGTGCTGACCGAAGAAAGCATCACTTATATTGCTAAGATGGGCGTATCAGGGCGGTAAAGGTTAAAATGCTAACTTTGCGTAGAAGCATCGTATACTCACATACTACAGCTCATTTTGACGGGCTCGGCGAGTAGAACAACTTTTGTCTGTTGATGCATTTGAAAATTCCTACTGTACACAAAGTTATGCCAAGAAAACTACTGAAAAATGGTACATCTTAGTGGTTTTAACCATTTTTCCGTGGATTCAGAAGGCTTGCCACCATAAGCTGCATATCTTTAGAATCTACGTTAAATTTCACTCCAGATACGAGGATGGTCTGGAAAGTTTCCGACCTTAACGTGAAGATGGCAGCACTCGTCAATAAAACTAGGAAATGTAGTTGTGTATCTTTTGACAGGTACTTACCAAAATTTCAGCCATTTTGGACGCGCAGTTGTTATTTGACAATCGTTTGAGTGAGTCGATGTGAGTGTTTTTGTGAAAATGGAAAAAATCGAGTATCGAGCTGTCATTAAATATTTGTTTTTGAAAGGCAATACGCCTACGCAAATCAAAGATGAGTTAGACTCTGTGTATGGGGACTCTGCGCCATTATTTACCACAGTGAAATTTTGGGCAGCTGAATTTAAACGTGGCCGTACTAGCGTGGGAGACGATGAACGTTCGGGGCGTCCAAAAACTGCAAACACTGACGATAACATCGCTAAAGTTCACCAAAGGGTGCTAAACGAACGTCGAATTAAAGTGAGAGAAATAGCAGAGGCTATGAATATGTCCAAAGAACGTGTTTGTCGCATATTGAATCAAGATTTAGGCATGAGAAAGCTGTCCGCGCTTTGGGTGCCGCGTTTGCTCACGTTAGACCAAAAACGTGTTCGAATGAACATTTCCAACGCTCTGTTGGCGCAGTTTACGCGCAATAAATTAGAGTTTTGGCGCCGATTAATTACTGTAGATGAAACTTGGATACACCATTATACGCCCGAAACAAAAATACAGTCAAAACAGTAGACTGCGAAGGGGGAATCGGCTCCAAAAAAAACAAAACTGTTATGTCGGCTGGGAAAGTGGTGGCGACTGTTCTTTGGGATAGTCATGGAGTTAACTTAATCGATTATCTTCAAACAGGAAAAACCATTACAGGAGCATACTACGCATCATTACTTGACAAGCTGAAGACAGAAATTGCGGAAAAACGGCCACATTTGCAGAAAAAGAAAATCCTGTTTCACCAAGACAATGCGCCGTCTCACACCTACGTGGTTGCCATGGCGAAAATCCACGAATTACGGTTTGAACTGCTTGACCATCCTCCTTACTCACCAGATCTAGCCCCAAGCGACTTCTTTTTGTTCCCTCATCTAAAAATTGCGCTCGGAGGACAGAGATTTTCGTCAAATGAGGAGGCAATCACCTTCGTGAACAATTATTTTGCAGAGAAAAACGTCGAGTACTATTTGGACGGGTTAAAGAGATGGGAGCATCGCTGGGAGAAGTGTGTATACTTACAAGGAGACTATGTAGAAAAATAAAAATAAATTTAAAGAAAAAATGTCTTGTATCTTTGTTAGGTCGGAAAGTTTTCAGACCACCCTCGTACATTTACATTTATGCACTGAGTCCGGGTCGCCTGGGAGAACTAGTTCAAAATGTACGGTACAAAAGTACAACAAAATCTTCTCTCTTGTCTATCTCAACAAATATTATTCCAAATTAAGCATTCTTATATGTTATTCGAAGCGTCTTGACGATAGCTACTCCATGGCATTAGACAAAGGCATTATGGTTTTTAGGTTTTGCCATAATAAGGTAACTAGCGGTTAAAAATGTTTTTTGATAAATGACTGGCAAGTATACGTTAATCCTATGGGTAAGCATGACCTATTATACATTTTCAGAACCCGCTCGTTTAGATGTATAACTTTCTCTTTGCACCATCTTGATACAAACATTCCCTAAAAAGTTCAACGACATTTGTAGAGACTTGATTTCCAAACATGCTCGGAGAGGGAAGTAAACGTAACAGGAGAAATGATAAATATGTACATAATAGATAAAATATTTATACAATTAAGCGACAGATTTCTCAGCAATGTTCAATTTATAAAACTATAAAAAAATATTTGTATTAGGTCGTTAAAAAAATCCGAAAATAAGGAATATTAGTACATACTAGATTAGTAAATAATAGGTAAGAAGCATTATTACTAAAAATCGCCTCGACGCCTAAAATGCTGCAGGAGGCAACCTCAACAGCAAAGTTAGTGATAAAATTATATTAATTACTAATAAACAGCACGACATCAAAAATAGAAAACTCAACAAAAATACTAAGGTATGAAAAAAATTCGAAGACGTGATATAGACTATAACGTAGACGAGAGGATTCTGAAAATGTATAATATTGCACCCTTATCCTGAGGATTTAGGTATTTTCCAGTGATTTATCAAAAAAAAACACATTTCCTACCATATTATGACACAAACTAAAAACCACATGCCTTTGTATCACTTGGTGTAGCTCTCGTCGAGACGATTCAAATGACATAACAGTGCATAGTTTGGAGTGATTTTGTTGAGATAGACTCGACAAAAGATTTTGTTATACTTTTGTACCGGCATCTAGGTCTAGATCTCCCAGACGACCCGGACTCAGTGCATGAATGTAAGTGTATCTGGAGCAAAATTTATCGTAAGTTCTAAAGATATGCAGCTTACGGTGGCAAACCTTCTGAATCCCTGAGAAAATGGTTAAAACCACAAAGATGTACCATTTTTCAGTAGTTTTCTTGGCATAACTTTGTGTACAGTAGGAATTTCTAAATGCACCAAGACAAAAGTTGTTCTCAAAAGACAAAAAGTTCTACTCGCCAAGCCCGTCAAAATGAGCTATAATATGTGAGTATACGATGCTTCTAAGCAAAGTTAGCATTTTGACCTTTACCGCCCTGCTACGCCCAGTTTATCAATATAAGTGATGCCTTCTTCGGTCAGTAATGAATCAGTAATGTGTTAATGAATCATACCTGAAAGTTTGAAGCAAATTGAAGAACATAAAATTTTTTCTGTTTCCAATTTTGTGTAGTTTCTCGGAGACAGCCTCTTAAAACTCGCCGCGCTCTATGGGGCCGTCCATTAACCTGAGGCCTGCCCCCCCCTAGAGAAATTCTCTAGTTGCGCCCATGTTACTAATCCGTATCTAATAATTGCATCATATAAATTATTCATAATACATATAACACGACAGATATCTTTTATTTAAAAACTTTTGATTTTTAATATTATAGGTATAAATATTGAACTGAGAATGATGTTACTTTAAATCCGAGAAGATGTATAACACCGAGGCGCCAGCCGAGGCGTTATAACATCTTCGAGGATTTAAAGAAGCTTGATCTCCGTATTGCATAAGTTGTTTTATTTTATTTCGTATTTCAATCCTAATTTCTCCCTTTTAAAATTCATCCGAATTTATTGCATAATGAAGCAAGTTGCCTTGTCTGTGTCATTATACGCGTAACCAAGGAGATAAAAAGTAGCATGTCACGTGTGGCTGTTATGCAACATCAAATGTTTTTTACGTTGCCAACAACAACGGAGATCAAGAACGTCTTGAACTGCGGTGTCATTGACAACGGAGATAAAGATATACCTTATTTTACTAATTGTAGTATATAAACAATTGTTTGAAATACGAAATAAAATAAATATATTTTATTGTATATACTTTTAATATGATTCATTTGATATAATATGAATATATCCATAAATATGGAGTGAATTTTATCTGGCTAAAATCTACATGAAACAAATAAAAAAAATCTTTTTTTTTGTTTATTATCTGGAGAAAACCTACAAAAATATAAAAAAATAAAACTTGGTTCAACATAAGAAATATTATGTAATATTATTAAAAACTCAGAACACAAAGTTATATCCATAAGGTTGCATAAAATATTTAATCAGATTTAATAATGCAGTACAATAAAAACCACTGTCAATTCATTAAATACACTATTTTATTTGATGTTGCATCACTCAAACGGGCCAAACGTTTATGAGCAAACGAACAGCTTTATACACTTTATTGCGCGTCAGCGTATGAGATTCAAACGTACTAATGTCGACTGGCGCCAGTGACCAATATTGCCGCTTATGAGCCTTAAGTTTAAACTTGAGTTATATTTTTACAATAAACCGTTTAAAAACGTTTTATAAAATAAAAAGAAAGTTTTCACAAATTTTTAGGCTTCAATACATGTTTGATATATTTTAATTGTAAAGTTAAACATTGATGAGCTATGTTATATTTATATAATTTATAATATATCGTAAATCAGATATATCTTTTTGAAAATGTACGTTAAATATTTATAAAATATGAAGATCTAAATATAAATTGTTTGCTCAAAATGAAACATTTAGTGAATATTTCTAATCATGCTAAATTAAATGTTAAGTTTTACTTGTAAATGGAATGTTTATCAAATATATACTTTTAAATATTAATTAACGTGATTGAGGGTAGTCAGAGGTAGAGATAGAAAGTCAACACAGGTCACAACTTAATTATATACTAAGTAACAGGTTACAATCCAATGGGTTACAAACATAAGTGTGAGAACGGACAAGCCCTAAAACTAACATTACACATGAGAATGATCGGAACCACCCTTTACTAGCAACAATATCCTATAACTAAGCATTATTAGAAAACCAGGTAAGCGGTACCCCTGGGTACTAGCTTCTAGGCTCCTAATATAAAATACTTCATATAAGCATCATTAGGGAATCAGGTAAGCAGTGCCCCTGGACGCCATCTTCAAACTCCCTAATACTAAGCGGTAGGGGCATTAGGTAAGCAGTACCCCTGGACACCAGCTTCTAGATCCCCTACAAATTAATAAATAAGAAGATTCTTACTAGGTCTGCTTCAAGTTGTTGATTCGTTAGAGTCGATGGAACGACTGAATTGCAACTTGAAACGGGTTTATATACTGTCTATCGCGGAAGTCATTAGTTTTCGGGCACATAAACAGAAGACCTGTGGATAACTTAGAGAGACTAATTGTGCAGGGTAACAAAACGGATCTGTCCACAACGGTGGACAGATCAAGTAAAGGAAACAACTAGCGGTTCTATAAATGAAGCAACGACAAACGCAAGAAATAGAGGGAGATGGCGGGAAATAGTAAGAACAGCGACACAGCCCAAATAATGTGGATCATGATCACGACTTCTCTGACAAGAGGAAAACCGAAGAAGAAGGATATCATAAAAACATTTAATATATATGCTAGATTTTAACGATGATAAAAACAACATTTAATATTTAAAACACATTAAACAAATATTTATTAAATATGGTATGCTACTGGGGTAAGATTAAAGAAATTTATCTCAAGTTTAAATATTTCAAAATGTAAATACAACTATACTGTTTAGTGTTCATAGAAAGTATACTGTATGAATAATAAATGGGAAGTAACTTAATGTAGTATGTTGGGTTTTAGATGATAAAACAATTCCAACCAACAAACAATGTCGCCCATCCATCAACAAGTTTCATTTACAAGGACAGGTAAGATTTTCCGAATTGTTTTAGTAAAAACTAATGTTTTGATTGAATTTAATTGATTTTGCAAGTTGCTGGTTACTTATAATTCGTTGTTATATAATAAGAAAATGTATACAATTCAAAATTGTTTCTATACAGAAAGCCATTGTATATTGATGAAGTTAATTTGAGACATTGGACTCGAAACTCATCAGATAGCATAAGGTTGCAATATCAAAAAGTAAGTAAGTTGCGTTTTGCTAAAAATAAGTTGTTTTGCTAGGTGATTCTTAGGAAGTTTGTGAACCGGACACAATGATCACTCCGCTACTGGTAAGTTGTAATATTGTTTTCTTCACGTTATCTGTAAGTTGCCATTACATAAAGGATATTTCAGGTAAAGTGTGGCTCCTTCGTCATCCGTACGCAAGCTAGCAGAAATCACTAGGTTATCAGCAGCCACGGTTCAGAGGGCGAAAACCTAGCTCGATATAAAAACAAGTTGGAAACAGAAAAGGTTGTAATACACTGGTAACTAGTTTTAACGCATTAAAAAGGGTGCTAGGTAGCTCTATAAAATGAGCTTGCCATATGGAGACAGTTTCTTCTCTGTGCCAAATCAGGGTATCCCTAAAGAAGCTAAAGAACGATAGAAGAGTAAATTTGCTTGCAAGTATTTACTCTGGTAAGCTAGCACATTCATTACCTCAGGCACTATTGATGGAGAAATCTACTTGGAAGAGTGCATTAAGAAGCGGTTTCTTGCTATTTCTAGAGAGAAAGCAAAGCAACAAGCCTGTTTAGTTTGGTCTGATCTTTCAGCTGCCCATTATTCGAAGAAAGTGATAGACCTGTTGAGAGTTATTGGGTTTTCTGTAAAGCAAAATCTAAGCTTCTTAATGAACCAGTGAAAGGTTTCCCAGGTTTCAAGCCGTCGGCGGATTCAACTTGGCGAAGGATCTCAGATCAAGTGGTAACGGAATCGGGAAATAGCCTGTTTAACTTCCGAACTTCCGAAAGAACTTGCTGATTGTGTCCAAAAAAGGACCATTTTCAGTGTAATTTAAATATTTATAAAATTTTATAAAAAGTCTTTTTGCTCAATTTTTTAAACAAGTTTTTGTTATTGATCTAGTTTTAAAACTTGTTTTATAATCTGTGGCCGCAAAATAGCGATAATTGAATTTAATTAATTTATTATTTAATAAGTAAGTAGTATTGTTAACAGTTGCTTTTAAAAATACGATAAAGTACAAGCTAGAGTTTTTTGATTAATCAGAGAAGTTATTATAATTGACGTACCCTTTTTCATTGGTATTAAGCTACGACTGTTCATTTATGTTTACTACAAGGGTGCTTTTGTTTGAAGACAATAAGATTTCACACAGTTAAATTACAAAGAATAGACAGAAGAATCTAATTAAGATAATTACTGTTAAGCCATTTTACTAGTAGTTTCTTCATTGTATTTTCTTCCTTTCTATTGTTATCGACGTTCTAAGAAAAATTGTGAATAAACATAAACCTCTTGAACTAAATTTTAAATCAGTTGAAGTATTACGCTTCTCAGTATTGAGATGGATTCGTTTAATTGATTATAAATATTTATTAATTATTACCATACTGAAACTAATTTAAATTATCTAAAGAGCACATCAAACGGAAAGATAACGTTGTTGGTGTATTGCAAAATGATGTAGAGTAGCGTCGAAATCGTGCTAGCAAGCAAATGACGTCAATATAACTATGTGTAACCAATAGAATCCTTCAATGAAAATGCCTCTCGACAAGAGAGTGGTTTGCTATATATTACGTACATGCATTCAAAGCTTTTGATAGTACTTGTGTAATAAGGAGTCACTGTAATAAATACCAAGCAGATAGGTATTTAGATTTTTCTGGCGTGTTTATATTCATCAAAGCCGTGATATATATAGAAACATCATAGTTGTAATTATATTAACTGCTTTGACATGTATACAGATTGTTGCTGAAGTGACCAATTAGATTAAAATGGAAACACCCTTCAAACATGATTTTTACTCAGAGATGTTACCTGTGTACGTTTTGGAAAAGATTCTGGGCTTGGCAGCAGTTGACATACTAGGATCGCCTGATAATAGAGTTATAGCAATAATCAGTAACAAATGTTTATATAAAATAACATATAATGCTCTATTTATCATAATAACTGCTATTATATTATGTCTTGATAATGCTGTGAATATATTTAGCTCGCTCAATTTATTCTACTGGTTTTTGATTATGTATGAAGCCCATACTGGAATTTTATTGTATTGGTGTGCTGTATTCTGTACCTACTAATTTCCACAAAGATGTGGTAGCAAAGATATGGCAAGATATGATGTTTATTGATGTTAAATTATATAAATTGGCATTATGCGCTAAGACAGACAATTATAGTAGTGCTTGGATTATTATAAAAATGCTTTTAAGTGCCGGAGGGCATATAAGTTTTCTGAGTTTTTCAGACATTGATATTAAACCTTCAATTATAATCTCTGTTAGTATATTTTACCTTTTCAATACCTATCAAACAGCGATGGAAATATCATATCAATCTTGGATGTTATCTTTAAAATCTAGATTTGAAGTCTTACTTCAGTTTGTATCCACAAAAGAAATGATTTCCATAAACACGTTTCGGAAAATTTTAGAACTACATCATGTTTTGTGTAAAGTAACAAAAGATGCAAAGAAAATGTACTCGCTACCTATTTTAATAGATTTATCAGCGATTTTGCTTGTAGTAACCGATCACGTCTATAATGGAGTTGTTGTTGTATATCGAATCGATATGTCTAGTACTTACATGGTTGCAATATTATTTTGGATAATCTATTCATTGTTAAACTGTTTATTAGTAGTATATTCTGGGCAAGTAATTACAAGTCAGGTACGTAACTACTAATCGTTTCTGCTGTTCAGTGATAATATATACAGGGCGTAAATTAAGTATGGAAACGGTGGTATTATTTGAATACTGCTATAGATAGAACTCTGAAATTTGGTGTAGAAGTAACACATACGGTTTTCTACTGATATTCGCGTTTCCAATTTTTTTATCGATCGTTACGACTGCAGCACGGCCAACTTGATTATTTTTTTAAATTACAATGAGGGTCGAAAGTACCATCATTAGAAAGCTGTTTTTGTGTAGAATCCAACGATGTAGCACTTGATATGGCAGTTTTGAAAAATAACTTCACTATACCAAATTAAACTTTGAGAATATTACTTTCAATGGTTTGCTAGATATGCTAAAAATTCAGTTGGCGATGAATGCTTTGTTTTGTTTTTCAACTTTAAACAGTACATTTATGAAGAATACCCATTTAACCATTGTATAAGAATTTTCAAGAAGTGAAACCATCTTGATGTTGAGCGTAAACAAATATTTGTTATAAAATTTCAAACAGTGAACAACGTACTAGTAACTATCAACAACGTCATACTGACTAGTAATAACTAAAACAATATTTAACTTTAAAAACCTAGCAGATGTTTACAAAAGATGTTCAAATTGCTCCCCATTCACTTCTTGGCAGTGATGGACTCGATTTACAAATCCCGGAATGGCATGGACAATGAAATCACCAGGGATATCTCTCACTTCCTGTGAAATTCTTTGAACTAATTCATGTAAGTTGCCTGGTTTGTTAATGTATACACGACTTTTTACGTATCCCCACAAGAAAAAGTCTAGAGGAGTTAAATCCGGTGATCGCGCAGGTCATTCAATATGTCCTCGTCGTCCAATCCATCTTTGGGGAAAAACTGTATTTAAATGATCACGAACTTCCCTGGCATAGTGAGGAGGGACTCCATCCTGTTGAAACCAGATTTCATCGCTTATTGTGTTAGGAAAGTTTTGATTTGGGTATAATCTTGTGAGGGCAGGGATAATCTCGTTTTGTAACAATCGTAAATATCGCGCTGAAGTTAGAGTGTATTCCATAAAGAATGGTCCTATGATATCCCTACCAATGATTCCTGTAATTAAGATGCAGGAAGGACTTAGTATTTTGAAAAATTTTCTGGCCTATTACATACCTGCCCAAACGTTAATTTTTTCTGGAAATTGAGTATGCGATTCTTCCATCCACCGGGGATTGCTATCTGACCAATACCTGCAGTTTAGTCTATTCACCTCACCATGCAAGTAAAACGTAGCTTCATCAGTGAATACAATGTTATTCACAAAATTTGGATCGTGATTCATGCGATCCATCATTATTTCGCAAAATTGCAGTCGTCGATCGAAATCATCTTCATTTAGTTCTTGCACTAGTCGAACTTTATAGGGATGAAATTTTCGGTTCTTCAAAATTTTAAATGCTGATTGTTTGCACATATCGTGATTTGCAGCTAGCTGTTTTAGGGAAGATTTGGGATTGTTAACAACGTCTAACATTACATTTAATGCATTTTCATCATTAGTAACTGTTTTTGGGCGGCCCGATTTTGCTAGATTCTTAACACTGCCAGTCTGGTTGAAGCGTTTTAATGTTTTACAAACCGTAGATTTACTAATAGGATTTCGATTAGGGTATGTTGCATTAAATAAATTACATACTTCCGCATAACTACGTCTTCTATCACCATACCCTATCATCATGAGAATCTCTATTCTCTCCTTTTCTGTAAGATTTTCCATGGTACTTTCTCACTAACTACGCAAATTCAAACAACACTTATAATTTTTGACGTTCAATATTTGTTGAACAATAGTGACATTCTTTTGTTTTCAGCGCTTACTATCGGTTTCAGTTATTTAATAAATTTTTATTTACAACCTTTAATTTGGTATAGTGAAATTATTTGTCAAAACTGCCATATCAAGTGCTACATCGTTGGATTCTACACAAAAGCAGCTTTCTAATGATGGTACTTTATATATATATATATATATATATATATATATATATATATATATATATATATATATATATATATATATATATATTTTTAGATAGAGTTAATTTTTATCAAGTTGCATAATGATTTTACATTAAATAATATTTTGAATGCAAATTCATATAGAAAAATTTATCGACTCTGCTGGGACTCGAACCCAGGACCCTCCATAAATTTTTCTATATGAATTTGCATTCAAAATATTATTTAATGTAAAATCATTATGCAACTTGATAAAAATTAACTCTATCTAAAAATTTATAAAAATTAATTTCCTTTCGGAATGATTCATTATAATCTAGATGCTTTGAATATTGATGTTGTTGTCATGCGACTTGCTGATCTTCATTAATAATGTTCAAAAAATATCTAGTTACTTTGTATGTTTGCCTACTATCTAATTCATATGGAAAATTTCTCGCTTTGCTGATAGTCGTGCTCTGTAGCTCAGTTGGTAGAGATACCACCTAGACAGTGGAGGGTCCTGGGTTCGAGTCCCAGCAGAGTCGATAAATTTTTCCATATGAATTTGCATTCAAAATATTATATATATATATATATATATATATATAATATAGAATATATAATATATAATATATAATATATAATATATAATATATAATATATAATATATAATATATAATATATAATATATAATATATAATATATAATATATAATATATAATATATAATATATAATATATAATATATAATATATAATATATAATATATAATATATAATATATAATATATAATATATAATATATAATATATAATATATAATATATAATATATAATATATAATATATAATATATAATATATAATATATAATATATAATATATAATATATAATATATAATATATAATATATAATTTGTACTACTACTGAGAGATCTAGAGTTCAAATATTCTGCTGGCTATAATGTCTTTTATGAATAACATAACGTTTTTTCAATCACAATCTGTCCATAGCCGGTTATATCGGGAATAACGTCACTCTGTAATAACATGGAAAAATCGCCGATTCCGAACATGATGTTATAACCGAGTGCACTGTGAGTTTTGATTATATTCTGTGGCCAAAGCTTTTTTTAAAACTTTATTTATTGAATATAATAAAACACATTTATATATTTCGTTTGCAGTCGTAGAATATATTTTATTATTTTTAATCGAGAGAAAACTTTATCTCTTTTAACATTTAGAATAAAAATATTAATATTACTTTGTCTGTAATTATTTAACGAGTTTAAGACGAGTTTAAATAATTAAATTTGAATTAACACACTTAACAGAACAATTTTAGAATTCACATTTAAATGACATTAAGCAAAATAATTAATTAAAACTCGAATGAGCCTTTATGTTTTTACTACCAAGACAATTTTAAAATCCACATCTAGTTTCAATACTCACTCAGGATAAACACTTGTTGAATACTTAATAAAGACTTGTGTGTTGAATGAATATTTAATAAAGACTAAAGACTTAATATTAAAACAGAGGTATTTATACCTTATCTGCCTACACATTTCTCATGGTCATGAGAGAATTAATGCTACAGAAGTTCTCATAGAGATAACGTCGACTTATCAGAAAGCTGCAATTTGATATTGTGAGTTTTATTATCTTAAACAATTCTCATGTAACATGATCTTATCTATAGTGCGATTCTACGTACGTTACTTGTGAATATTATGATTGTTTGAGGGATTCCTGTTCGATTAATATTATTTTATTTATAAATGTTATAAATGTGTAATAACAGGAAAATAATATTAATCGAACAGAAAAGAATCAAACAATCATAATATTGAAAATAAGAAAAGACATTTTGAAGTGCTAAATTTTATGAACCAATGATAATTTTAAAGAAAAAATCTAATTCTCTCGACTGTAGGCATGTAATATATAGTATATTTTAAAGTAACTCTTAAAGTAGCCGATAGTGTCGGAAAGCAAAGGGATAATGAATATTATGTTTATTTACGCAGATAATATTTTTCCATTTCCCAGGAAGCTACAGTTTTTAGTGGATGTTTCACTGGAAATAGTTCCATTAAAACATTATCTTGAATTATGTTATGCTACAATCAACTTTGTATCTGGAAAATCTTCTATTTTATGTAAGAAGGTATTGGGCTTTAGGTTCATTTCACAGCTTGTCATATTATTGATGTTTATTTAATATTTATCATCATTGTTTTGATTCAGTCACCTGAAGTAGTGTATCCTGGACGAGAATGGTTGGAATTTGGTTTAGTTTAAGATTTTATTAAGCCATAACTTGCATTAGCAGCATGTTGTTTCACTAGTAGTGAAGTATACTGCATACTGAATACTGCGTACTGCATACTGCATACTGCATACTGCATACTGCATACTGCATACTGCATGCTGCATGCTGCATGCTGCATGCTGCATGCTGCATGCTGCATGCTGCATGCTGCATCCTGCATCCTGCATCCTGCATACTGCATACTGCATACTGCATACTGCATCCTGCATACTGCATACTGCATACTGCATACTGCATACTGCATACTGCATACTGCATACTGCATACTGCATACTGCATACTGCATACTGCATACTGCATACTGCATACTGCATACTGCATACTGCATACTGCATACTGCATACTGCATACTGCATACTGCATACTGCATACTGCATACTGCATACTGCATACTGCATACTGCATACTGCATAATGCATACTGCATACTGCATACTGCATACTGCATACTGCATACTGCATACTGCATACTGCATACTGCATACTGCATACTGCATACTGCATACTGCATACTGCATACTGCATACTGCATACTGCATTCTGCATACTGCATACTGCATACTGCATACTGCATACTGCATACTGCATACTGCATACTGCATACTGCATACTGCATACTGCATACTGCATACTGCATACTGCATACTGCATACTGCATACTGCATACTGCATACTGCATACTGCATACTGCATACTGCATACTGCATACAGTGCCTGACTGCTCGCACTTAAGTCCCAGTGCCGCCACTGGCAAGGGAGTAAATCAGATTCTAACTTTTAACAAATTTGATAAGATGAATTAGAATCAGCTAAATTAGTGGAATGGTATGGTTCTTAACTTCTGCATTAAAGCTAGGTATTTAAGGAATTAAGAGACTCAATACTGGACTCATTTTTAGATCTACTGTATACTGTGTAATGTATACGGTGCCTAGCTGCCCGCCCCTAGAGACCCTTCAATTAGAGTCTGGCCAAGACAGCCATTCTATTACAAAAAGTGGCGCTAAATTTGAAAACTACAGAAATGGTAACACGCCCAAATATTTACACGCATATAAACGGTGTTTGACTCAATTAAATAACATGAAATAGTGGATTGTGTATAAAACATTATTTAGCCGTAAAATTACATGAAGACTAGGATGTCAAAATCAAAATTATTATATGAAAAATATTGTGATATAAAATGGCGCCAACGCATTGGCCAGACTCTAATTGACGGATCTCTACCCGCCCCTAAGTCCCAACGCCGCCACTGGCAAGGGAGTAAATCAGATTTTAACTTTTAACAAATTTGGTAAGATGAACTAGAATGAGCTAAATTAGTGGTGTGGTATGTTTCTTAACTTCTGCATCAAAGCTAGGTATTTAAGGAATTAAGAGATTTAATACTAGGCTCATCTTTAGATCTGTAAATAGATTTGAAAGAAATCTTTAATATCTTAAAAATCTTAAATTTCAGGGTAATCGAATGAAGAAAGAACTATTTAAAGTACTATTGGCTACGAAGGATCCTCTGCTGAAAAAGGAGGTAAGCAAACACATACGTAAAGCAAACTAGAAAGAGTAACTTTTGCCTTTTATCTTATGTTTATAGATCAATGCATTTTCACTGCAACTTCTGCATTGTGATGTAAAAATAACAGCTGGAGGGTTTATTACAGTAGATTCGACATTGATATTTAAGGTACTGTAGGCTACTTTAAATTAACGGCAATTATGTGTAGTTTTAAAGGTATTATTTGCTTTGTATTAGTTTGCGTAATTCATTATTTTAACATTACCATCTAGATCTGTTAAATTATAAAAAGTCTGAGTAACGATGCATTCTTTTACAGATGATCAGTGCCGGAGCAATATATTTGTTTATTTTGATACAATCTGATGATACAAAAACTGCCTTCTAATTTGCACCTGCTCGTAACTCAAATTCATATATCATATTATTCAAAGGCATGCTTGGCTATTAAACAAGTTGTAAGTTTTTAAACGAATCTTTAAATTAGAAAGATGCCAAACAATGCAGAACCTGTATGATATATGTCTCTTTGATATGAAATGTATGAAGAAGAAAGCAAAATTCGAAGAAGAGATGGCTGTTTGTTTAAATAACGTTCGAAAAACAACCTATTTTGAGGAAGATATCTGGTCTACCGAAAAACAAGATTATGAAAGGTATATCATCAATGGGACAGTTGCAAATTAAAAAATGATGGCAGATAATTAAATTTAATAGATCAATATCAATGAGGCCAGTGTAAATATTAAAATCACTAAAATTTACACTGTGAATTCTTTAATTTCCAAATTGGATTAGATATTAGATGGGATGTCTTCAAATTATCTGCGTCAAAACAAATTAAAAAAATAAGTTACACACTTCAAACTGAATTATATGTAAAGAAATGATGTGATTTATTTCATTGATGGCGACCGATTGGCAGTATTGAAATGATTAATTGATTATTATTATTAGTGTAGTCTGTATAGTTTAACTAGTGTTTATTATGGTTTACAATTATGTTGTAAGGTACAAATAATTACAGGCAAGAGAACAAATGGGACAATCAAACCAAAGACAAGCATGCCTTTCTACATACAGAGTGGCCCACTGAAAACGAAACCAGGCACTAAACTGCAATTCTTCGAAAAATGGCTAGACACGACAAATTTTCAACTCTAAAATAGGGGTGAGGTTTACCTTAAAATTTTTAAATGTCAAGGGGTGGCAAAAGACACTATTTGAAAGCTGAATCAGTTTGCTTTACAGTAGTATTTTTATTTTTTGGATTCCGAGTATTAGTTCCCGCGAAACTGCAATTCAAGGAAGCAGTACAAATTCAAATTTAATTTCACATTTGGTGATAACATGGTCAACAAATGTAGATTAATTCTTTAGATAATCTTGAAGATTAAATAACAATTTTTAGTATGCATTCACTATTCTGAATCTCGTGGTCTTTATATTGTAGCGACGGTCGCGACTTTTATTGGCTCTGAAGGGTGCGTTATCGCCGCCAGTGTTAATAATAGGAAGCTTCAGAAACTATAAACACCTAAAGATGGCGCCACAGTCTGCAAATGGGAATTAATTTAATCGCATCGCAGTTCTCTGCTCACAGTGTTTCCAGACATGCGTGAACTTTCAAAATATTTTAAGTTTAACTGAAATTTTTAATTTTTAAATGCCAAGGAATAATTTAAGGTAGTTGAAATTAAAAAGGGGAATATAAAATTGCTAAATATCAGTTGTTCTTGCTGGTTTTAAGAAAAAGAAAAGTGTTACTATATTAAAATATTGAAAATATATATTCGTTTTAAGAAATTAATCAGGACTAATTAAGAGTGAAATAGTTTATTCAAAAATTATCCGGCACATGCTCTTAAGTAATGAAAAACAACATTTACTTCGGGAATTTATAAAATAATATTTAAAAGATTAGGAAAGTTAAATTACTTTTAAATGTCCCGCGAATATTACCACCCAACGCTTCCTGGTGCAGAAAGCGTTCAACTAAAAATGACTGATTTTCGTGTTGCCATATTTAAATTTCCGCGCCGTGTACATCCATTTTATTTCACTCAATACTAAATAATTAAACAAAAAAAATGTATCCATTGTCATAGATGTTGCTATTAAACAGGGTTATAATGACTGTGTTATGGTTATTTTCTTAGAAAACGTTAATTCTACAAGATTGGCGATGTTCGACTACGATTATAAATTTATTTTAGATATTTACTCCTTACAAACTATGATCCACACTACCTTAACAGTTTAGCAATCGACATCAAACGTTATCTTGCTAAAAAAACGATTATTGAAAGAAAACTGAATGAAAAACGTGAGTTATATTTTGACGCCAATAACGCCCCCTTAAGTCAGCGCCAGTCGTATTATCATGGCCAGTCATGTTCGACGTCAGCGAATATGAATGGCCATGATATTGTAGCGATGTTGCGACATCTAGCGTCCCAGGGGAAATTAGACTATAAAAAGGATGGTCGTTTTTTTCGTAGTACTCTTATGCTAGTTTCCTATCTTAACCCTCTCTAATCTTTGATTATGAAGTTACCTCCAAGAATTTTAGATTTCTACGGCGTTATTGCGAACATATCACCCGGCACATGATTAATTGTTATTAATTAATAAATTTTGTTTAAGCCGCCACAATCTCTTAATTATTCACTGTTAATTCTTAATTGTTAATTGCTGTATAAACAAAGCATTTACATTGTATTCTTACGCGTGAATTCGTTTATTTCAATATAATATTCTAATAAGATGGATAAAAAGAATATTTAATAATAAGGTTTGATAGTTTGAAGCAAATTTTTTATTTACAGTTGTAATTTGTTTATGAAAATGAATTGAAACTTGATAAATTATTAAAATTGATTTAATTATAAGTATAAACAACACATAAAACAGACTTTAGTAAAAACACAGTGAAGATATATACAAAGTAACCATACAATAAGCCGCCTTACTTTATAATAAAGAAAATGCTCCGGCTAAAATAATTATTGAGAAGCTTGAATCTTACCACAACTGAGACCCAACAGGTTATAGGACAATAACTAAATATGGATCTATGAAACATTAAAATTAACAGTACAACACTAAAATTAAGCTAACTAATATATTTAAAAAAATATATTGTATTGGCACCTTTTCAACTACCAACTGATGTAGTAACAAATCCTCTTTCCTCCATATGGTTAATAGTTAAATAAGATGGTTGAAATACAAAAATTCACCTCTCTTCATATAAATGTCCAAATTAAATGGTAAAAATCCAAATTATTAAAAGACCAGCTGTTTTCTTGAGATAAGTCCATTCCATAATTAAATTGATAAATTCTATTCCATCATCCAATTTATAATCAAGATTGATAATCTCATAACTTATAAAAAGCTTTCTTGCAAAAAAATTTATCCACTAACAAAATTCACAGCACTGAATATTATTTCAATTGAAAATAAATTATTTTTAAAACCAACTAGTTAAATTTAATGAATTTTAACAAATTATTAATCACTTGACGTTTCACCAATTTCTAATCTAACATTTTGACATTTAAGTTTGTTTATATTTTGATCTCACAACATAAGCTTCAAATTTTAAAAATTTGCTCTGGGCATGTATGCACTTCTTGAAAGACCTAAATTTACAGAGAGTTTGTGACCAAAACGCTTGCTGTGTTTATATTTTTTCAAAAACAAAACACTGCTATGGTTATTATTCTAGTTAGAAACAAATGCTAATTTAGAACTAAATATACATAACCTCATAATTGTTTATAATTATTAATAATTATCTCAATAAATTACATAGTTAGATAGAGAAGAAATTCTCTTTTTAATGATATCAAATACTTGTAATAAACACAATAAAAAGATGGTTAAAACTTGGCAACCAAAGCATTTTTCAAATGCATTCAATTATAAATTAAAATTTAAATGAATTAATTAAAACCACCTAGTTACATCCTTCTATTTTTTTGCCATGGCAAAACGCAGAAATTTGTATTTTCAAACAAAACATCTTCTAAAAAAATCCCAACATTTACATTTATTTCTCAGTTGTGCCCAAGGAACTGCTTGACAACAACTTAATGAAATATTTCAACCCACAAGTTTTTTAATCCTTATAAACAACAAAATTGTAATGAAACCACCAAATCGTTGACTTGTAAGAAATATCTTATAAATTAAACCTGCATACATCATTTGCATATATCATCACAACCATGCACCTTGTCTGTTTTAGGTCAAAACAAGCCTTAAGATGGCTTCAAATTCATATTTGTGTACAAAATTAAGTAGCGATAGCAGATCGTTAGCTAAACAATGTAATTATATCAAGATAGAAAAACAAATCAAGTTTAAAGTTTTTCCTTTGCCTACCTAGTCTTTTTTATTAAATTAAAACATTTTTCTTTGGTTTCATTAAAATAGATTATTAAAAAATTCTTCCTAGAAGTTATGCAACCCAAATAAATTTTTTTTAAATAGTTGCATATTTTCCAGTCCATGCCATATATCATGACAATATATAATTAATTTTAATGGGGTGGGTTTGCACTTACACAGCAATCAGTGTGGACTCGGCTTTAAAAGAAGAATAACATTACAAATAATTTTATAAAGTATAATATAACTATTGAGCTGTTATATTATACTGCTTTTTTGTAAATCAATCTTCAATCAATATATAAAATTTTTACAAGAAGTTGTGTGCCATTTCATTTTTTTTGGGAACATCTTTTGTTTGTGTGTTATTTTTTGTTTTTTAAATTTTAGTTAACATCTCCACGATTATTGTAATATCTAACGCCTAATAATCACAATAAACAAAAAACCACTGTCACGTATTTAAGATGCTGCAACATGGACAGCTGTCATTGAACTCTGAACCCCCTTTTAAGGGGGTTCAGACCCTTTTCAACAAAGAAAAAAAGCTGAATCTTCGGACGTTGCAATTATTGCTACTTTTGAACTTATAAACTATGTTATTATCTATCTTTTAATTATTTACTTTGCTAAAAAGGTTAAGTAGGTAACTCGTCATTACTAGAACAAACTACTTTCAAAATCTAATATTATTTATTAGTAGCAAAGATTTCCACAAGGAACACCCAAGTTATCAAACAAAATTCTCAACCAGAACTTCCTTAAAACCCAATCGAAGATTTTAAGGTACAGTTGGCTGCCAAATTACTTGCCTCTGAAACGTGTTTATTGTCAATATATCAAAGTTCTTCCTATTATTTCTCATATCTTAAAGATCATGGAAACTTCTTAGATAAGATTAAACAACAATTGCTTATAAATAATAATAAATTTTCTTAAAAATAAAACATAAACTGAATCATTACTACTTAGTAAAACCGTGTTTTTCTGCAATCTAAATCCACATTATATAAAAAAGATTTAGTATGAGTACTAAGATTTGTTAAACAAATTAAAACAATTTTATAGCTTACAATATTTGTGTTAAATGTACTTGCAGCTGTGCAATCCATTTCGTTGTGGAATTTTTTAAGAAATTAAATTTTTATTCATCATAATTGGTCACCCATTGTTGACAACATTCATTAAAATATCCTTATTATACAGTAAAATTTATTGCTTTTCTTTTATTGCCTATTAATGCAGAGTTTCTGATAACATCGAATGACACGTTTACTTCTAACTTTATTCGAGTAGCTGCTACACTTTAGATTTTTTAAATTTAATTATGGTTTTCTAAATCCAAGAAATCACGGGTTTGTTTATTTTGCAGTAAGTATGGTGGTTTTAAAATGATTAGACAGCATGTATAGTTATGCTTAACCTTGGCTTCAGGAGGTACGTATTTAAGACGTAAAACCAGCATTTGTACACGTCATAAGTTTGTTTTTTCTTACTTTTAGCTTCAGTGAGCATTCCAACATCTAAAAAAAGTTTTTGAAGTCATCTACATCCAATTGGTCCTGTCGAATCAACTATCTACTGGCGTAACGCTGTGTAGCTAGACTTGAGAAGTTTTATCCGATGAGCAACAAAGAAATTTAATTTCAAGGTATTTTATCCATCTTACCGAAATTCTGATGGTATTCTAGGTTGTTTAATTCTACCTAATTTTGTTTTTTGTTTTGTTTCAGAATATGAATAAATATAACAAGATATGCAGAATCGGTAGCCGTGAACTTGGTTACATTGGACCACATCTCCAGCGATCCCGTTTGCAGAAATCTAGAATATTTGTGCAACAATTAAAATAACTGCTTTAGCAGTTATTATTTTCCAACAGTTTTTTATAGGCACTATTAGTATCTATGCTCTTCCCAATCCTGGTTCATTGATTTAAACGCTAAATCAATACCAAAATATATATACTGTATATCACAAACATGAATGTTAATAATAGGTTTAGAAATATAATGCGAGAAATGTATACAATGTGAAAGTTCAGGTCTGTTATCTAGTATCTGTTTAAGATATTTTTGTTATTTGCAACAATTAGCAAGTAATAGCTCACAAAATACTACAAAATAGGGGTACAACGTATTTACAAAATTAAATAGTTTTAAGGCTTAGTTAGATGTTTGTTAGGTTAAACATCTTCGCTAACGTAGCTAATGCAACCGAAACGCTGAAAACAGAACCATTACCTGCTAAAGATACGAATTATGCAAATAAGTTTTGTTGATATCGGTATCACACTCAATGCCAGTGATGATAGCAACAAGTTTAATGTGCAGTGCTATTTGAGTGTCAAGTGTCAAGTGTTTACCATGCCAGTAATTCAATCCTGGATGTTATGCTTGGATCTTAACGATATTATTCTAATCTCAACTAAAGTAGGTAGGTAACTGATGTCTTATCACTATAAATTGTTTTTAAGTATGGTTTTAACATTTCAACAACTACCAATAAGAAAAGTACTACAAGCACTGAGCAAAATAGATAGTTATAGTAAGTATACATATATTAATGCTAAATATATTTATACTTACTATAACTAACTATCTATTTTTCTCAGTGAGATGTAACAAATTAGAAAATATCGATTAGGGAAAAATCATTCTTGGCACAAACTAAATTGTAACTATACTTACTTAAAAGCTCGTGTCCCGACAGAGACGTCTTATTTATTTAGATAATACTCAGGCGTCGTGAGTGTTAAACGCAAAGACTTACTGATTAGGAATAGAACGTAGAAACAAATAATCAGATAGAGGGCGCCACCCAAATCTTTTGATGTTATAAAATAGTTAGCTAAAATTGAAAAATCCACAATTTGGGAACTGATTCCCTTTGAAATTTATGTTCAACTCATTTCAACAAATCTTTCTCTTAATATTAAAATTTAGTTTATAAATGGAATACTAACAATCTGTCTTACCGAATTAGCATTGATTATTAATTTTGAAATCTACATATATATATATATATATATATATATATATATATATATATATATATATATATATATATATATATATATATATATATATATATATATATATATATATATTGAAGTAAATAAAAAATATCGGTTACACAATATAAACATTTGTTAATGGTAGTAAATAAAAAAACCTACTTGCATTATTATTTCATACATTCTAGTTTAATTTTGTGATTCCATTCTAAATACATGTTTCAATAAAATTTCTAATCTAGAAACAATCTAAAATTTTGCTATCAACCATAGAAATCTTGACAAAACATTTGTAACCACTTATATGTGTGACATTAATTCTTTCGTAATAGCTTGTTTAGCAATTTTTTATTTCACAACAACCTTACAAACAGATGCTTAATTTACTAAAACAAAAGTTCAATGATTACGCAAAACTCTGAAATCTGAAAGAAACATTGCGGGAACGACACTTCAATTCTGCACAATTTTACACTAACAGCGGAATATTCGAACGTGTAATAATTTCTAATATTAACTGGTTTCATATTATTAAACATTTTTCTAAACTCGAACGACGCTTAAATAATAACTTGAAATGTTGCTTGAACTTTTAACCTGAAAGGAGATTATGGACGTCAATTTATTAATAGTAAAACGCTTCCCTTTCTGCGTATTTACCATATTTAATATTTAAATAAATTTTTTAGAACACTTTATTTAAACGGTATGACCCTGCAAAGACAAATTTCCTATATCTTCAAGTGCACTAAATCGCATAATTCACTACCTTTGTTAATTTAATTTTCATAATAAGGGAAAAGCGTTAGATCACTTGACTGAATCGAACTGGAACTATAGATTGATATACTGCAATTGTAGTTTAACTTTGTTTACAGAACACGGGCAAATTCGTCGTGGACCGACCCTTGCTGGGCAAGGCTTCCGTCTTAATAATTGAAGCGTAACTCTCTGTTCTGGGTAAACTTTTGCATTTGTCTCTTGATAGCCTATACTCGTTTAAAAAAAATCTAATTGAATTTTAGGTGTGCATGTTTATATTACTACGATTACTATCAAACTGGCCTATTTTTTTATAAAAGGATCTGATTAAATTTTGATAAAGTTGAATGCAGTGAAACTAAATTAACGACGAATTATTTACTTGATAATCAAAGTGTTTGATTTGACAACTTACAAATAGTATATTTGATAACCAGCGTTTACCACTTTTTTGAAAACCATATGTGATTTGTCTAAAAACTGTTGCGTTCAAGTTGTATTAGAAATAAAGTTTATTTGCCGGGAGCCGGTTGATCTAATCAGGCCTGCCACTCGGTAAAAGTTTTTTAATAGAAATATCAAAGAAAACAAAGAAGACGTTTGAGCGCGGTTAACTCGGCGCGAGGAGAGTTTGACCCGGGACACTTGGGCGCATGCACACTTTGACGAGAAGACAGTTTGGCGCAGGAACATTTTGGCTCAAAGATATTTTGACACATGTAAATTTCTCCGCGGCAAATTAGGGTAAAACCTTTGACGATATTTAAAAACCCCGTATTTTGGGACCATTAATTTAATTTCTTTACGACAAGCTACCCTGTTATCAGTGTAACCTTTTGTTATTTTTATGTCCACACATACACCTTCTTAATTCCAAAATTTCGATTTGATTGAAAATTTTGGTTGATTAAATTGCGTTATTCCATTGCTTTTTGTCTTTAAGTTATGAAATATAAGCACTAAGCGGTATCTATTTGTAAGTACTGTAAGAATATATTGAGCCAGGCATTTTTGATATAATCACTAATTTATATTTCTGGATTCACACTAGTTACTACTTAATTTGCAGGACAAAAAAAACAGCTCCAATTAAAAAATGAGGTGCAGTGTAGCTGCAAAACTCACTCTTTGCAAAATTAAAAAAATTCACATAGTACTGAACAATCATTCCGGAGTTTACAAGGAATCTCTTGCTGCACCTGGCTTAAAACAAAAATTATTCTTTAATACCAAGATTTATACAAAATTTAATGGCTATTTAACACACTTTTATGCAAATAACTCAAAATAAGAGAAATAGCAATGGTTGAGTTTTGCATCTATACGCCTTATAATATGGAATTTCTCTGGGCCGAATTGTCCCTGCACTGAAGTGTCCGTGCGCCTAAGAGGCCTGCGCCGAGGTATACTGCGCCGAAGTGTCTGAACCCCAAACGGTCGCTCCTAAATGGTCCGCGCCAATATGTCCGACTTTGATCGGTGGCGTCTATGCCTGATAAAAAATACACATTCAATATGCAGTACCGACAAATGCTATCACCGACCATGTTTGGGGGCGTCAATATTGGAATTTTAAATTCTCCGCTCTAGCTCCTGACGACCTTGATGGTGTATAAAAATCAAATGCTACTTGACCGAATACGTTTTAGGCAATATGAGTATCGATATGATTAACTAATGTAAGAATTAATTTTTGCAGATTTGATTGCCTAAAAACCAACGTATACGTGTACAACGTGGATTCAAGATGGCTACTGATCCAGTATCGGCTCATACAATTCATCTCTTGAGAACTGGAATGGGACTTGACAGGTTACTTTATAATAAACACATTATTGGATAAAGTCTGAGACATTCTCACTTTATGTTATATAAATCAATTTTTTGATACTTACCTGGCTTGTACTTAATAGGAACAAAACTTCACTGAAAGGAGTTCACTGAAATTCGTTATTCAAAATTCTCACTGTCAAAACAAAAATGTCAGGATTATTTATTATTTAGCTCTAATAGTCTCAGACATTATTTCTGACTGTAGGTTACCAAAAGTATTGTAAATTCAAAGTGAAACAC
Source organism: Agrypnus murinus (assembly GCA_929113105.1). Taxonomy (NCBI): domain Eukaryota; kingdom Metazoa; phylum Arthropoda; class Insecta; order Coleoptera; family Elateridae; genus Agrypnus; species Agrypnus murinus. Next base: position 69,919,678 of record OV816030.1, on the reverse strand, counting down.
TTTAAGCCATTTTTGTAATACTTAAGAATGTTTTGCAGAATTAATTACCAACTTATGAGCGTTTGCCCGTGATGTTTTGTAGTAAACTAGAAATTTGGTAGTTAATAAGTTCTATTTCAAACACATTTGACAACTTGAATTCAACTTACCTGTTCTGAACAATTTGTCTAATCAATAGATGGTTGTTGTATCAATCATTAATCAGAATAGTACTTTTATAATTATTTTCGTATATTTTTTCGTAAATCATAAAAACTAAGTTGGAAAGGAGAAAAATAAAACATTTTCAAATGATCGTGTATTTAAATAGTCATTTTTAAGGTATCAATTAGATTAATAAACAATATAATCCAAGTTAATACTAATTTCAAATAAAATAAAATATATAAACTACATTATAAGTAAATTTTACGATAGATTTTAATATGAAGTCTTCTGCGAGTAGTTCTGGATGTTTTAAAATGAATGTTTATTTAGTTTACAAAAACATATATGCTCAGACTGTCCGGGTTCGACCCCGAAACCGACGGGAAGATTTTCTCGTCGATATAAAAGCCTTAGTACATTTCGCTGTGCTGTCAGATGGGCACGTTAAGCAGTCGGTTTCGACAACCACATAAACATCCATCTGTGATTTCGTTAAGAGTAACACCTCTATACCACGCAGAGTATCTGTTTACTTCAGTGGTTTGGCAATGTTTATTACAATTAATATTATACTATACTATACTACATAACCGTCATTAACTACCTTAAATAATAAATATAAGTAAATACATATAATATATTTTAAAGCACTTCAACCACAGCTTTCACTTTTTATTTTCAATTCAATTTTCATTTCTGTCAATATTTTACTTGCCTTATCCTATATAATCTATAATAGCAGTACTAAAAGCTTTTTTGCGATAGCATGTGAAAGTTCAGGTTTTAATAATATGTGTTTCTAAATGTTTTGTCCTTTACTCTATATGATTATCTTCATCACTACCACTTTTATGTTTAATTGCTAATAACATCTTGCCCTGGTCACAAAAACCAGTTCCCAATAAATTTAAATACAGTTGGAAAATATACATACAAATGCTGCGAACGCTGTTAACATACTACTAATTTTTGTTATCAGCATCATATTTTAACGTTATTCGATGAATAAAATATATGAAATATTTTAGCCTCTCCAGTCAAAAGAAAAGTCATTAAAAATATATGTAGTCTCTCTTTTTTCTCTTCTATTGGTTTCTACTTCTCATAAGTTTTTTTTTCTGATACATATACTATTTTTACTTCTTATTATAGAACATTTCCTCATTTTCATGTGGATTTACCTGTTCAAAAGCTTAAATGTCATCAATTCTGTCTGAGCAACATATCTAACTAAGCCCCATCTACCTATTATCTATTCTAAATTAAATGGTTTTAAGCTAAGAATGGCGGAATTCTAAAATTAATTTTTGTTTTCAGTTTTCTGTTGTATTCTAAAAATAAGTTTTATGATTTAAGTATCATTAATTAAGTTTGCTCAGCATATCAGAAAAAGGGAATGGGTTCAAACTATTTTGACATTTGTATGGCAGATATACTAGACTGATAAGTAAATCTAAGCTTCTAAAGGTTTTATATCCTATTCCTTACTTATAAGAATTTCCTCCACTGTCTATGTAGCCTATAAGAATTCATCCCTTTAGGTTATAGCCTAAGCAACTTTGTCCTGACCAAGACAATTCTTGAGAATTTGGGTAATACGGGTAACTTATTAACAACCCCACTAAAGCACTTACGATCATAATGATCAACGGCTCGTTAAGATCCCAAATAAATTTTCCTATGAATCACCGATTAGACTTTCTGGCACGTTCGTAAGGACTATCATATGTTGTGTAATCATAATGTAAGCCCGGAACCAAAAATTAAATAGTATGCAATGTAAAACAACTCGAGTATTTAAATATATTTAAGCGGATTGAAAACGATTACAAAAGGAAATTGAAAATGTTTTACCTGCTAAAAGTACTTTCTAATGCTAAGCTTTGTTAAAATCACAAATCACACTAACAACGATTGTAATTGCCAACGAAACCTTTACGTGGCATTTTTATAGTATAAAACAATCATTCAAATGTTGGTAATTAATTGTAGATTAATTGCATGTTGTATATAACTCGTTATCAGTAGGTAATAAAGATTATTTCTTCCAATAATGACGCATAAAAACTACACTAAGATTGTTTACGAAACTTTTTAAACTTTAGCAATAAATTGTTATATTATATAATTTAATAAAGATTATATTAGTAATATGATTTATTTAGGTTTAGTTATGATTGTAATTTTTTTATTTTAATACTGACTTTGAAAAGCGTTTGATAAAGTAAACCATGATTTGTTAATTAATAAATTGCGCTCATATAGATTTACGATTACGATTTATGAATACATCCTAAAATTAATTGAAAGCTTTCTAAAAGGCAGAAAACAGATTGTCAAATAGGCGATACTCATTCAAGAGAAATATTGGTTTCATTTGGAGTGCCTCAGGGCGCGCATATGGGCCCTGTGCTATTTTTCTACTTTATTAATGACTTAAAACACTGCATTTTAAACAGCAACTTTTTGTTATATGCGAATATTTTTGAAAGTTATAGCTTTTAGATTAAAATTAAGCACTTTTAGTTATGATATAGTTTTATTGCATTTAAATATTAGATCACTATCACTGTACTAGTATAGGTTACTATTTGCTCTTATCTAGAATACAACGATTGTGTAATACCTACAAGCCTCTTCTCGTTTTTATCTTTTTACAGTAAATATTAATGCTTTTAGAAAAGGCTTGCAACGTAGTTTGCATTTAATCATAATTTGAAATGTTACACGTTTTAAAATACTCTTGTTAAGAAAAAGGTATTGTTCAGTTTATTTGATAAATGAATAAATAAATATTGCATCTAGAAATAATCTATTTATCACCATTGACACCTGTCCACTTTCTTGTCACAGTCAAGTTTTAAATGCGAACAGACGAAAGGTGAATTATTTATAATTAGCCTTCTGTAAGAGAGCGATTGTGGCTCGGTTAGTTGTGTGTGGAAGTACCAACCAAAGGACCCGGGTTCGAACTCCGGCCGATATATCACCGGATTTTTAAAAATCCCTTCTCCCTCGGAAGGCAATGGCAAATCACCTAGGTATACTTTGCCCAGGAAATTTCCCTAAAATTAATAAAAAAAATCCAAGTACTATGTACTTGAGGTGGTTCGTAGTCCATCTTAAGCTGTAGGTTCCCCTATACTTGTGATCACTGAACACGCACAACACAAGTATAGGAGGGAGATGACAACGCTCTGCAACGGAGTATGGCACGCAGAAGAATCATTGAGCGAAACCGAACAAACATGCACTTCTAAGTATCTTTTTACATAAGGTAAGGAGTATTGAGGTAAGTAATCTGATTAAGGGTGGAGATATAAGAGGAATAAGTATAGTAAGGCACCAACTATTTTGATATCGCCGTAGACTAGATCCGGGGTGGCGCTTCTTATCTAACTTTCTAAATAGGTTACCGGTTTACTTTATGGTGTGATTCCAATTCCAGGGCCACACTTCAAACTAAACAATTTTTTTATTACCCCTTTATGAAAACGTATATTTTAAAGAAGTTCTACAAGTGTTATTTTTTAGAAGCAATTTTAATGAATGTTGTATACATAAACGTAAACTACTGTAGAGCTGCAAAATTTTATTTTTTTTTAAATGCAAATATTTTTTTAATAATTGCATACAAACATATGGAATAGTGGACCGTTAATTGTGTTATAACCTCTTGTTTATAGTTTTATCTTTGATAAGACTGATAGAAACCTAGTGAACTTCCAATTGCGTTCTTCAATAAAAAGTCACAAATACTCAACAGAACTTTGAACTAATGCTATAATTCCTATATTCAATCCGATTTAAACTTTGGCATTTGTTGTTTTATACCCCAAAATTGTGTAGCAAAGCTGATATGATTCAAGTGAGTTTTGATCTTTGATGAAATTGAAGGATAAATGTTATTGACTGTGATTATGTTAGATAATGTTATGTCTTCGCTTGCAACTTTACAATAAACTTCGTCTTTAAGAACTCAAGGTGAGTTATTTAGCCCTAACATATCCAGTCTCGGATAAACGATTTCGCTTCTTGTAAAACAAAACATAAGCTCTGCTTTTATTTACACACTTTGATTATGCATAATCATGGTGTCTTGAACTAATGAGGTTTCCTTCTGCACATTCTGCATTCTGGAACTCTGGGTTTTACTGGAACCGTCCTTGTGTGGGATTCTGAAACTCTACTCGGAATACAGTTGCTGCTAAAACTGCTAAGGTAAAAGGTCCTTATTACTTCTTATGTTTGGGAACTTCCTGCACTTCTAGTACCAGATATCCCCTGTGATGATCTCTCGTCTTAATGTAAGTTACTATTTTAAATTATTTTTTCTTTATTTATTTTCCCTTATTATTTATATTTATAAATAATGTAGGCCTTTTTAAACACTTGTTAAACATTTGTTTCAATTGTATTTTAGTGAATTTTACACAATTAAAATTTTTTTACTCTTTCTTTGAACGCATTCTTAACCATTTTATTTACCTTAACTATCCCTAGAAACTCCCATTCTTTTAGGTTTCATTTTCTATTTTCTTACTGTTACTTATTTTTACTTTACAAAACAGCCTTCACAAAGCGCCTTAGGTCATTGTATCACATCATGATTATTGTAAAATCCATTGAAACTATGCAAATGCGTTAATTTTTACTATTGCATTATTTTAATAAACAGATTGCTTCTTGGTAACCGTTATTTTAATTTCCTAACTCTCAAGGCTAGTTGGGATTAGTATTGTAACCAAACATTTAATTTCATTGTTAGTAAGATTAAAATAGTTTAATTTTATTACATTTTCTTTTTCAGGGATAGCTGCAAGTGGAAACCTCTCACTCTAAAATATAATTAACTAAATTAAACTAAATTATAATTATGTACATAGAATAAATCAATAAAAATCAACTCAAACTTGAATCATGTTGTGATAATATTTATTTTTAGCTATCCAAATAGCAATTATTAATAACAAATGGTTTCTTTATGTGCATCAATAAGAATCTATGAACATTCATAAATCAAATAACTTTTAACTTGAACAACTAAGATAAATACTGTTATAAGTGTGCTGGTAGAAATATCATCACACTATATATGTGACGTTTTCCGAAGAAAGGGTAAATTTTATGACTAGATTTTCAATTTTGACTTTTTAACGGTTCTAACATAATTCATACATGATCTTTCAAATAAAAGAGATATAAATAATTTCAGATTTATATCTTGAAAATTGGCAAAAATATAGGGTCATTATTGGTGAGAGATGTAGTTAACGTATAACTAAAGGAAAGCCAGAAAAAAGGAATTAGATGATTTCGTCGGTTTAAGAGGATAGGGGCCCAGAAGGATAGCAATTGCCTGTTCTTTAATTGGAAGATTTTTTTGGTAAAGTGGCGACTAAAGATCAAAAAGTTGTGTTCCTGTGACTATAACCTATCACCTTCGTGAAACAATCTAAATCATCAGGAATGTATTTAATTCATCCACCAAAAAGCTCTTAAGAAAAGAAATTTACGAAACTTTTTATATGAATGAAATTATACTTCTAGCAAGATAACTTATGTTCAACAACAGAAGGAAGAATAATGATTATCTTATTATGAGTTTCTAGAAAACAGTGATAAAGCCGAATTTACCAAATAAGGAATAACCAATAACTGGGGGCGCACCATGGGGGTGGGTGCCCACACATACGACCATACCAGTGACAAAACTGATATTAACACAATGAGGAAAAACTTTCTAAGAAAAAAATACTAGGCTAAACACTGAAGTGAAATTAAACTGGGTAAAAGCCAGAAAATTGTACCATCGAGACCATAAAAGTACTTTTTTGCCGAGTTGCATATTAAAACTTTCTGTTGACCTTACTAATTCCAATATAATTAAAAGTAAATATATTTTTTAAGTGCAACGCACTTGTCGAAAAGAGGTGTGTAGTTTTCTAAATTTTTCATATCGAAACTTTTCTTGGCCTAGGACAAGTGTTTGCAGACGACAAAGTACTAGCTCCAGAAAAATTATATATTCTCGTCCGGAAATAAGCACGTAAAATTTAATTTTTCGTAAAAATCAACAGCAAATGTGTTTTATATATACTACTAAACCGCTATAAAGTATTGATTATGTAACTTGCGTCATATTAAGCACCCCTGGGCTATAGTACTGTAGCGATGGTTTAACACCAATGTAGTGTTAGGGCTACTTATATGTCACTCTTGTAGGAGGTAGTAAAACACAAGTAATAACTTTTATGAGATATTTATTCGACTTGTTTATTATTCTCGTTGCCTAGTACCATTCCGTATCTACGCAATGAATGCAAGTTGTGAGCCAGTCACAACATTTACCCCGCCCGGTCTGAAACGAGGGTAATACATGAAAAGGAAAAAATACGGAATGGTATTTTGAAGAAAAAATGGAGTATTTTAAAGGAACTTGAATAAAGTTGTATAATTCTCTAGCTACAAAAACTCCACTAGGTAGTATACAATAAAAAACTTAAGTTAACTAACAATACGGAACTTGCGACGGCAACTCTTGGAACCTGTAAACAGAAAGAAAAACAGAAAAGTGTTCAAATTTTCAAAGTCAACAGATAAAAGGTTTTCAAAAGATGCCTTCCCGTAGCATTTGAAATCAGTTCATTGTTAGCTTAACATTATAAAGTAACTAATCTAAAAAATATGCAGGCTTTAGCCTATCTAAAGAGATAGGGCCGGTTAACGGTCTGTGGTGGTTAACTTCCGGGAACAGAAAGCTAGTGGTTTCCACATGCCATCTTCAAACTGTTGTAATACTCCAGCTATAGTGGAAGACGAACTGTCTGCAGCTATACTAAGAGGGTTATTAATTCGCGGATGTACCAATAAAGTAGCGGTAATCAAAGCATTCTTCGCGTGTCTATAGGTTTCTATTTGCTCATGATTTAACTGGACAGGCTTTAGCGAAGCTTTACCAGGAATAACTATAGAGGTTAACGGTGCCAAAATTTTCCCACAGTTTGGTACAAATTTATGGTAATACGAAATTAAGCCAATAAAATTGCGGAGTGCTTTCTGACTTGAAGGAAATGGGTAATCAATTATAGCCTGGACTTTGGAAGCCATTGGTTTGATACCGCGTGTATTAACGTGATGACCTAAAAAATCGAGCTTATTGACTCCAAAGAGACACTTTGGTAGGTTTATAATTAGTCCATTGTCTTTTAATCGGGAAAACACTTGTTGTAAATGCTCAATATGTTGCTGCGAATCAGCACTAAAGACTAGGATATCGTCTAGGTATGAAAAACAAAATGGAAGCCCTGATAATACAGTGTCCATGAAACGACTCCAGGTTCTGGCTGCATTCCGTAGTCCGAAACACATCCGTTTGAACTCAAAAAGCCCCAGAGGTGTAATAATAGCAGTCTTGTGAATGTCTTCTGCTGCGATTGGTATTGCAAAGTAGGCCTTTTGGAGGTCTAGCTTCGAAAATATGGTTGCGCCAGCAAGTTTTCTTGTAAAGTCCGTTAAAAAAGGGATCGGGTAACGATCTGGTACTGTCACTGAATTGAGTTTCCTATAATCGCCAACCAAGCGATAACTGTCTGTTGGGGAGATGGATGTGATGTCCTGGTCGTCACCAGGAGGTAGCGTCTCTGCTGTGCCCACTGCTCGCTACCCGACGATGTGAATTGGCGTAGCGTAGCCAGATGATGACCGCTGTACTACGTTAGCGTCCAAGAGCTCATTAAGATGATCTTCTAGAAAAGAAAGATGATTAGAGTTCAGTTTGCGACAGCGTGCTTTAACCGCAGGGCCGGTCGTGTCAATGTGATGGACTACAGTATGTTTTACGGGTTGATGGTAGTCGAACTTACGCAAAAGCTCCGGGAAGTGTGTGTTTAGCATTTTGCTTAAACATTGAAACGTCCGCTTTTCAGCCGGTCTAAATAACTTACAAAATCGATAAAAACAATAAAAATGATAAACATACATTAAACTGAATACTTACTTTAAATGATGCTCAAGAATACCACGGCTTGAGATTTAGCTCTATCTTACAAATTCTTAAAGTTCAGGTCGTAGGTATTGGTTCTGCAGTTGTCTAATTTATAAAGTAATGGATAAAGGTTTCATAAAACACAAAAACATACACAGGAAGGGCGCCATCTGGTTATGAGCTTAGGTAATTATAAATTAACCAATCAAAGATGTTAATTGAATAAGCATGAAAAATTATTGAATCCATTAACCAGAAAATGAATAGAATATTAAATTAAAACAAGAAAGATTTTTGTTTATTTGAAAATTTTGCAGTAAAATGAAATAAAATGTTCATAACTATATGGTTCCGTATTACCAATTATTATTAACTTTAAAATTATATTTATTTAGAAAAAACACCAATAAAATAAAATATAAAAAGGATTACAAGTTTTACAAACAGTAATTTAACAAAAAGTCCCTGCCTAAGAGCTCTGTTGATAATAGAATTTATTGAGTAAAAAAAGTTTGTAATGAATTTCTATTAATTGAGAAACAATAAAAAAATTACTACAAGTTCAAACAAAAATTTACATAAATGATTAACACTAAAAAACAATAGTCACAATACCTTTTATTTTCGGTAAATCACAAACCAAAATCAACGATAAACTGCACAAAAAATTTGACGACAGCGTCACTGCAAATGGAAACTGGAAAATTTGGATTTTTCTTTCATACATTAAAGATGTAATGGAATAACCCTCGTAGAATCTGGATATGGTGAATCATAATTTGCAAATTCACCCCAAACGGCAATAACTAAATGCAACCATAAAAGTTCCATAAAAATTTGGCTATTAGTTTTGATAACCATTTCAAAGTTCATTGTTTTCAATAAAACAACACACATAATCATTGATTCTGAACTGAATTTAGAAGGCACACAGCACGAATTATTTATTAGTCGAAATTTCGATTACAGAGAAAGCGTCTGTAAATATTAAATTATTTCGGTTCTATAATTATTTAGACGAGAATACGGTACATAGGCTGTCGTAACATTGTTACACTGCAATAAGGAAAGTTGAATTTCCCATTTTTCCTAAGCACAAACGTCCGAGAAAATGTTTAGCGGAATAACTGTAACTTTTGTTAACCACGAATTATTGGTTAATTTCCGGACACTTATTTAAACGAAATTATTAAATGTAGATTTTTTTAAGTGTACCGACTATCCGAAAGTCGGCAGTTTGTCAAACTATACGAAGAACTGTACTTAGAATTTTCTTTCAAATTCCATTTTACTAAAACGAAACGGCATTTTTAACACAAGATCGACCGTACGCTGTCAGCGTGCTATCGTAGAAGACCCCGTTTCAACACCACCAAGCATTTTTATTAACTCTCAACCCTTAGCTACGCGCGAATACATCTGTTTTTATGCGGCAAGGGCGCTTTTATTTGGCCTTCTATAGGATTCTCGACTCTAAGTGTAAAAAGTAGCACTTAAAATTTCGCGCCAAACTAGTGTGGAATGCTACAGCATCTGCCTAGTAGACAAGATTCCTACGCTATAAACAGACTTAAAATTTAAAACGCAATTTACGAACAAAGGGAACTTCATTTTCGAATCCTGTATACTCAGAATGTTAACAAAATATTTCTATAAAATTGATGATCAAGTACTTCTCACAGTTTTTTCTATCAAGGCCTCTCAAAGTAATTGATATTATACCTAAAAGCAATTTAGCACGATACGAAAAAGACAATATCTTTATGACGTTGCTTCTTTAATTACATCAAATATGAAACAATCTTTTCTTAAAAGTGCTTTCAGTAGGAATTATTTACATGATGAAATGCTGATTTAAACAAAACGAAGCCCACAGGACCGAACTTAAGATTTTTAATAAGAATAAATGCTAAATTCTGCGTACAAAATGCTGTTGGAAAATGTACCCGTTACAACATCAAGATCGCTAGACATGTTGTTAACAGTAACTGAAGATGGTACGTCAATGGGTGAAGGTAAGGGAAGAAAAGGGGAAGAAATCGCAGGAGTAACGATTGACTCGGAAGGAGGAGTCAAAACATTAGCCTGAGCAGAAAATAGTTTGCGTTTAGTGCCAGTCTTAACTGGGGGGGGGGGTTGTGGAACCTCGACTGCGAGTTCGGACGGGCTGGACATCTGCTGTGCAAATGACCCGCTGAGAAGAGCAGTCAGTGAGAGGATTCACTGTTGGAGCTGGAAATTGACAACTTTGGCTGCGGGTTCGGGCGAGCTTGACATCTGTCTTGAAATGACTCGTCGAGAAAAGCAGTCAATGGTTAGGTTGTGCTGCTGTAAAAAATCCAGGCCTAGAATGGCTGTAGATATGTCAGCGACATAAAATTTCCAGGGGCATGGCTGTAGGCCAGTAATCGGGAAATGTAACCTCAAAGTTACAATACCTGTCACAGGAATTGACGTGTTGTTCACGGCCATAAATGAAAGGTTGGCAGGCGTGATGGTTTGGTTACAGGAAACTGCAACGTGGGTGGGTAAAATGGAATAATCAGCACCAGTGTCAACCACAAAATTAATTTTGTAGGTTAGGTCCTGTAAAAAGATTGAAGAATAAGTGATTGGTAAAGGAGAAGGTGGAGGGATTGAATTAACCCTGCATGGCCCTCCCTGGAGGCCAGGAGAGTGCGAAGTTAGTTTTTTGTTTGGTATGAACAATTTCCCGTACAATTACGTGCCTTATTTTGAAGTCGTCTGTGATAATAGCACGGTTGCAATTGGGAATTGGCATTGCCCGAAGGCATGGAACGGCGTTTATTGAAATGCTGAGGATTTTGGGGGTACGGAGAGATGGTGGGAGTTACAGGGGATTGTCGCTTGTTCATGGTAGAAAGCTCATTGGAAATGGTAGTAAGATTAGCCGTCAAATTGCCTAGCTTAGCTTCTAATGCAGGAGTAGTTAAAGGTTGTGGTGCCTGTTGCATAGAATAAATTAAATCTAATTTTTCTACAAAGAATATTAACGGTAAGTCATTGAAATTTAAGGATTAAATCTTAAGTTCTGATGGTAGTTTAGCTATTAAAGAATCTTTGGTTAATTCCTCAGTTAAATCAATTGCCAATTTTTGGATGTTAAAAAGTAGTTCTTTGACACTGCCAGAGAATTGAAGAGTCTCCAAAAGGTTTTTAATTCGAGATTCTCGTGGTCCTAGGACAGATTTTATCAATGCCCGTTTCAAGGTAGTGTATGGTCGTTGTCTAGGGGGGTTAATGGTCAGGTCGAGATGAGCTCCTAAAACGTCGAAAGGTAAGTTTAGTGTTAATAAGTTATATTTGGCTCATCATTGATCAGCATACGAGTAAAGTATCTTTCTACCAAAATAAAATATAGGTCGATATCGTTACTCGTAAAAATTGGAAATGGAACTTTGACAGTCGCCATTTGAAATATTAAATAAGTAATTAAAAATAATTTGAAACTTATCGGATGAGAAGGAGCACTAGTTCCGGTTCCAACGGTCACCTCTAACCAGCCACGACAAGTCACGCAAGCGATGCAGGTAGCAGGATCTCACGATGATAGAAGTCGAGTAGTATCTGATGACAGACGATGAAGGTAGAACTAGCAGTTGTTCACCTGGAGAATTCAGGGCAGCAGGCAAAGACCAGTGCTGCTATATTCTTCTTCAGGAACGTAGGGTCACCAAATGTAGCGATGGTTTAACACTAATGTAGTGTTAGGGCTACTTATATGTCTCTCTTGTTGGAGGTAGTAAAACACAAGTAATAACTTTTATGAGATATTTATTCGACTTGTTTATTATTCTCGTTGCCTAGTACCATTCCGTATCTACGCAATGAATGCAAGTTGTGAGCCATTCACTACAGTACCTTTAACTCATATTGTAAGGAAGCCATGTTTATTTTTAAATAATTTTATACATAGATTCTTTATTGAGACAGTAAAAATATTAATTTTGTTTATATATAAGGCCCAAAAACTAATTACCTATAAACTAAATTAGAAAATTAAGCTACTTAAGACTGTATAAAGAAAGACATTTATTGTATATACTAAGTAGGTTAAAATTTACATTTTAGTATCTTTAAGAATCATTTTGCAATACAAAATTTATGATAATGCCAAATCAAATTGTACTAATATCACCAAATAGGTAGTAATTGCTCCAACCATCTGCAAAGGTAATTTGTTTGTTTAAAAAACGCATGAAAATGATATACACTTACTTGTATGTGCTATTAAATTAAAATGCAATATGCGTATGTTGCAAATTAAAATAATCATCTCAAACCATTAGATTTACTGTATGTTTATGCAACCAACAATACATAACGCTATGTCCTAGGTAAATACGATATGTGCGGTGCGTAGGGTGCGGGAATTGCATGCATCGCAAAACGGATGCGGCAATTGTAATTGTGGCAAATGTAAATACGACAATAAAAAAATAGCACATCGTGCGTATGCGATAACGCATACTGCATATCAATACATTATTATTTTATATATGCATTTCTCAATCATGGCTCTGTCAGAAACCACACGTACTGGGTTATTGCTGAATAATTAATAGTTTGCTAAAATTAACAAAGACAAAAACCAAACGGTCGGGGATCGAACTTGCGATCTTTGGATTATGAAGCAAACATGCAATCCACTAATCCACCGAGACTGGCTACCCTGAATGTATTGTGATGAGAACTTCGATAGTGCGGGCTCAGCGATAATTACGTTGGAAAACAAAAGATTTTGATTTTTAAAACATAACGTGGGATGCGAGAACGCAAAATCGTGCGAATCGCAGAAACGCCGTGTTTGCTTCGGACACCATAATTACTTTCTTCAGGTTTTGTCGTTTGCGATTAACGCATCGCACGCAACGCATCGGATATACCGCAGCCACCGTATTTACCTAGGACATAGAGTAAGTGTTCAAAATGCGCTAACCGTTTTACCTTTTATTTCAATTAAGGATAATTTAATTCTAATTAAGTTTTTTAAAAATACAAACTTAAATAAAATACCATTTATTGTAAAATAGAAGATGCAAAAGTGTATTGTTTATAACAAACCACGTCTGTTCAATGGTAAAATTCATGCGTACTATTGATTTCGTAATGATCTAGGACAGCAAGGCTAACATGATGCTATTTTATTATGTTTTTCCAGTTTAAATACATAGGATAAAATAATAAAAAATAGCATCATATTAGCCTTGCTGTGCTAGATCATTTGAAACCAATACTACTTGTTACAATCAATCAATTTAACCTTGAATTGAACCTAATGCATTGACTTGATTATTTTTAAATGCAACATGGAGTATATTGCATGTTAATTTAATAGCACTGTATGTAGGGTACCATATTCTAGTTAGCTCAAAAGGCATAAATTAAGCATAGTATATTGTCAAAGTATGAATTCTAAACTACAATCGTTATATTACGTCATCATTAGAAGTAATTAAGTCGAAACTTAACAACTCTGCTTTAGTAAGTATCAAACAGTTGGCATGGCTCATGAAAGATCGTATAGACGACAGACGATATAAAATATTTATTTTTAATTTTTCGATATTTATAAATTGATGTTCAAAAGCAGAACTAGATACAGCCAACATTTTAAGCTTACTACAAGTTGGTACAACCATTCTTAAATAAAACTTACGGTATAAATTAACGTGAAATCTACGTTGAAGAAACCTCCAGCAGAAATTTTTATATCATAATGTAGTATTTGCAAGAAAAATGCATTTATCTAAAAAGTATTTAATTTTTATATTCTATTTATGTTTTTACATCTAACATGTAAATTAAAACTTACCTCTTTTCTTACAGCTGGATCTTTCACATTGATCATTACTTTCATTAGAGTGTATTTGATATTGTTAACCTGAAATAATTAATTTCGTAGTAAAAAAAGTACAGCAACGATAAATATAGTTAAAAATCTAATAACAAAAGTCTTATCTCAGAAATCAATGTTAATGCTTTCTTATTAGGTAAACAAGGTGTGACTAATAAGTAAAACTCTGTACCCATGGCATTCTACAACGAAAATTTAGTTAAAAGAAAATAGAAAATTGCAGATATTTATCTTATTTTAAAGTCTCTTGTTGTCTGCCTTAGATAGTGTAAAATAATGCAGGTCAAAGTCTTAATCTTAAGTTTTAATGTGTTTAATACCCAAAACCTTTTTTGATTATTTATCGAACATACGTAGTGGTGAATTTTAGGTTATGTCACCTGTTGTTGTTTGTAATTTATTTAATCTATTATTTCAGAGTTAATTTTGAATTATTATTATTTTTAAGATTTTTAAAGATTTTATTTAAGTATCAGTTTCGTTATTTCTGTAAATTGATATTGTCCTTCTGCAGTTATTGGGAGACTGAGCTCAGTTGGGAACATTATTTGTACTAATTGTAATGTAGCTAGCTTAGACTTTAGTATCTTTGTATTTTTTTTGTTAGTTTTGAGGAATTTTTGTAACATAAGGCTTTGACACATCTTCTGGTTTCTGGGTTGCTAGAGAGATGTTGGATATATGGATCGAGATGTAATGAATTTGTGAACGTTAAATTGCTTATTAGTATTAAATATTCCAGTTATTTTTTTTTTAATTTTTCAGTTCTCTGACGAATATTATGCTGATTCACTATTTTGTGAAATTGTTGTTAAATGCTTATACGTAATTGATGGAAGTCTTCATTGTTTTATAGAAAAAAGAAACTACTAGTATTTTTTAAATTCATCAAACCCCAACCACGACCGCTATATGCTAGAAGAAAGGCAATGTTGTTACAACAAAACTAAAAAAAACTAAATCTTACTGTAACAAAGTTACTGTAATTTATTTATAAATTGATTGGGATTAAATAAATATTTTGGTTATGGCAATCTCTAACCACTCGGATAAGCGACGCAACCGCAGTCCCTTATCTTGGCGTGTGTTATGAGTGCGCCAGTCTGGCTTACCTCTACCATTTCCCCCACGCTTCTCGAGCACCTATAAAACACCGTGCGCTGGCCACAGTGAATCAGTTCTGTTCTTGAACTCGAAGCCTCCACTGAAACCTAGAGGGACCAACTATCAGCTAGTCCCATCTCGAGATCTCACTGGGTACATACCTGAAGGTCTCATCCTTTTACATCCCTTCCCTACCGAGACCTCACTACGTGTATAACTGGAGGCACATCTATCTGCCACCCTAATATCACCATCAAAAAACTTGAGGTATTTTTTCGTAACTACAAGTAGTACTGTAGCGATGGTTAACACTGAGGTAGTGTTAGGGCTACATATATCTCTTGTAGGAGTAATAAAACACAAGTTTACTTCTATGAGATATTTATTTTTACTATTTTTATATGACTTGTTTATTATTCTTGTTGCCTAGTACCATTCCGTATCTACGCAATGAATGCAAGTTGTGAGCTATTTACAACAGTACCTTCGCTAGACATTTCCGTGCCGCACCAGCACGCTTGTTTTGCTACTTTGACGCTATATTGCACTCCGCTTGTCCTGATAAGCGTATGATTGTAGAGATCAGTGGCGGGGCACGATCGAAATTGGACGTGGGCAAGATGAGTTTTGCGAGGCCCCCTTTCGATTGCAGGCGCATTCCTAAGGTGACCATAGGTCTCGCCTTATGGCTGGAGAGTTCCGATTTTTAACAATTTGTCCCGCGTCCCGCTTTTTGAAAAGAATATACTTTTTGCCAGTTTACAGCAAAAAATCAAAATATATCTACACGGGGTAACTAATATAATTTAGTGTAATGTGAATACAAGGTGCTTACTTAAAATTTAAAATGCAGTTTCTCGAAAACTAGCACCAGGTTTGTAGTTATATTAGTTACACCCTGTATACATATTATACATTCTGCATTCACAAAAAATAAGTAACGCTTGCATTGCGCAAATAATTCGGTTTCTTTCGGCTGATGTCATTTTTGGCGTGGTGAATTTAGTGACCAGCCAGCATTTTTACACTATATAATTTTTATTTACCGTTGTGGCACCACAGTCCTAAGACCGCATATTAAATGGAAATGTCTGTAGGATACTAGAGATGATGGCGTGCTCAAACACTATACTGTTTGACCACGACCGTCCCCTCTAGTGCCAAAACTACATAGGATTTGTAGTTTAGATATTGCTTACATTTGCGATGCGTACTCGATACTTCCAATTAATAGAAGATATACTATTGAATGGAAATAAGAAATTGCTTATTTATATAGCTTTTATAGAGATTTCAATAAAATAAAAGCACTATGGATACTAAACAAATAATAATTTAATGTTCATTTACATGGCCTTTTGAATGGTGACATGAATAATCCTTACAAAAGTATTTCGTTTTTTGAATTTGAGTTTTTAAAACAAACGCTTGTAAACTTTGTTCTTAGTTCCAAAGTTATTCCTTGTGCATTCACTAGAATACTAGCAGCACTATCTTTATCCGTTATGTAATAATTTTTGTTCAAATCACCTATTTAAACCATAACCTCATGGTAATTACTGCTTGAGGCAGGCATTAACATGTAGCATTCTGGTGTTACAATGGCATAGTTCGTGTAAAAATGCGACCGGCCACATGTCGACTCTAAAGGGTCCATACCACTTCGTTCACCCATCTTTTAGTATCATATTGCCCAACGGAAAGTCTTCTTCCAGTGGCGGTAGGTGCACACGTCAAACTCGGGGATCACGACAAACTGGTATATCATGCTCGTACGCACACATTAAAGCAGTATATCATCATGTGTTGCACTGCGAGTGCTCCGGGTTTGACGTATGCACCCACCGCTACAGTCCTCTTCGCCCAATTTCTGAAATGTTCCACATCGCCCAACTTTCCACGAGGGATACAATGCCCAACAGGACCACTTTCCCACCTTTTCACTAGGGACACAACGTCCACCTTTTGACCACTTTGCTCAACTTTAGTTTAGACTCACAACGCCCAAGATAGAACCACAGCGTCGAAAATCCGATTGTTAGAAATAGATTAATGCACACATAAGGTGTTGAATAATAGTAGGGACGCTGTACGACCACAATTTAGCAATTTAACATCAGATATTTTAGGCACACTATACAAGCTAAAACGAAAATATTAATATTTTTTATTGAAAAAAATATTATGTACATGACATAATTTATGTTAATTAAAATACAAAATACAGACCGCGAAATCCAATTTCGCGGTCGTTGCTCTCAGTAACAGCCGCTAAGTAAAAAAATGTTGTGTATACCTTGTCCGCGAAATTCTTTAGCGTTCTCGAGATTAGTATAGAAATAACTATTTTGTGTAACCGTACGCGAAGTAAACACCACGCGTGCGCAATACAGCCCGCGAAATTGAATTTCGCTTAGGTCTTACAAAAAGTAACTGCCGCGAAGTAACTCACTGCAAGTATCTCCACCTACTTTTACGATTTTTTTACAAATTGTTTTATTTGTCTTTCCATAGAAACTCTGTAAAATGAATATCGCCTTTCTATTTGTAATGAATTATACTGTTGGGGTTTTTTAAAGTAATGGAATTTGTAATTACATATTTTTTACGCTTTTACAAAAACTATTGTATATACCTTGCTCGCGAAACTCCTTAGCGACATCGAGATTGTCCTGCCTCGGCTGCAAGCGTCCTCGGCGACAATGATTCTCTCGGTACGTTAAAAAGACATTTCGCGGCTTGATATACAAATAACTAATTCGGTTAAATTGTAGTCGCACAACTTTGCTACTATTATTCAACACTTTACGTATACGGAGTATACGTAATACGCAATACTGGAGTTTGACGAAGTGGTCGTGTTAGGCAAAGTGATACATTTCAGAAATTGGGCGAAGTGGATTCCCCGTTGTGCAATATGGTACTAAAAGACGGGTGGGCAAAATATCTGGGTTTCAGAATAAATAGTATTTGTTATGTCGCGGCGCGAGGCCCCCTTGGGGCGCGAGACCGTGGGAGGTGTCCCACATCGCCCACGCCTTGCCCCGCCACTGGTAGAGATAGGCCTAGTACTTGATGGAGCTTCTTTTGATAATAAAGCTACTCGATGTAGAAGTTGTGCGTTTTATTTAATAGGATTAGAGATAACATCTTATAACGTTGAAATTCACAACCCATTGTTTGTTTGATGGTCACTGTTTAAAACCAAGCTTCTCCGTTGTTTGGTTGTCACTGTCAGTCGCTCCTGCGCGGTTAAGCTTCCTTCTCAATAGTAGAGTTGAGTAACAAAATGGTTGGCTTTGGCAGTAGAAGTTGAATGTTCGAGATATGTTAGAAAATTGATTTTGGATATAATTCGCTTTAGCGGAATAAATAAATAAAGATTGGTTATATGTGATCAATCGTCAAATTAGACGAATTACGTTCTGGTGCTAACCATTTAGATAATATTATTTCCCTATCCGTCACCTTGAGGGAATTGTATTGTAAAAGACCTTTCAGTTATAGAAAGGTAAAAATCTTCAAATACTTAAAATTAATACAATATACAGGGTGATTTCTCCGTAGGTCTTTTTGTTTTGGGTTTCGTTATTCGTTGTCGTTTATTCTTGTTCCTGCCTCTCTGATCGTAGGTTCATTTAGAAGGTCCTTCCCCTTTGGGTCCGTACCTACATCTATACATGTACCGGGTCGGTACAAAACAACCAAATATCGAAGGGTGAAGCGAAAACCCCTAAGCAGGGTTTTAAACATACAGCCGTGGATCTTCGAATGGTGGGATGTTTGTCTAGACTTGTATGTATTCTGTGTCATTTTATTTATGTTTATATATATATATATATTTATTAAATGTGTGTACAATGTATTCATGCATGTTAATTTTAAGAGCAACACGAGATCTCGAGTAGTTGAATTGTCTTAGGGTAGTTTTAAGCCAACTGTGATACAAATCACCATTCACAGTTTTTTTCTTTTATTAAACATTAAAATTTTTGATCTGCACAATAGACGATAGTTACAATTAAAATAAAGCCCTACTTAGAAAGTTTACATTTCACTACGTGTGTTTTATTTATTTATTATTTATTTATTTGTATGATTTTAATATTGCTTTCCAGCTAGTCATTTGTAAGTATATATGTACGGTACGACCAAAATTGTGGAAGTTGCCCATATTTTAGTAGAAGATCTATTTCTTCGTTTGTCTGATAAGCTTGAAGCTTTAGTAATAAGCATTGTTTTTAAACGAAGTGGCGCTTGTTTTTGTTTTTTTGTTTTTTTTATTCTTTTATATCTTATATTACCCCTCTCCGACTTATTGGGGGTTAGCCGGCAAAAACTAAAGCAGTGTTATTTGGATCAAGCTGATACTTCCAGCACAGCTATATTTTGGTAGGTTAGGTATTTATTTATATAAAAATAGCCTTTGTGTTTCTGTAGGCTATAATCTTTCCTTTTTTTAAGAGCTTTAGAAAGGCCGGATGATTACCGCCGACAACAGGATGAACTACCCAACGCCAGTCGTAAGCGAATTTAAGGCCCGACGCTTACACCACCAATTACCTTTACGTTCTAATGTTTCAGTGAACCGATGTTACACAGAGTGTTGAAAGTTTGATCACAAAGTAAAAAGAAATCAATGTTTTTAATTGATAATCTGAATGTTTTTCTGCATCCTGTATGTTTTCACTTGGTTTTCACATATTTTAGCACAGAATTAGATTTCTTCTCGATTTCTTGTAATATATTTAGTTACTTTATACAACAGAAGTTGGCAACATTGAAAAAGTAAAATAGATTGGGCCGTATTCTCATGCCACTATTAAAGGTGTATTTAAGTAAAGTTAAATTAAGATCAACAAAAGAAAGGGATAGCTTTATCTAATTCTAATAGGTGGGAAAAGGTTAGAATTGGTCACCATGGTAATTAAACATACTATTAACTTAATAGTAGCATGAGAATACGGCCCATTGTCTCCCGCCTCAAACAGTAGACATAACCTAATAAGTATTAAGTTTGTATTGTATTCGAACGCTCCTGTGCACATGTTATATTTACATGTGTTACCTTTAAATAAATGATATTCAGTGTATAGTGTGTATAGTTTATTCTAATTGAAGAGTACCCCACAGATTTTCTGGCGACGAGTCAAAAGATTTATTAATTAGCGAGGCGCTTTATTTGTTGGGTTGTTGTTACAGCGTGCAAGGTGCACATATTTTGTTATTCGGCGAAACAACGACGGAACCACCTCAGGTCAATGTTTTCAGAGTAACAATTGGTAACCTACAGGAGTATAAAATAGGGTCAGATTGGTCCACTTACCAAGAAAGGTTGGAACAATACTTTATTGCTAACTATGTGGAAGATAATAGGCAGGTACCAGTCCTATTAACAGTAATTGGTGATCAAGCATACAAAGTATTAAAAGGTTTGTGCGATTCGATTTTACCAAAAGATAAGAGCTTTAACCAGCTGTGCTCATTGTTAAAAAAACAGTTTTCAAAAAAAGTAGCGGTATTCAAGGAGCGGATTGAATTTTATGCATTCAAATAAGGGGAAAATGAGTCAGTAAGAGATTTTTATGTTAGAATAAAGAACAAAGCCATCGAATGCAAATTTGAGGCTCTTTTAAGTGACATTCTTAAAGATAAGTTGTTAGCAGGCCTTAAAAAAGGGTCAATTTTGGACCGCCTCTGTGAAGAGGAGTACACAATAAAGTTGGACGACCTAGTAGAGGTTGCTCTTAAAAGAGAGGCAGCATTAGCTCATGCCAGTACTCCGATACAAGTGAATAAAATAATCAGTGGCAGTAATTTCAGAACGGGAAAGTATGTGAAGACTACGACTGCCAGTGAACAAAAGCAAGAGAACAAGGAGGTGAAAAGAGAAGCAAGGGGTTCTAAATGCAATGCATGTGGTGGTGACACACATAATTACAAAAACTGTAAGTACAAGAAATACAAGTGCAAAATCTGCAACAAGGTTGGTCACCTAGCTAAGGTGTGTCCTAATAAGACGGATAGTGATATTAATTATGTCGCACCTGTTGAAAATTTAAACAAGGCAGATTCAGAGCAAAATTTTGATTTTGTCGAAATGTATTTTGTTAGTTCTAATAATTCTTTTGTTAAACCAATGAAGGTTAGTATGTTAGTCAATAATTGTAGGAATTTTGATGGAACTAGACTCAGGTGCAGGTATATCTGTACTGCCTGAGAGTATTTATTTAGAAAATCTTCAAGATTGTATTTTGCAGCCTAGTAAGGTTAGACTTAAGTCTTTTGATGGTAATATTATTACACCGTTAGGGGAAATTTATGTTACAATTAGTTACGAAAAGATTCATGTAAATCAATGTAGGTTAATAGTAATCAAAAACGGCACTAACCCATTGATTGGCAGGGATTTGATGAAGTTATTTAATTTTAAGATTGAGTCTCCTGTGGTCCCTAGCATAAATAGAGTGCAGGAATGTTCAGATGTTTCAATTTTAACAAAAAGATATAGCAATCTATTTGATGATGAGTTAGGTCATTACAAATTTGAAAAAGTTGATCTCAAAGTAGAGTCTGATGTCAAACCGATTTTTTGTAAGCCAAGGCCACTACCTTTTTCATTCAAACAGGCTATTAATGAGTAATTAGATGAATTGGAAAGACAAGGTGTCATTACCCGTGTAGATAATGCAGAGTGGGGTACTCCGCTAGTTCCAGTTGTCAAGGAGACTGGTAAAATTCGCTTGTGTGCGGACTACAAAGTTACCATTAACAAGCTTTTGCTAGATGTTAAGCACCCATTACCTAGGGTACAAGAGCTGTTTGTTGCGTTACAGGGGGGTGAGTGTTTCACTAAACTGGATTTTAAAAATGCTTATAATCAGCTGGTGGTAACCGATAAAATCAAAAAATTGTTAGGTTGGAGTACTCATAGGGGTTTTTATCATGTTAAGAGGTTGCCGTATGGAACAAAACCGGCTTGCAGCATTTTTCAAAAGATGGTTGAAAAGGTTCTTTTAGGAATACCAGGGGTAATAAACTTTTTGGACGATATTGTAGTTACTGGTCATAATCGTTCTGAGCCTTTACGGAATTTAGAGTCGGTATTTGAAAGACTTACTAGGGCCGGGTTTAAACTTAATTTGAATAAATGCAATTATTTTGAACCGGAGATTAAGTATTTAGGGCATATTATCAATAAAGAGGGATTACATAAAGACCCAGAGAAAGTTAAGGCAATTAAAGAATGTCCCAGACCTCAGAATATTTCAGAAATCAGGGTTTATACAGGTATGATAAATTATTATAGACGTTTTGTTCCAAATTTGTCATCATTGTTGGAACCGTTGTATATGTTGTTAAGGAATTACACATCTTTTAAGTGGCCATCATAGTGTGAGAGGGCATTTGTAAAGTCTAAGGAGGTTATTTGTTCCGACGTAAGTTTGGCACATTATGATCCTCAAGTAAAATTAAAATTAGTATGTGATGCCTCAAAGGTAGGCTTAGGTGCAGTTTTAATGCATGTTTATTCCGATGGGTCTGAGAAGCCTATTAGCTTTGCATCGCGAGTACTAAATAAACATGAGGGTAAATATTCAGTAATTCATAAAGAGGCATTGGCTATTTTTTGGGACGTACATAAATTTCACCAATATCTGATGGGTAATCACTTCACTCTTTGTTCAGATCATAAACCATTGGCAGCTCTTTTTGGGGAGACAAAAGGGATACCTCAGCTGGCAGCAGGACGACTGCAAAGGTGGGCATTATTTTTAAGTGGTTTTAATTATACATTTAAGTCTATAAATGGGTCTGAGAATGGAGCAGCAGATGGGCTTTCTCGTTTACCTAGTGGACTAGAAACTTCTAATAATTATAGTTTTGAGCCGGATTATTTTCACTTTTTAGTAGAGGAAAATTTTCCAATAACTGCTGTAGATATTAAAAGAGAGCTACGTGTTGACTGTCTGCTAAGTACAGTATTTAGGTATGTGAGGGATGGAATTCCAAGTAGTGTTTCTGAGGAATTGAAGCCGTATGTACATAGAGCCAAGGAATTAACCATTGATAATGATTTAATAATGTGGGGGTTATAGAGTAATCATACCTCCTAAATTCAGAACTCATCTTTTGCAGGAGTTACATAGTGTACACAGCGGTATAGTTAGGATCAAGGCCGTGGCGAGACAGTATTTTTGGTGGCCAGGGTTAGATGGCGATATTGAGAGGTTTGTTAAGTCTTGTGATTCATGCCTTAAGAATGCAGTTTCACCATCTAAGACTACCTTGATTAAATTTCAAGAGGGTTCGTATGTCTTCGATCGAATACATATAGTCTTCTTAGGTCCTTATTATGGTAAAACCTACTTAATTATTACCGATGCATTTTCAAAGTGGCCTGAAGTCTATGAAATGTGTAAGACTGATTCCGTTAGTACAATTAATAAACTGAGAAACTGCTTTGCTCGATTTGGGTTACCAAATCAAATTATTTCTGATAGTGGTCCACAATTTGTGTCCACAAGAGGAATTTCAAGAGTTTTGTAGGGAAAATGGGATTGTTCACATTACTTCAGCTCCTTACCACCTATCGACAAATAGAGCTGCCGAGAATTCCGTTAAATCTTTAAAGTATGCTTTAAACAAAATGTTATCAGACCAAAATACTAAAAACGATTTATCTAATTTAATTGTTAAATACTTATTTTCATATAGGACCACTCCGCATTCGGTAACTGGTCAGACTCCATCCAAACTAATGTTTGGGGTAAAACGAAAACTCGATTTGATTTTTTTACTGCAAATAGTAAGGTACTTAAAGCTAGAGAGCGACAGCTCAAATTTCACAAAGGAAATAGGTTTGTTGACTTTTCTGTAGGAGAGGAGGTTTGTGCTAGAGATTACAGGTTGAATCAACAAAAACCTAAATGGACAAAATGTAAAATACTTAACAGTTAGGACATCAAACTTTTATATGTCAGCCCTTAGATAATCCAAGTCTTGAATGGAAAAGGCATATGGACCAAATTTTAAAATGTGGACATTTTTATGAGAATGTCATGTCTCAAATTCTGAATGGAGACAACAAAAATGAGAATCAAAATATAACCATTACTCCAAGTGTCTCATCTATTCAAGCACCCATAACGGTCGATAATATGCCATACACTAAACCTTCAGTAGATGTACAAGCTAATGTGAAAAAAGACTGTGAAAGTGTTGTAGAAACATCTTCCAGTGATAGTGCGTGTTTTTCCAAATCGGCATTGCCGAATAGTTCTTTTAACGGTAAGTCATCATCTCCTAGTATTAAGAATAGGCTTAGGAGGCATATTAAACCACCAGATCGTTTAGATTTGTAATAGTATTTTCTGGTTGTGTAAAGAAAATTATTCTTAACTTAAGTGGGAAGGGATGTAATATATTTAGTTACTTTATACAACAGAAGTTGGCAACATTGAAAAAGTAAAATATATTGTCTCCCGCCTCAAACAGTAGACATAACCTAATAAGTATTAAGTTTGTATTGTATTCGCACGCCCCTGTGCACATGTTATATTTATATGTGTTACCTCTAAATAAATGATAATCAGTGTATAATAAATAGTTTATTCTAATTGAAGAGTACACCACATTTCTTATTGACGTATCGCTTAAAATTACATGTGCATTTGACAGTATCAGTTTGGTATTAACAATCATAAAGTTGATATAATAGAAAGTAGTAGAAAGTTTAGTTGTAACTTGGGTTGCCTATTCTTTTATGAACTCTGTGTTATTAGTTACTTTTGAGTAAATAATTATATAAATCTCTAATTTATTTTTATTTGCTTATCTACTAGCCTTTGATTATTCCTCTTGTATACAGGGTGTAACCATAGAAGCTGAAAGCCTTTTAAGGGGGTGAAAGATGAGTGTATAAAATGTCCGTTAATCAAGAAAGTAACGCCATACACATTTACGATTTTGGTTTAAATTTGCATGAACTAATAAGAGTAAATACGGACTTGTTTTGTTTCACGAATTTAATTTAAAGCTGTATGCGCCCAGCTACAAAATAAAGTAACAATGAAGTGATAAGGCAAAGTCAACTTCTGGCTATGCATAAAATAAACAAATTAGAATCAGAACCATAACAGCTGACATCATAAACCCCATCTGTTAAAAAATACAGTTCCAATAATCTTAAAGTTGATATATCTGATAATCTCTTTTAAATGTGTTGGTTCTTTCTTTCTCATTTTTTGCAATGCACACTCATTCGGAAATAGTAAATTGGAAGTAGCAATGAATTTAAGAAGTGATAAATTACTATTCTTTATGTTTGTAAATGCATTGTTCATCAAATTTATGTAATTAGGTATAGGATTAATAATGTAATTATGCAACAAGTACAAAAACATTGCGCAGCAACTGAAACAAGAGTTTCTTTTTTTTATTTAATTTAAGTACAATCAAACATAACACCATTATTCACAAGGTTTAATACATGATTGGTAGGTACCTTCTTTGTTTTTAAAAAGGGATGTGTTTCTATTGATTAACATTAACGACCAACTACACGAAGGTTCACAATAGCTTTTACCGTACAGTTTGATAACAAAGCAAATACAAGAAGCAATGCCGCACCTATGGAGGGGGGTTTTGGGGTCGAAACCCCCCGAAATTTTTGTGTTTATCATAGAGATTTTCTTTATTCTCTTAATAATATACATAAATAAATAAGATAGTATATATTACGCAAATTTAATCAAATAAAAACCCCCGAAAAAATGTCCTGGGTGCGCTACTGACAAGAACGCATTGTCGTCTCAGATTATTCAAGTCTTTTACAAAAAAACTTAAAATAAAATAAAAGAACCTGTGGATTGAATGTATCTGCCGTAGAGGTGAACATTGATGAAGAACTGATAATTTGCTTATCTAGAGTGAATCCAAATGATACTGTCCTAAAACAAGATTACTCAACACATTATGTTAACTCAATAAGCTTGAGGCAAAACTTGTTAGTCATTCTCAACAATTGTTCCTGAATTATAGCCTCAACCTATTGCGGATTTAATTTCTTTTATTGATGATGAAGTTGAAAACAAAACAAGTTGCTATAGCAACTACGAGTAACAGTAACAGTCCAAAGACTTGCTCTCAGTGTTGGAAAACTACGTATTCGAGCCGTTACAAGCCCAACTAGTGTTCTCAGTCCAACCTATTGTGGCCAATTGTATTCTTAGGTCGATAAAGACAAACGTCCTTACTTACAGGTTAAGATTTTTGATAAGCCTTTCCTAAAGTTTATTAAATTCCGGATCTGACAGAACTTTTCTAGGTCAACCAGACTAGGTTGTTTTGAATGAGTTTTGCAAGCTTAGTGTTGCTGATCGCCCAATTTGCACTGTTGCCAATGGTTACCAATTGCCACCAAGCCTAAATATGGTAGGCCGAGCTGGTTAAATTTAATATATTTTGGATATATTTTATAACGTTGGATCTTGTTGCCAATGGTACTGTCTCTCTACCAATTCAACTACGTGACCGTATACGGACCCTGGATGTCGTCGTTGTTCCTTCCTTGCCTCGCATGTTTATTTTATGTGCTGACTCTTGGAAGCGTATGCAGATTGTGTCTGACCTCAGGCATAAGGAATAGAGATTTTCCAACGACATTTCCACATAAGTCATTACTGTTTTACACTTTGTCAAACATTTAATTTTTTCAGAGAAAGAAGGACCTACCGTGAGGTTAAAGATACGTTTGGAAATAGAGATAACAACGATTTTTCGGCGTCCACTGTGAAGTATCGTAAGCTTTTGCAAAGTGGAACTTGTGATACGGCATGGAACTCGAAAAGTTCGATTACAGCTGATTTTTCGATTAGTTTTTATACGATTATATTCTTCCTTTGCAAACTAATAAATTTCAACATTATAAGGGCTAGTAACATTTCAAAAGTTAAGTTTTAAAATTAGGCTACTTCTTCAAACACTTTTTTGATTGATAGTTCCAAAAATATATGTGCCTCAGCAAAAGAAAACCTTAATTGCCTAACTTGACCAAAAGCCTTGATTTAAGTTATGATTAAGATTAAGTGTTTAACTGAAATTTAATAATATTATAGCTTACTTTTTCTTGTAGGTATCCACAAAGCAGCATAATTCCAATAAGAACACGAATACATTGAAATAGCCAAAAGCCAGAATACAGTGCTAAGCCAATATTTAATAGGCCATACAATTGATAAATAACATAGAAATATAATGCTCCTGTTGTAACTTTAATAAAGTTTAATCCACAATTCGAAAGTATGATGATAGAATACAGTTTATTAATACGTTTGCTTAAAAAATACAAACTTTGATGGTATTCTATAACATTTCTTATTATTATAGGATTGCTTGTGTTCTTTGTATTGATCTGCAAAAATTGAAAAGTCATCTTAAAATTTACTTTTTCTTTGTGTACTTTACCTTGGGTACATTTGACATAAGAAAAATTAATACTTCAATTTCTGTTGTAACGTACTCCTTATACAGATATCCAAGATAAGCAATCAATTTCATAAAGTCTATAATTTCTGGACAGTTTTTGTCTATTAAAGTTTTTATAACATCCGCAACATACCACAACCATGGAATAGTGCTCAAAATTATCCCAGTAACGTAGAATGATCGCAAGTTCTTGTTTTCCGGTTTTTTAATGGTCTGTATAGTTATTCTCCTTAGTTCCTCTAACTTATCGTAATATAATATTTTATAAATTAGAATAACATACAGATCGATCGTTGAAACGAGAAAGAGAAATGACATGGCGTACTTGTTAAGTACTATATGAACACCATCCAATGGTACTTTTAGGGACATGTATGTGAAAACAGTATGCGTTAAAGCTACAAAAAAGGGTAATAAATAATAGAATACTCGGTATTTACGTTTAAAAAACATTGTGTTGCGTCTTCGCAACGCATTAACGTTAGAATTATGTTACATAAGTTACAATAATTTGAGCAGTATGTAAAGACATTTTTATAAGTATAATAATTGTTTAATCAAAGAAAGACTATTGTTTCTGTTACTGCTCAATTGAAGTATAAGCTAATTCAATTATATTTTAATTCATTAGATAATAAATATCCATTGAGTATATAATCATCTTAAAAAAATATAGGGCTAGCTTTTATTATAGTTAAAGTAACAACAGTTTAAAAACAAATTTCGTCAGTTTTGTGATAAAAAAAACATTGAAGACATTCAATAATAATAGTCAATTGAAATAATAACAATAATTGATTAAGTGATAAAATCAGACGAAGTCTGTAGAATTTGGAGCACTACCATCAGCTGGAGCTAACCATTTTTAAATTCCAAACACACACCACACATGTTTATATAACCAACTTATATTTTGTGGTTTCATCAATGTTGTGGGTTTCGTCAATACTACTGTTGAATGTTTAGGTTTTGAAAACTAAACTTTAAGGTTTTATTGTTATTTTCTAAAATTTTGATCGTGTTAGGTATGTAAATACAATTATAATGAAAATTAAACACACTGCTTTTTATCTGAAATCAGACTACAATCGAGAGAATTAGATTTTTTCTTTAAAATTATCATTGGTTCATAAAATTTAGCACTTCAAAATGTCTTTTCTTATTTTCAATATTATGATTGTTTGATTCTTTTCTGTTCGATTAATATTATTTTCCTGTTATTATACATTTATAACATTTATAAATAAAATAATATTAATCGAACAGGAATCCCTCAAACAATCATAATATTCACAAGTAACGTACGTAGAATCGCACTATAGATAAGATCATGTTACATGAGAATTGTTTAAGATAATAAAACTCACAATATCAAATTGCAGCTTTCTGATAAGTCGACGTTATCTCTATGAGAACTTCTGTAGCATTAATTCTCTCATGGCCATGAGAAATGTGTAGGCAGATAAGGTATAAATACCTCTGTTTTAATATTAAGTCTTTAGTCTTTATTAAATATTCATTCAACACACAAGTCTTTATTAAGTATTCAACAAGTGTTTATCCTGAGTGAGTATTAAAACTAGGTGTGGATTTTAAAATTGTCTTGCTAGTAAAAACATAAAGGCTCATTCGAGTTTTAATTAATTATTTTGCTTAATGTCAGTTAAATGTGAATTCTAAAATTGTTCTGTTAAGTGTGTTAATTCAAATTTAATTATTTAAACTCGTTAAATAATTACAGACAAAGTAATATTAATATTTGTATTCTAAATGTTAAAAGAGATAAAGTTTTCTCTCGATTAAAAATAATAAAATATATTCTACGACTGCAAACGAAATATATAAATGTGTTTTATTATATTCAATAAATAAAGTTTTAAAAAAAGCTTCGGTCACAGAATATAATCAAAACTCACAGTGCACTCGGTTATAACATCATGTTCGGAATCGGCGATTTTTCCATGTTATTACAGAGTGACGTTATTCCCGATATAACCGGCTATGGACAGATTGTGATTGAAAAAACGTTATGTTATTCATAAAAGACATTATAGCCAGCAGAATATTTGAACTATAGATCTCTCAGTAGTAGTACAAATTCTTTAGTTTTTTAATGCCACCGCTTTGATGATGGGTATAAGTTACAAGTTTGTACCGTAACTAGAAAATGTTATTACCTAGAAGCTTTAGTCATTTAGGTAATAGGAATATCCGTTTAACAAATAAGAAAGACACCTTTCTAAAATGTTTACGTTTTTACAGCATTTAATAAAGGATTGTACTTATAAATGCTGATCCTTTTAATGTTTGATATAACGTGTTTACTGACAATAAGAAATCGCGTTATTACTTTCAGATGTCGATAAGCAAGTGTAAAAGTCTTTTCTTCTGCAAGAAAAGTGCATGTTTCAAGTATGAAAGATTAAGACGTTATAATCTGGTTTCAATGACGTTAAAACAGAGTTTTCTTACACTAAATTATACAGGAATTTCACGCGACCGCGAAAAAATTATGTTACAATGGTGACTCTATAATTGAGTTCGACTGTAATTGGATACAGCTGCCAGTAAATCACGATCCTAGTAAACTTTGATTAGTTGTATGTTATACGTTATTTAGTGTAAGTTTACGTTCACGTCATTACTAAATTATGACGTCAGACTATGCGCTGTTGCCATATGGAATTGGATATGCTTTGTTTGATCCAACACCTCTGCTGCATATTTTCAGTGTACGTTTTTAAAAGAATTATTCTCTTATGAACAATATGATTTTGTTCATCCCCATCCATCCTCCCATCATCCCTTGTCTTGGATAGTCATTCTTATAGTAAGAGAATCCAATTTGTCGTAGGGCAATGGATAAATAACTTCTACTTCCTTCATGAATGAGCTTGGAATTCAATTTTTTTGACAAAATATTAAGTGATACATGTTCTACTGTAACCAAATGTGGTATATCAATTGGAGAGCACAACAAACCTTAAATTTATCTATGAGCACAACTACACACATAACGTCAGGTACTTACTGATCTTATATATTTCATAAATTTCATTGCGAATATTTGCCTTTACAAGGATCAATGTGTGTAGTTTGTTTTCTATTTCGTTTTCTCTTTGGGCTGGAAACTTAACTAGAAATTTATGAATGTCTTAACTAATAATCTTGGTAAGTAAACAAATAATAAAAACAGACAAAATCATCAAACACAGAATAATAAACTATCGTAAACCAAACTCAGAAAGCACACCTGAAATAAACTTGACAATACAGCGTGTCGTATACACAGGTGTACCAACCCGTTTTTCTGTTGAAATAAATGTGTATTTTCTCATTAAATTAACAAATTACGTTTTGGTTTAAAAACCTATTTGTATTTATTCTATAAATAAATATATTACTAAATATATGAAAATTAAATTTTATTATTTTCGATAAAGCAAATAATCTTTCTTTATAAAATTACACTTTGAATGTTATTATTTGCACAGTTGGTTATAGTACTACGTCATTACTTTTGTATTTATGACGTAAACGTAAAGTTAGACTAAACGGTGTATAATATGATTAGATTATTAAAATTTTAAAACGGTGAAATTAAAATCACGGTAGGCTTCTTGTGAAACATTGTATATAATAGTTTTAAAAAAACTGTTGTTTTTAAAAGTTTCCATAAATTATGTAGAATACCCTATACATAGGTGTTTCGGTTTGTTAAACCTTTTTCAAAAGTTGCTCTTAAGACAAAACCCTTTTTAGAAATGGTTGGAATTTCTAAAAAAGTCGGTCCAACCGAAGATTCAAATACGTAGTTAGAAATTTAAGAGCAACTCTTGAAAAGGTCTAATAAACCGAAACACGTGTAGAGTATTTCATATAATTTATGGAAACATCTAAATACAACAATTTTTCTTAAAACTATTTCAAAACAGAATTTTGCGTCCAAGTATTACCTGTTTAAACCTAGGTCACTGTTAGGCAAGATTTGAGATCGATGAGTTCAGTAAGTAAATAGAACAAATCAAAAAACAAAGATCTATTTTAATACAAATGTGTCACAATTATAACTATTAACTGCAGCTTACTTGTTTCTGTAAGTATCCGCAGCGCCACATAATCATAACAAGACGCCGAAAATATTGCATACTAGAGATTCCAACATATAGTGATGTAGTAAGATTTAATTTCTGCAATCTGTACATAAGATAAAAATAAAAAGTTATATGTGCGACTTTAATAAAGTTTAGTCCGCAATCGGTAAGTATAATAAATGAATATATTCTATTAAAGCCTTTTTTCAAAAAATACAAACTTTGTTGATATGCTAGAACAATGATGGCGAACTTTTTGAGAAATGGGTCAAATTTTGTTCATTATTTGTTTTAATACCAGCCCGTGGGTCACTAAGTCAGTGCCGTCACTTGAAGGTGGGGGGGGGGGGTGTAAAAAGGGTACCAATAATTTTGAAACACCGACAATTTGTTAACAGAAAAACTTGACAGTAGACCCTTTTTTTGGTTCTCACTTTTAAAATCCTCTAAAAAGGTTTACGTTTCCTTTTTGTTTTACAACTTTTACTTTTGCAAGTGAAGAGCAAAAAATAAAGGTCGACGTTAAAAATTTGATATCAATGTGGTAATACCATGAATTACCGTCACCAGGTACCACCATGGCCAGTGGCGCCTGTGCACTGAGTATTTGAATGAACAAGGAATAAAGAAAAACACATATATGGGTCATTCTTTCCGAACTCAACCACCGGCTAAGTCCAAAAATTAGCGCAACTTAGAAAGACCAGGGGTCCTTTTAAAGCTTGAAATCTCTACTTTCGATTGTCACATGTCTCCTATAGGAAAAAAATTATATTTGACCCCTAAAACAGGGTAAACACGTATCCAGTTCCAAAAAGAATTTTAAAAGTTGAAAAAATTAGAAAAAGAATTATTTTTAAAATTTTTTAACGACATCGCATTCTTCGTCACAGAATACATAAATTTTGTCCACTGCGTTTTTTCCTAGAGTGCTTCAATTTCGAGCAAAATTGAGAACACAAATTTACCATTTTTGAAAGTTTATCATTTTTCATCAAGATAGCGTCAGATAGAAAAAGATTGATAAGAGTAAAAAATGCTTATTTTTACTCGATGAATACGAAAAAAAATATATAGACCGATTTAAAGCGATTTTGAAAATTTTCATCATTTTAGAAGGTTATACCGTTATATTATTCAAGCCCATAGATAGGCAACACCTAAAACCGTAATTTTCCAAAATCGCTTTAAATCGGTCTGTAATTCATTCATGTAATGTTTTCGTATTCATTGAGTAAAAATATACGTTTTTTACTTTATCGTTTTTTTTTCTATCTGACACCATTTTCGATGAAAAAATGATCAACTTTCATAAAATGGCAAATTGTTGTTCTCAATTTTACTCGAAATTGAAGCACTTTAGGAAAAAACATTTATGTATTCTTTGACGAAGAATACGAAGCCGTTAAAAAAAATTTAAAAAATTCCTATTCATTGAGTAAAAATGAGCATTAATCTGACCCCATTTTCGATGAAAAAAATGATAAACTTTCAAAAATGACAAATTGTTGTTCTCAATTTTACTCGAAATTGAAGCACTCTAGAAAAAAGAAACGCAGTGGACAAAATTTATGTATTCTTTGACGAAGAATACGATGTCATAAAAAAAAATTAAAAAATTCGTATTCATTGAGTAAAAATAAGCATTTTTTAATGTATCATTTTGTTTCTATCTGACACCATTTTCGATGAGAAAAATGATAAACTTTCAAAAATGACAAATTGTTGTTCTCAATTTTACTCGAAATTGAAGCACTATAGAAAAAAAACGCAGTGGACAAAATTTCTGTATTCTTTGACGAAGAATAGGATGCCGTTAAAAAATTTAAAAAATTCGTATTCATTGAGTAAAAATAAGCATTTTTTACTGTGTCATTTTTTTTCTATCTGACACCATTTTCGATGAAAAAAATGATAAACTTTCAAAAATGACAAATTGTTCTCAATTTTACTCGAAATTGAAGCACTATAGAAAAAGAAAACGCAGTGGACAAAATGTATGTATTCTTTGAAGAAGAATAAGATGTCGTTTAAAAAAATTTAAAAATTTTTCTTTTTCTAATTTTTTCAACTTTAATTTTTTTTGGAACTGGGTAAGTGTTAACCCAATTTAGGGGTCAAATATAATTTTTTTCATATATAAGACATGTGTTATTCGAAAATATAGGTTTCAAGCTTTAAAATGAGCCCCGGCTGGCCTTTCTAAGTTAAAGTCTGTTGTTACTTATTTTCAGATAGTTTCTTAATTTTAGAAATATATCAGTCTTGGAAATCTTTTTTTTATAAATTTGACATTAAATATTTATATTTTTTAATTGTTTAATATTTTCGATTGTCTGTTCCCTTTTTTATGATATAAAAAAAAATAAGTTTATAAAAATCATTGTTTAACTGTCGATGAGTAAGGAAGTGTCGCGACCTCGCTCCATATTGGTTAACAATAACAGTGAAAGTGTCAATAGTGCAATAAAAGTAGGTCAGAAAACATGACGTTGTGTTTGTTTGATATAACACGTAAACGCAACGTAAGGTAAAAAATAATTAAAAAAGATGTTTACAAAAGGTGGAAAGACTTCAAGATCTCCTCCCACATCGATACAAAAAACCTCGCAGCAACAACAACATAATGCGCAAACAATAATCCAACAAGGAGTTCCAATGCAACCTGATGTCAATTTACCATCACCAGTTAATAACGATAAAAATAAACCAGGTGAACAAAATTATGCAACAACGCAAAATGAACAACTATTGTATAATGAATTGAAAAAAGCTGAGATTGAAAAAATCCAGATGATGGCTAAAATAAATTATCTGCAAGCTCAACTAGAAATGATTCAAGAAAATTATGCAAAATTAGAACAAAGTTTAAATCAAACGCAAAATGAGAAAACAATAGAATACCATACCGATGAGGAAGAATTAGCAAAAGAGACAGAGTGGATTAGGGTCAAGAAAAATTATAAAAAGAGACGAATGGATACGTCACTAACACCCCCACAAAAAGAAACATCTAATAGAGAAGAGAAAACAAAAGATAACAAAAAAATACCTGTACCGCCACCTGTAATAGTGGACGATATCAAAAATTTTAGTGAATTACATAAAAAAATAAATGAAATTGTTACGGAATTTCAAGTTAAAATTATAAATAATGAAAACATTAAAATTAATGTGCAAGATGGTCAGTCTTACAGATTATTAACCAAGATGCTCTCAGAAAATAATTATTCGTGGCATTCTTATGAAAATAAGCAAGACAGGCCAATAAAAGTAGTCGTTAAAAATTTACACCATTCTTTCAACGCAGATGAAATAGTTCAAGAACTCCGTAAAAGAGGATACAAAGCACTCGATGCTATAAATAAACTTAAGTGGAAAACAAAGCAACCATGTTTATGCTAGTTTTCAGACAAGATGAAGATGTTAATAAAATTTTTAGCATTACAGATATAATGGGTATTAGAGTTGAAATACAACCAATTAAAAAATCTAAGCTGGTACCTCAATGTAAAAGATGTCAGGCTTATGGACATACGCAAAAATACTGTGCCAAGGAACCACGTTGTGTCAAATGCACTGGTAAGCATCTTACTATAGAGTGTACAAAACCAAAAAGTGCAGTACCGAAATGCGTCCATTGTGGCGAAAATCATCCTGCAAGTTATCGAGGATGCATAGTCGCTAAGGAAATGCAGAAACTGAAAACTAGGTCCATGAAAAAACCTAATTTACCCAAACAACCAGTAAGAGATAAACAACAGGTAAATGCTGGAACAAATATCCAAACAAAACAACATATGTCAGATAAAAGAGTAACTATGCCATATAGTCAAGTTGTAGCAGGTACAGCTAATATTAATAAAAATTCTCAAAACACAAAACAAACTACGTCTATGGATCAGACTTTGCAAATGATCCTAGATAAATTAAATAACCAAGAAAAACTGTTCACAAAATTTGATGAGCGTTTAACCAAACTAGAATATAGCGCCAAAGGAGCTATCTCTAAAAATAAAAATGGCTAATGATCTAGGAATCATGGCATGGAATGCCAATGGATTGCTGCAACACCAGCAAGAATTGCAAGCAGTCCTTGACATAGAGAAAATTGATGTGTGCCTCATATCTGAGACTCATTTCACGAAAGAGTCATACATCAAATTTAAAGAATTCAAAGCTTATCATACAGTCCACCCGGATAATGCAGCAAAAGGAGGAAGTGCAATTATTATAAAGGAATCCATTTTACACCACCAAGAAATGGGTTATCAAGCAGCGAAAATACATCACGGCAATATATTGCCCACCGAGACATACTATAAAGAAAGAACAATATGTAGACTTCCTCACTAGCCAAGAAAATAGATTCATCGTTGGAGGTGACTTTAATGCAAAGCACACACACTGGGGATCTAGACTAACTACAACTAAAGGTAAGAAACTTTTAGCAGCAGCAACAGAGCTTAAATGCGAAGTATTATCATCCGGTAAGCCGACGTACTGGCCTACTGACCTGCATAAAATTCCTGATCTCATAGACTTCTTTGTAATCAGGAACATCTCAACCAATTATATCCATGTTGAAGAAGCATGGGATATGAACTCAGATCACTCTCCGATACTATTAACACTAAGCGACAGTGTAATCCAAAAAGAAAATCCACCGAGCTTAACTAATAAGATGACAGATTGGCAAAGCTTCAAAATGCAACTTGAGGAACTTATTGAGCTTTCAGTTCCATTAAGAACAGAAGAGCAACTAGATGACGAAGTTGATCTGTTTGTCAAAAACATTCAACAAGCAGCATGGGATAATACACCTCAGCTTACCCGTAGAACAAAAGAAAATAACTATCCTAAAGAGATTAGGAATCTTATTTCAGAAAAGAGAAAGCTCAGACGGAAATGGCAACAGACTAGAGCACCAAGAGACAAAACAACTCTGAACAACGTAACTCAACAATTAAAGCGCGAAATTCAGCGTATCAAAAACGAGTCGATTGGAGACTACCTGAGGGAATTAACTAATGACAACAAAACAGATTACTCACTCTGGAAGGCTACCAAACGATTAAAAAGGCCTGTTCTACATAAGCCTCCAATTCGAAATACAGATGGAAGTTGGGCCCGAAATAATGCCCAAAAAGCATATAGGTTTGCAGAACATCTAGAGAGTATTTTCCAACCAAACGATGGAGAAGAACTACAAGACTGGAATCAACCGGAACAAGAAGATGTTATCATCAGACCTACCTCGCCAAAGGAAGTATCAGATGAAATTAAAACAAATATCAACCCGAAAAAAGCTCCTGGCTTTGACCTGATCACTGGCGAAGTATTGAAGCAACTTCCAAGAAAAGCTATAGTAAAACTTACCAATCTTATTAACGCATCCTTCAGACTGAAGTATGTCCCTAAGATGTGGAAAGTTGCAGAAGTTATAATGATTCCTAAACCAGGTAAACCTCCTCAGGACGTAGCATCATATAGACCTATATCGTTGTTACCAGTCATTTCGAAATTATATGAAAAAATACTCCTTAAGAGACTAAAACCTATAGTAGAAGAAAAGAATCTGATTCCCTGCCACCAGTTTGGATTCAGAAAAAACCACTCGACCATCGACCAAGTCCACAGGATCATAAACGTCATTGAAAAATCACTAGAAGAAAGAAAAGTCTGTTCCACCGTCTTCCTCGACGTCGCTCAGGCTTTCGACAAAGTGTGGCATGAAGGCTTGTTTCACAAACTAAACCGTTGTCTGCCACAACAACTTTCACAACTCTTACAATCTTACCTATCCGAAAGATATTTTAGAATTAAACAGGAAGATTCTTACTCTGAATTAAAGGAAATTAGAGCAGGGGTACCACAAGGTAGTGTGCTAGGTCCGGTACTTTACCTACTATATACTAGTGATATCCCAAGCTTTGAACATGAAACAATAGCAACATTTGCTGACGACACCGCAGTCATTGCTGTCGGAAAAGATCATGAAGAGGCCGCAGAGAAGCTTCAAACCTCCATTGATAAAATTAACACCTGGACTAAAACTTGGCGCATCAAGTTAAACGAAAATAAATCTGTACATATAGACTTTACTAATAAACAGAAGCAACATCTACCTATTAGAATCAACGATACCCAGATCACTTATGCTGACTCGGCCAAATATCTGGGAATGACCTTAGATGCTAGACTCCGCTGGAGAGTCCATGTTAAAAAGAAACGCGAAGAGTTAGGCATAAAACTGAAAAAAATGTATTGGCTACTTGGAAGAAACTCCAAGCTGTCTACATATAACAAACTGCTTCTGTAAAAGCAAGTACTAAAACCAGTTTGGACCTATGGTATTCAACTCTGGGGTTGTGCCAGCAAGAGCAACATTCAAGTGATCCAGCGCTTCCAGAACAAAGTACTAAGGCACATCGTTGACGCACCCTGGTACTGCCGAAACAGAGACATTCATCAGGACCTTCAAATGGATACTGTTGACCAAACCATAGCCAAATTTGCCAGTAGCCACGAACAAAGGCTACTCAACCACGTGAACGTCGAGGCCATCCGGCTCCTGGACAACACAAATATATTAAGAAGACTCAAGAGAACGAAGCCTTTTGAATTAGTGAAAGAGTGATAGGCAAAGCAGAGCATTGTGCGGGTTGTGCTACATATTAAGTTTAGTGTAGTTAATTTACTAGAACACAAGGCAAACTAGTGAGTAAAGACCTTAGTTTAAGAATTTTCAAACGTAATAATCTAAGTTAGAAAAAAATTGCTCATTGATCTACACAAAAAGATCAGATTGTAATAACATTAAAGGACCTATAATGGTTAACTTTAATTAAAAAAAAAAATAAAAATCATCGCGTGGGTCATTTAAAAAGCCTTCGTGGGTCAGTGTCTGACCCGCGGATCGTAGGTTCGCTACCACTGTGCTAGAATATTTCTCTTTATAGTAATGTCAGTCTTCTCTTTGGTAGTCTGCAAGAATTAATTAAAAGAGTAAGCCTAAAGTTATTTACTTATTTATTGAAAAGTTTACCTTTAGTGTTGACTTATGAAACTTTTGACACTTATTCAACATTAAAAAGATCAATATTTCCACTTCCATTCTAACAGATTCTTTATACAAGTCGTCAAAATAATTTATACATAAACAAAGAGTTAACACTAAACCCATTTGATTGTGGATTATATTGAATAAGATACAGCACAACCACAGAACAATGCTTACAGTTACTTCAATAACACAAAAATATCGAAAGCTCTTGTTTTCTGGATTTTTAATAGCCTCTATAGTCATTCTTCTTAGTTTATCTAATTCTTTGTGATACAAGATTTTATAAATAACAATGGTATACATGTTGATTGCAGAAAAGAAACAGTAAAATGATGTACAATATTTTACAGGTGTAAGTAAATCTTTAGTCACTGATAGAAATGTTAAAAGAGTATTTGTTAATGCTATAACACAGAAATAAATAACCGAATAATCGGTATTTACTTGGGAAGTACAATCGAATTCCGTTTCGTTATTGTAGTTTCACCCTTAGAAGCTGTTAAGCTAATGGATTATTATCTTTCATCCTTGCTTAAAACAGTTAAACATTTACTACATTACTTTTTCCACTAATTTGTTTAATATGCCAATTAAATAGAATGTATTCCTAATGGGGAAAATCAACATGTTAAAACAAAAAACTTGATACATGACATTTATTAAAGAAGCAAAACACATCAACCAATTACAAAACGCCGGTTCTAATTCCGGAGGTGTTAATTTTTTTAAATAAAGTATAAATAAACAATTTTTTTATAAATATAATATTTACAAAAAGGAATAATTACAATTAAATACTAATATGGTATTTAATTCATCATTATTTGTATAATGATTTAGTTTTTTAAAATAAATATACATACGCGAACTTTCAAAAATGGCAAATTGTTCTCAATTTTGCTCGAGATTGAAGTACTCTAGGATAAAAACGCAGGCCACAAAATCTATGTATTCTTTGACGAAGAATGCGATGCCTTTAAAAAATATTTTAATTTTAATTTTTTCAAATTTTAAATTTTTTTTGGATACTGGATACGTGTTTAGGTCTTAGGTGTTAGGTCTTTAGGTGTTAGGTCTTAGGGGTCAAATATAAATCTTTTTCATATAGGAGATATGTGACATTCGAAAGTAGAGGTTTCAAGCTTTAAAATGAGCCCCTGCCGGCCTTCCTAAGTTTCGCCAATTTTTGGATCTAGCCGCTTATTGAGTTCAGAAAGAATGACCCATTTATAAAAGAATTGTTTATAAAATACGCAATTACTGCAATTCAACAAAAAAAAAGAATAAATGACGTGCATTAAAAAAGTAAAATATATCAATAGCCAACATGGTCGAATGGAAGGCGCGTTACATTTCTAATTGCAAAACACCGGAAACAAAAACAAAACAAAAATTAAATACTAATATGGTATGTATTTGATATTTATGTATATATAATTTATATATTATGTATAATGATTTAGTTTTTTAACATAAATATACATACCCAGTTTTAACAATGACTATAAAATTAAGGGATAATTTTATCTAATTATTCTTTTTTATAAATATTATATTTATAAAAGAATTGTTTATTTATAAAATAAGCAATTGCTGCAATTCAACAAAAAAGGAGAATTAATGACATGCACTAAAAAAGTAAAATATATCAATAGCCAACATGGTCAAATGGAAGGAGCGTTACATTTATTATGCCAAACACCTTTTAGAACAGAATCACACAATGACTCCCCCAAAGTAATCCCTACAATTTTGTAATAACAAACACAAATTAAACATTTTCAAAGCTTTTAAGATGTACAAACACAAACTCAGAATACCTTTAATGAGAGAACGGATTGACCTCTGTAGTTCTAAGTTACTGGAAGTCTTAGATTATTGGAAGTTGTTTATCTATAGTTATAGTAAGTTATATATTTTTTGTATTTTATCTTAGCAACATGTTTGTTTATATTTATATTACCTTTGATAATGGCAGCTCAGCTAGTTTTCGAGCAGACCACACAGCTTTCATCCGTAGAAATGTCTGCTGTCTACCTAATCCCAGGTTTGTCTGGGCAACAGATGACACAGTCAGGAAATAATGTGTGGTAGAATTACGCGAAAGTGTTTCTTGATGATCACTCATAAACGTTGTGGAAGAAGCAATGCTAATTTTGATAACATAAGGGTCCGGTGACTAATGGATTTATGCTGTTGCAAAGGCGTATCTGTTCCAGCAGCATGAATGTAATGCTTTCGGCATTGTGCGGAGATTTGCTGCTAGGTACCAATTTATTAATTACCAATTTAAACATGGGTAGTAATTGTTAGGCTAGATTGTCGGCTGGACCATTCATAGACAGGGTGCTTGTGGCGCACTTGCAGCAGGGCGACCAAATATAGGAGCGGCCTATGACAGAAAAAAAGGACTAATATCGCTGTGACGTTGTGGTCCACCGCCTATGATGCGAAAGTTTGATCGATTTTTGGTTTTAAGAAATGTAAAGTACGCGAATATTTTTGACGAATCATTAATTAATGATTAGCTCGTTGTGTGATTACAATTCTTTGGTTTTCCAAGAGTGATTATTTAAGATTAATATTTATTAAATAAATGCAATCGAACAAAAACAATTGAAAATATTAAGCTTACCATTTTTAGACGAACTTTTGTACGCGTTGTTTAATTTACCCCCCCCCCCCCAAATCTCGACTTACCCTATCTGCCTCTTTTAGTTACCTCAGTCTTACTGCTTTTTCTGAATCACCCCTCCAATGTATCTCTTCCTCAGTCTTACCACCCACCTCCCGGTTTATCACTCCACGACTTATCTCCCTCTCTGATTTACGTCCGCGCGCTAATTCCCCGTCGGACTTCTCCCCCGATTTACCTGCCCATTCTTACCATAAAATTATGCGTTGAATTCATATGTCATATAATATACTTCAAATATACAAACTCTCGAAACTTTGTCAGTAATTTTGTCCATGTTCGTTAAGAGATAAAACAATAGTTCTTAGACATTCCTATTCTATTATATCTTCAATTATCACAATCTGCAAAATTTTGAAATTTTGAAAGAACGCACAGACAGAGATGAAATCTTGTGAAAATGCTTCACAGCAAATACTTTGAAATATGACTGAGATCTGTTGGTGGCATAGTAAGCAGGTACAGGGAGGATTTTAGTTCTAAAACGTGACGAAGTAGTCGGCCTTGGATATACTGAAATGCATCGATTACAAATAATGCTTAAAAATATAAGTAAGTATTAAATATAAGTATTTAAAAAATCGCAAAACTAAAACTACACAGACTAAAAAACCGGTTTTAAAAATATAGAAATTAAATAAAAATAAAAAGTAAGTAGTGTTGACTAATTTACAGAGTCAAAACTTCAATATAAAAAAGAATAGAGCAAATCAGTGTTAATGAGAATACGATAAAGATCGCAAATAATGAAATCTTCATAATAATCGCCCCAGTCATTTACAACTTTTGTAATAATTTGCAAACGTATCTCGCGATGATTTGTTTTGTTCAAACAATCTGAAGCAGCTATATATAAGCGATAGCTGTCACCTAATATTTGTACAATGTCTTTGCTTTTCATGGTTTTCAACTAATGGGGGCTTATGTATGTAACCTAATAACAAGTCAAATGTTAAACGCAAGTGGTGGATGCAACAAACTTTTATAATCGTGAATAGTTCCAATAGTTACCAACGCTGGAAATTGAGTGGGCGCTGAAAGTGGATGGCAATTCTCGTGCGTACCCAAAAAATGCTTTAGATTTATTTAAAAATATAAAACTTATAGAAATACAGAAATTAAGTAAATTGTACTTCCATTATGACTTTTCACATTTAACTTTTTTTATTACGCCTTTTTGTCAGGACAACGTCGATGTATAACGCAATAGTCAATTGCAAATTTGTATCAGTACTTTCAGACTCTTATCTCACTGAGACGTTTAGTTATATGAAGAATTTTGTAGTACATCTTACGAGCAACAATTTCCATAAACAACCACTTTACATCATTTCGAGGCAGAAGACGAAGGGATGCTGGAAAATTACGAGGACGTCAAAAATATTTACAACTTGAGAAGGAACTAGAATAATTGTTTTATATTCCAAATAACTTGTGCATTAGACCTACTGGGGATATCATAAAAAAATGCGCCTATTAATTCTACCTTCGCAATGGTGTGGATAGGGTCGCTTCTTTTTGTACAAAAATTCAAAATTGTCACTCATTTTTCTCCAAAACAGTTTGTTGTACGAAGAAAAATCATAGAACCTTTTTTGTAGCACATCTTACGAGCAACGTCTCTTCATAATAGAGTTTACTGTCTCCAGCCTTACCACAGTATATATAACAATCAGTAGGTCTACTTGTGTCCGGCACCTTTGATGTCGTTAATCCACCTTCGAATATCACGCCCATAAACGAAGCAGTGCACCGAAGTTTATTGGCCGACATTGCCTACGAATGCCGGTAGATAATATCCATAAACGTATTCAAAGTATTCAATAAAATAGGAAATAGAATTGTGTGAATCAACAAAATTAATTGACGCCTTTGAACAATTGTGTTATTAACTGAACTTAAATTAACGTACATAATTGAATATTTATTTACAAAACAAAAGCTTTATTGTTAATTATGTTTCAATATAATTATCTTTTTACTACCTTTGGATGATTTAAAATTTCTGTTAACGTCTTTTAAAGTGTAATGCACTCGCAGTCGAGCGTGTAAATGATATACTATATAATTATACTTAAAATTATTGCACGAATGTAGAAATGTTAATGATTTGAAGATGGATAAAACGCATTTGACCACATTTTCATTTATGTGTTGATGAAAAAGTATTTCCGTAGATGAAATAAATTAAATAAAACTATGATGCGGCATATATTAACTTCCAAATAAACTTTCATCCGATTTCTTGAATGTTTTTTCAAACGTGAAAATAGCAGTTTCGTCCAACTCGGTATATGCATTAACGAAATTTACTCATGTTTCGCATGTATGTACCGATAAACATTTTTTTATCAAATAACCGCATATATATCGAATACAGTTTTTTCTAATTTATCAGTAGTTTGGTAATCTTTGTCAATTAAAACAATCTCTGCATCGTTTCCTGATTCTGTGCTTATTCATTCCGTACTATGGGGCACTCGGACTGCACAATTGGGGTTATCCGGCACTGGCTAATTTGATGGGCTCAGTCGCGTGTATGAAGCATAACTGCTCTCTACGTACTGCCAGCACATGCTAGCATATTGTGCGATGAATGGTAATTATTTGCGAGAGTCACTGTATGTTATTATACTGTGATAAAACTAACACCAACACCTTTTCATTTTTATTCAACGCTAAAGACAGAACACAAGATATCATGGAATCTGGTATTTACCGTTTAAATTGTTCTTTTTGTAACTCGGTTTATATTGAACTAACACTTAGAAATTTTGACATACGATACAAAGAACACGCACGCTCTTATAGACATAAACATCCAGAAAAACCGAATTATGCTAAACTCATTTTGGAACAGAACCACCCAATGACACCTCAAAAAAACATTAAATTCTTACATTTTTGCAACAACAAACACAAATTAGACATTTTAGAAGCTTTTGAAATATACAAACAAAAACGCACAGTACCTTTAATGAATGAACAAACTGATCTTAGTAATTCTCCTTTATTAGAAGAGTTACATATTTAGTTTTCGTATGTATTGTATCTAGTTACCCTTTTCTGTATTTATCCTTAGCAACGTGTTTGTTTATCAATCTTATCTACCTTTGATAATGACATTTA
The DNA here is from genome assembly GCA_929113105.1 of Agrypnus murinus. Lineage (NCBI taxonomy): Eukaryota > Metazoa > Arthropoda > Insecta > Coleoptera > Elateridae > Agrypnus > Agrypnus murinus. The sequence continues at coordinate 69,875,089 of OV816030.1, read as the reverse complement.
ATGTTGAAACAATAGTCAGGTTAAGAATCTAATAAAACTTGTGAAACTTTAATTAATCTTTGTATTTATCTTTTATTTCATTTTTCATAATACCCATTTTTTCCGAAAACCCGATAGTTTCCGAGATAACTGGAAAACATTGAATTTCTTCTCCCGCCCTATAAAAAAAGGTTGCGACTATAGCTTATTTGTTTCTGTAAGTATCCGCAGCACCACATAATTCCAACAAGATGACGAAAATATTGTATACTGTAAATTCCAACATATAGTACTGTAGTAAGATCAAATCTTTGCAATCTGTACATAAGATAAAAATAAAACGCTGTCTGTGTAACTTTAATAATGTTTAGTCCGCAATCGGTAAGTATAATAAGTGAATATAATTTATTAAAGCGTTCTTTTAAAAAATACAAACTTTGTTGATATGCCAGAATATTTTTCATTCCAGTAATGTTATTTTTCTCTGAGATAGTCTGCAAGAATTAAAAGAGTAGACAATTCTAATGTTATTTATTACATCTCTTACCTTTAGTGTTAAATAATGAAAACTTTGACACCTGTTCGCCATTAGAAAGATTTGTGATTCAACTTCTATTCTAATGGATTCTTTATAAAGGTCGCCAAAACAATTTATACATAAGAAAAATGTTAGCAATGAACTCGTTTGACTGTAGATTACGATGTATACGAAGTTGTACAACCACAGAACAATGCTTATAGCTACTTCAGTAATACAAAATGATCGAAAGGTCTTCTTTTTTGGGTTTTTAATACCCCATATAATAATTCTTCTTAGTTTCCCTAATTCTTCGTTATACAACATTTTATGAAATACAATGGTACACATGTCGATTGCAGAAAAGAGACAGTAAAATGATGTACTGTATTTTGTAAGTGTAGGTAAACCATAACTCATACCCACTTGCACTAACAAATATGATAAAACAGTATTTGCTACTGCTATAAAACATAGTACCAAGCAAGCTGGACATTTACTTTTAAAATACATTCGAATTCTGCTGGGGGAATGGAGTTAAACTGTTAAATTAATGAGTCATCGTTCAGCCTTGACTAATAGGAGTAATAGCATTTACTGCATTATTTACCTAATTAATTTGTTCAATATCCAATAACATGAAATGAAATGTATTCCTAATTAGAAAATTAACATCTTTGCTATTTTTTTTGTAATTCTGAATCCTTTACCGGCATAGACGTAGTTCTTGGCACGCTTGGAAATGCCTAGTGTCTCCAAAGTCATTTTCTGCGTTATTCATTTAATCCAATAAAAATAATCTTAATTAACAAACTTGAATAATTTATTTATTCGCCAAAATGAAGTCACCTGTCGGCCCGATGGCGATGTTGTTAAACGCGCTCGGTAATCGATTTTATTGAATGTATACGACGTGGAAAGTTCTCGAATGTCCGTGAGAAAATGGCAACCAGACGCAGTTTTAGAAAGTTCGAGAATGTTCTGGAAGTTACGCTGCTCTGTGTAAATAAAATAAAATATGATAAAATTCTTTGCGATTAACTAGTGCTGGAAGTGTTGTGTTAAGAATGTTTCAGACAAGTAGGTATCTCTTAGCAAGATATAATTCACCAAAAGTTCTTCAACTAAGCATTTAGTATTGACAGAAATACACCATACTAGTACGTGAAGCCGAATTCGTTACTGTTACTTCGTTTATTTGGCGGCAAAACTACCAATGAAACAGTTTTAATGCATAATGGTTTTAGGAATTGGCGCTAATTGAAAGAGGCACTTTGGAGAAGTGCCGAACACTTCGTTAACTTAACTGGTTCTACTGTAGAATTTCGCAGCAGATTTTCTTAAAGTAGTTTTAACGATTCATAGGAGTTGTCAAACTGCAAGAGGGCAAGCTAGTGTTTGTTTTGCTGATGGATATAACAGCCACACCAAAGACTAGAGCTAATTGACCAGTTACAGTCCCTTGATGTCTGTTTTATGAGTCCATTGTCAATCTATTATGCCGAACAAGCAAGAAAATGGCCACCATTCCATCCAGGAAGACAGTTGGACAAAACGTAATACCAAACAAAAGGCAACTAATATCTTTGTAAATAGAAATATTTGTATTAACTCTTGAAGAACAAGAAACTCTCGAGTGTACTTGCAGAACTTCACCCACTTCGTCTAGGTTTAGAACTTCCACTGGAGACGGGGCTGCATTTTGTTTTTGGAGATTTTTCATGACTTTAGTCAGCCTGCCCGTTGTATCTGAAGACTTGTGCATTTATTCTGATTTTTTTTTCCAGGAGTCCCAGTCTTTTAAGACAATTACAAATCCATGCATCTTTATCTCTCGCCTTATTAGTATACTAGGATACATAACTAGGATATAACATTCCATCAAAGCAAAGCAACTAATCAGAGTTACCAAAGAATAAATAAGTCGTAAAGAAGTCGTAAGAGTAATAAGGGTTTCCAGGTTATGGGTTGTAATATAAGAATAGAATAGCAACAGGAATAGAGAACCTTACAAAAGCCTATATGCAATTGGTCTTTCGTATTACTGTCAACTTTAATACTAGCTTTACTAATAGCTTCCCACGACAAACATAATTAAATCATTGTTAATAATTTAGTTTATTTGAAAAGTGACTCTGTTGCAAATACAAAACTGCTAAAAAATAAAAAATAAAATATTGTTAGATTTGTAAACTTTCAAAATCATAAAGTGTGTAAATATTAGTGTTAAAAAGAATTACATTTTTTAACGTTTAATGTCTCCAGCCTTACTGTGTGGAACTCCATAACCATGAAATACCGGGTGATTTTTTAAATTTCTGATCTAGTAAGTCGTGATTTTTACGCCGTATCGAAGGTCACCGAAACGTAGGGCGTAGCGTTGATCACACTGCTATTCCAAATGTCATTTATGTGACAAATTGACTACTTACTTTTACATTTATTAAACAAATTGATAAATATTTAAACAGTGATCATTTGCGAAACATGCTTTTACCAAAGTGTGCATTTTATTGCGAGTTTAAGTGCAATTTCGATGTGATTATTGACTTGAGAAGTTTAGGTTATGGTTACAACGCGCTTCAATTTTTATTCCTTGGATTTAAGAAATAGCAAGATTTATTCACAATTATAACAATTTACATTGTTAACACAATATTTATTCAAAATTTACAACATGCTCCGGCTTCATACACCCATTGACCATTAACTTGATGACCATTACGAAAGTAAGCTTCGATCATAAATGTTTTTTGTTCCTGTGTGAACACCATTTTGTTGTGATGAAAAACACTCCAAAATAACGTTGAAAACTAAGCGTTCAATCACAAACGAAAGGTTAGTCTTGAAAAAGACTGATTTTTGATAATAACCGAGATAATAACTGGCGAAACGGAATTCAAAACACGAGGAAACAGTGAAGCACAAAAGACGGCAAAAGCGAGAACAACACTGGAGTAGGTTATGTTTATGTCAACGTTTTCCGCATCTTTTGTTTTAAAATTATGTCATGGCTTTCTAGATCAGAAATTTAAAAAATCACCCGGTATAATAAAAATCAAAAAATTAACTAAAGTTTCATAAGTTTTTTAATAATATCTTAACCTTACAATTGTTTCGACATTAAATGTCATTATCAAAGGTAGATAAGATTTATAAACATTAATATGTAATTGCATTAATACATTTATTTCATTTCGTATTTCAAACAATTCTTTATATACTACAATTAGTAAAATAAGGTAGTATATCTTTATCTCCGTTGTCAATGACACGGGAGTTCAAGACGTTCTTGATTTCCGTTGTTGTTGGCAACGTAAAAATCATTTGATGTTGTATACCAGCCACACGTGACTTGCTGCTTTTTATCTCCTTGGTAACGCGTATAATGACACAAACAAGGCAACTAGCTTCATTATACAATAAATTCGGATGGATTTTAAAAGGGAGAAATTAGGATTGAAATACGAAATAAAATAAAACAACTTATGCAATACGGAGATCAAGCTTCTTTAAATCCTCGAAGATGTTATAACGCCTCGGCTGGTGCCTCGGCGTTATAATACATCTTCTCGGATTTAAAGTATCGCTTGATCTCCTAATTACATAATATATAATATGGAATAGTGGACCGTTAATTGTGTCATAACCTCTTGTTTATAGTTTTACCTTTTATGAGACTTAACTGAAACCTAATGAACTTCCAATTGCGTTTTTCATTAAAAATTCACAAATACACAAAAGAAATTTAAACTAATGCTATACTTTCCTATATTTGATCTGATATTTTCACTTAATGAGAAACTCTTATTACGTGATGAAACTTCAAACTTTGACTTTTGTTGTTTTATAACCCCAAATTTGTGTAGCAAAGCTGAGACGATTCATGTGAGTTTTGATCTTTGACTGAATTGAAGGATAAATGTTATTGACTGTGATTATTTTAGATAGTGTTATGTCTTCACTTGCAACTTTACAATAAACCTCGTCTTTATGAACTCAAGGTGAGTTATTTAGCCCTAAACATATCCAGTCTTGGATAACCGATTTCACTTCTTGTAAAACAAAACACAAGCTCTGCTTTTATTTACACACTTTGATTATGCATAAACCTGGTATCTTGAACTAATGATGTTTTTCATCTGCACAGCATGCTTTCTGGAACTCTGGGTTTTACTGGAACTGTCTTGGTGTGGGATTCTAGAACTCTAGTCAGGATACAGCTGCTCCTAAAACTGTTGAGGTAAAAGGTCCTTATTTATTTTAGGTTTTACTTCTTATGTTTAGGATAAAATTTTAATTTATTTTCTTTTAATCTTTTTTAGTTGAACTTCCTGAATACCTTTCTGGTTTAGGAAGCTTTCTCGTACCGGATATCCCCTGTAATTATCTCTCGTCTTAATGTAAGTTACTATTTTAAATAATTTTATCTTTATTTATTTTCCCTTTTTATTTATATTTATAAATAATGTGGGCCTTTTAAACACTTGTTAAACATTTGCTTCATTTGTATTTTAGTGCATTTTACACAGTTAAAATTTTATGTTACTCTTTCTTTGAACGCATTCTTAACCATTTTATTTACCTTAACTACCCTTAGAAACTCCCATTCTTTTAGGTTGCATTTTTTAATTTTCTTACTGTTATTTATTTTTACTTCACAAAGCAGCCTGGCTTAGGTCATTGTATCCCATCATGATTATTGTAAAATCCATTGAAATTACCATTTTACTATTGCAATATTTTAATAAACAGGTTGCTTCTTGGTAACCGTTATTTTAATTTCCTAACTCTCAAGGCTAGTTGGGATTAGTATTGTAACCCAACATTTAATTTGATTGTTAGTAAAATTAAAATAGTTTAATTTTATTACATTTTCTTTTTCAGGGATAGCTTCAAGTGGAAACCTCTCACTCTAAAATATAATTAACTAAATTAAACTAAATTATAATTATGTACATAGAATAAATCAATAAAAATCAACTCAAACTTGAATCATGTTGTGATAATATATATTTTTAGCTATCCAAATAGCAATTATTAATAACAAATGGTTTCTTTATGTGCATCAATAAGAATCTATGAACATTCATAAATCAAATAACTTTTAACTTGAACAACTAAGATAAATACTGTTATAAGTGTGCTGGTAGAAATATCATCACACTATATATGTGACGTTTTCCGGAGAAAGGGTAAATTTTATGACTAGATTTTCAATTTTGACTTTTTAACGGTTCTAACATAATTCATACATGATCTTTCAAATAAACGAGATATAAATAATTTCAGATTTATATCTTTAAAATTAGCAAAAATATAGGGTCATTATTAGTGAGAGATGTAGTTAACGTATAACTAAAGGAAAACCAGAAACATTAGAATTTATGATTTCGTCGGCTTAAAAAGATAGAGACTAGCAATTGCCTCTTGTTTAATTGGAAGATTTTTTGGTAAAGTGGCGACTAAAGACCAACAAGTTGTGTTCCTGTGACTATAAACTATCACCTTGTGAAACAAACTAAATCACCAGGAATTTATTTAATTCATCCACCAAAAAGCTCTTAAAGAAAGAAATTTACGAAACTTCTTACATGAATGAAATCATACTTCTAGCAAGATAACTTATGTTCAACAACAGAAGGAAGAAAAATTATTATTTTATTAAGAGTTTGAATAGAAACATTACCAAATAAGGAATAACCAATAAATGGAATGCACCATGGGGGGTGCCCACACACACACACACGACCATACCAGTGACAAAACTGATATTAACACAATAGGAAAAAGCTTTTGCCGAGGTGCATATTAAACCTTTCTGTTGACCTTACTAATTCTAATATAATTAAAAGTAAATATATTTTTAAGTGCAACGCACATGTCGTAAAGAGGTGTCGTACGTAACAGTGAAATAAAACAGCTGCGTGTAGTTTTCTAAATTTTTCATATCGAAACTTTTCTTGGCCTAGGACAAGTGTGAACAGACGACTAAGTACTAACGCCAGAAAAGGATATTACGGATATTCTCGTCTGGAAATAAGCAAGTAAAATTTCATTTATCGTAAAGAACGGAAAATGTGTTTTATATATATGTACTACTAAACCGCTCTAAAGTGTCAATGATGGAACTTGCGTCGTATTAGTAGCCCTGGGCTGCAGTACCTTTAACTCTATACATCGGTCCTTTATTGAGAAAGTAAAAATATTAATTTTGATTATATATAAGACCCAAAAACAAATTACCTATAAAATTAATTAGAAAATGAAACTACTTAAAACTGTATAAAGAAAGACATTTATTGTACATATTAAGTAGGTTAAAATTTACATTCTAGTATCTTTAAGAATCATTTTGCAATACAAGATTCATGATAATGCCAAATCGAATTGTACTAAAATCACCAAATAGGTAGTAATTGCTCCAACCATCTGCAAAAGGTAATTTGTTTGTTTAAAAAACACAAGAAACTTACGCAACTTACTTATATGTGCTATTAAATTAAAATGCAATATGCGTATGTTGCAAATTAAAATAATCATTTCAAACCATTGAATTTATTGTATTTTTAAATATGCAACCAAAAATATATAAGTGCTCGAAATGCGCTATTCTTACATTCTTACATTTTTGCAACAACAAACACAAATTAGACATTTTAGAAGCTTTTGAAATATACAAACATAAACGCACAGTACCTTTAATGAATGAACACACTGAGCTTAGTAATTCTCCTTTATTATACTGGGGCCGCCGAATAGATATAGTACAAAAAAATCAAGGCAGCACGGATTGTTCTGATTGGTTTTATGTGAAAGTGACATTTACAATAAAACATTTTTGCATATGAATTGTTAATTCATTATAAATAATGTCACTTCGAGAGATGCTAGTATAAATAATAACCATACATTTTAAAAAATTGCAGTTTTATTAATTTAATAAAAATGTTATTAAAAGTTCGTGAGTAAGACAGTTTGACAGTAAACGAATTGATATCTTTTTGGTACAAGTAAACATGCCTTTGAATTTGAGCGGTATATTTGAATGCTACCAATAGAAAGGTTTTGTTAAAAAGAGGGGGTAGTTGTAGGCGGTTTTAATTACTATATCTGTTCAGCGTCCCGAGTATAGAAGTGTTAGATATTTAGTTTTTGTCTATATTGTATCTAGTTACCTATTTTCTGTATGTATTTATCCTTAGCAACGTGTTTGTTTATCAATCTTATCTACCTTTGACAATGACATTTTAATGTCGAAACAATATTGTCAGGTTAAGATAAACTAATAAAACTTGTGAAACTTTAAATTAATCTTTTAATTTGATTATATTTCACAATTAAGGATAATTTAAATATAATTGAGTTTTTTAAAAATACAAACGTAAATAAAAATACCATTTATTGTAAAATAAAAGATGCAAAAGTGTATTATTTATAACAAACCAAGGCTCTTCGTGGTAAAATTCATACGTACTATTGATTTTATAATGATCTAGGACAGCAAGGTTAATATGATGCAATATTATTCTTTTTTCCAGTTTAAATACAGAGGTTAAAATAATAAAAAATAGCATCATACGAGGGTGGTTTGATAAGTCAGTGACTTTTTGAATAAAATATATTTATATCGGCAAATAAGCGTTTTATTTCTCAACATAGTCTCCTTTTAGCTCGATACATTTAGTCCAGCGTTTCTCCAATTTTTTTATTCCTTCCAAATAATAGGTTTTCTCAAGACCCTCAAAATAGGTGTTTGTTTCAGTGATGACCTCTTCATTCGACCCAAATCTCTTACCGCCCAACCATTTTTTCAGGTTTGGAGACAGGAAATAGTCACAGGGGGCTAAATCTGGAGAATATGCTGGATGGGATAGCAGTTCGTAGCCCAATTTATGGATTTTTGCCATGCTGACTACACACGTGTACAACCGTGCAGTGTCTTGTTGGAACAGCTCTTTTTCTTCGCCAATGCGGTCGTTTCTGCTTCAAATCAATATCGAATCTGTCCAAAAGCTCTGAATAATATTCGCCGGTGATCGTTCTACCCTTTTCAAGGTAATCGATGTGAATGACACCGCGTGCATCCTAAAAAACTGTGGCCATGACCCACCCACCTTGGCCTTTTTTGGCGCACGTTCACCCGGAGAAACCCACTGTCTTGATTGTTCCTTAGTCTCTGGTGTAGTGTGACGGATCCATGTCGTCTACGGTAACGAAACGCCGCGAAAACTCGTTCGGATTGCGGCTGAACATCGCCAAACACTCCTTTGAAGTGGTCAAACGGTTGCACTTATGGTCGAGTGTGAGAAATCGGGGCACCCATCGCGCGAATAGCTTTTTCATGTCCAAATATTCATGTGAAATGTGATGTACCCGCTCATTTGAGATGCCTACAGCCTCAGCCATCTCACGCACTTTCATTCTCCGATAGTCCAATATCATTCCATGGATTTTATCGACGATTTGTGTCGTGACGACCTCTTTTGGGCGACCTAAACGTTCGGCGTCACTTGAGCTGGTACTCAGTGAACCACTTCTTAAACATTGAAATTGATGGTTCAGAGTCCCCATAGTATTTATTAAGCCTTTCCCTTGGTTTCGGTGATGGTTTTCTTTACGCAACAAAAAATGGTTAATCAGCACACGAAATTCACTTTTTTTCCATTTTCGTTAAAATTCACGAGGTTGTTTGCTTTCAATGGCTGTCAAACACAAACTAAATAGGGCAACCTTCTCAAAATTTTACAGTAGTCTATTCATAGATGGCAGTTGACGGGAGAGCAGTGTTTAGAACCACTGCATCTAGTCACCTAGGCCAGCTGGCCTAGGTAACTATATGCAGTGACTCTAGCAGTGTTGCATTTAAAGTTACTGCGCGGGAAATTCAAAAAGTCACTGACTTATCAAACCACCCTCGTATTAGCCTTGCTGTGCTAGATCATTTGAAACCAATACTTCTTGTCACAATCAATCAATTTAACCGTGAATCTAACCTAATGCATTGACTTGATTATTTTTAAATGCAACATGGAGTATATTGCATGTTAATTTAATAGCACTGTATGTAGGGTACCATATTCTAGTTAGCTCAAAAGGCATAAATTAAGCATAGTATATTGTCAATGTATGAATTCTAAACTACAATCCTTATATTACGTCATCATTAGAAGTAATTAAGTTTGAAACTTAACAACTCTGCTTTAGTAAGTATCAAACAGTTGGCATGGCTCATGAAAGATTGTATAGACGACAGACGATATAAAATATTTATTTTTAATTTTTCGATATTTATAAATTGATGTTCAAAAGCAGAACTAGATACAGCCAACATTTTAAGCTTACTACAAGTTGGTACAACCATTCTTAAATAAAACTTACGGTATAAATTAACGTGAAATCTACGTTGAAGAAACCTCCAGCAGAAATTTTTATATCATAATGTAGTATTTGCAAGAAAAATGCATTTATCTAAAAGAAAAAAGTATTTAATCTTTAAATTCTATTTACGTTTTTACATGTAACATGTTAATTAAAACTTACCTCTTTTCTTACAGCTGGATCTTTCACATTGATCATTACTTTCATTAGAGTGTATTTGATATTGTTAACCTGAAATAAGTAACTTTGTAGTAAAAAAAGTACAGCAACAATAAATATAGTTAAAAATCTAATAACAAAAGTCTATCTCAGCAATCAATGTTAATGCTTTCTTATCAGGTAAACAAGGTGTGACCAATAAGTAAAACTCTGTACCATGGCATTCTGCAACAAAAATTGAGTTAAATGCTCAAAACTTTTTTTAATGATTTATCGAACATACGTAGTAATGAATTTTAGGTTATGTCACCTGTTGTCGTTTGTAATTTATTTAATCTATTATTTCAAGTTGCTATTTGAATTTCGCTGAGTAAAGACGTGTCGTCGTGCTCCGTATCAAATAACAACAGTGTAAACGGAAATAAACATTGTAATAATAATTATAAAGTAAGTAGGTCAAAATATGACCTGCATACCAAGTGTATTAATGTGCAATAATTGTGTTATTTTAACATAAAATGTTTAAAATAAATAAATCTCCACTTAAAATTAAAACAAAAGAAAGTGATTCAAATAAAAATCCTTTTAAAGGAAATCAAAAAATACAAAGATCTCCTTTAAAACAGAGATCGATATCTATTACATCTCTATATAATGAAGAAGTACAAAGGGAAATAACCATGCCGCAAGTTAATTTATCCTTACCGAGCACCGTAGCAGAGACCGCATTAATAGAACAACTGCGTCTTCAACTCAAACAGGCCTTGGATGAGATTAAAGCACTTAAAGACCAAGTTGCATTGTTGCAAGGTGAGAAAAAACGTTATAGTCCGACCAATTCCGATGAGGAAGAAGAATTAGTTTCCCGGGAAACAGAATGGCTGCTTCCAAAAAATAAGAACAAGAAAAGGAAAGCAGCTGAGTCACCGGAGAAGAACCTTAGCTCCACCCAGAGTAAGCCAACGCTGGCTAAAGAACAAAAACCTCCTCCAGTTGTGGTAAGTAATTTAGAAAATTATATGGAGCTCAAACAGAAACTTCAGACAAGTAATCTGAAGTTTAATGCAACCCTAATGAATAATAATCAACTAAAAATCAATGTTGACACAGCAACAGATTATAGAGGGTTAACTCAATATCTAAATAATTCTGATCAGGAATGGCATTCTTACGAAAACAAGCAGGAGAGACCGATCAGAGTTATGGTTAGGCACCTGCACCCTACTTGCGATTTAAAAGAAATCGTTAATGAACTGCAGCAGAACGGTTTCAAAATAAAAAATGCAGAAAATAAATTAAAGAAAACGAAAGATGGCTATATCAAGCTCCCTCTCTTCGTGCTAACTTTCGATAAAACAGAGGATATCAAGAAGATCTTCGAAATTCAGCATTTGTGCCACATGAAAGTTAAAATTGAGGCACTAAGAACTAGTAAATTAATACCGCAGTGCAAAAGATGCCAGAGATATGGGCACACGCAAAAATACTGCCAACGAACCCCCACCTGCGTTAAATGTGCAGGGAATCATCTAACAGCAGAATGTACCAAGACTGGGAATGGTCCAGCCAAGTGTTCTAACTGCTCTGAGGCACATCCCGCCAACTATAGAGGGTGTGTAATCGCCAAAGAGTTGCAAAAGCGGAGAGATAACGTTACTAAAACTAGAAAACCAACTCCTATAGCAAGGACATTCGCGCCTGCTAAATTGAAGGAAGGTGTCTCATATGCAGAAGCAAGTAAGTCGAAACAGGAAGAACCTAACTCTACCAATCCTAAAACCGAACCATCTATGATGCAAATGATGCAGAATATGATGAAGATGCTGGACAGAGTCAATGTGAGACTCGACAGGTTAGAAGCCAGGAGTACTGGTGCTATTCCCAAAAAGAAGTAATCCATGGACCAACAAGACTTAAGAATAGCTACATGGAATGCCAATGGCATCCTAAAGAGAAAACAGGAACTTGAAGTCTTCCTTCATACCCAGTACATAGATGTGTGTCTGATTTCAGAAACGCATTTGACTGCTCAATCCTACCTAAAAATAAGAGGATATAGATTATACCACACTATTCACCCCGACAATCAAGCTAAAGGCGGTAGTGCTGTATTAGTCAAAGAATCAATTAACCACTACGAAGAATGTCATCTACAAAGGATAGAATTCCAGCTTACTATGGTATGTATTAAGTCCACGAAACAAAATTTAAAAATAGGTGCAATTTACTGTCCTCCAAGGCACAATTTAAAAAATGCTGACTATAAAACGATCCTACAACATCTTGGCGAACGTTTCATTTTGGGTGGTGATTACAACGCCAAACATGTGGAATGGGGATCGAGATTAACCACAACAAAAGGCAGTGAACTGAGAAAAGCCACGAGGAAACTTGGATGCAACCTCCACTCCTCAGGTAAGCCCACGTACTGGCCTACAGATCCCAACAAAATCCCTGATTTGCTAGATTTCTTTATTACCAAGAAGGTTTCACCCAATTTCATAGATGTTGAAGAAAATCTGGACTTAGATTCCGACCATTCAGCAGTTATATTAACACTGAGTGAAAGGATAATTAAAAAAGAAGCCCGCCCCACGCTCGTAAATAAAACTACTGACTGGGAGAGGTTCAGAATCGACCTTCAAGAAAATATTCACCTTAACATTAGTTTGAAAACAATTCAGGAACTGGAACAAGAAGCTGAAAATTTTGTTAAAATAATTCAGACAGCTGCTTTTAACAATACCAAGGAAATTACCCATATATCTAAAGGGGTTAATTATCCGATCGAAATCAGAATACTGGTAACAGAAAAAAGAAAAGCTAGAAGAAGATGGCAGCAGTCAAGAGATCCGTCGGACAAAACCATCTTGAATAACAAATCACAAAAACTCAAGAGAGAAATTCAAAAACTCAAAGAAGATTCAATCAGCTCCTATCTACAAAATTTAACTGCGGACGAGGAAACAGAGTACTCTCTATGGAAAGCAACCAATAAGATCAAGAGGTCTGTAACATCAATTCCCCCTATAAGGAAGGATGCTGGGCCTTGGGCAAGAGATAATAAGCAAAAAGCAGAATTATTTGCTGATCATTTAACTGAAATCTTCAAACCCAATGAATTTAAAGCTAACACTGCCTTGGAAGAGGTTAATAATCTACTGTACGAAGAAATCCCTCCTGTTACTCCGAAGGAAGTAGCTAATGAGATTAAGACTAATCTAAACGCTAGAAAAGCACCAGGATTTGATCTCATCACTGGCCAAGTTATGAAACAACTGCCTAGAAGAGGTATTGTGATGCTTACGTACCTCTTCAACGCATCATTCCGACTAAAGCACGTGCCTACAATTTGGAAAGTCGCAGAAGTGATTATGCTGCCTAAACCGGGTAAGCCACCCAACGATGTGAAGTCTTACAGGCCTATTTCTCTGCTTCCTATTATTTCAAAGCTCTTCGAAAAATTACTTCTTAAAAGACTGAGACCTTTAATAGAGAACAATAGGCTGATTCCAGATTACCAGTTTGGCTTCAGACAGAAACATTCCACCATAGATCAAGTGCATCGAATTTCAGATGTCATCGAAAAAGCTCTCCAAGAAAAGCAAGTCTGCTCAGCAGTCTTCCTTGATGTGGCCCAGGCTTTTGATAAAGTCTGGCATGAAGGGCTCATTCACAAACTGAACAGAATGCTTCCAAAACAATTTGTGGAAGTTCTCTCCTCGTACATATCGGATAGAAACTTCAGAATTAAACAAGAAGATGAATACTCGGAACTAAAAAAAATTAACGCAGGTGTACCTCAAGGTAGTGTCCTAGGGCCTATCCTCTACCTGCTATACACCAGTGATATTCCGCATTTGGGCGATGTTAAAATTGCAACTTTTGCTGATGATACGGCACTACTCGCAATAGGTCAGGAACAGGATGTGTCCGCCAGTAAACTACAAACAGCTAGTGATACAGTACTAGAGTGGACAAAACAATGGAAGATCAAGCTGAACGAGCTCAAGTCTATCCATGTAATCTTTACGAACAACAGACTAGTTGATATACAGCCACTAGATATAAATGGTACTTTAGTACCATACTCGAACAATGCCAAGTACCTTGGCATGACACTAGACGCTAAGCTCCGATGGAAAGAGCATGTAAAGAAGAAAAGAACTGAACTTGGTCTAAAATATAAACAATATTATTGGCTCCTTGGAAAAAATTCAAAGTTGGCACTAAATAACAAAATCCTAATCTATAACCAGATCTTGAAGCCGATATGGTTATATGGTATACAGCAGTGGCGTGCGGTCCATGGAAGCAATGGAAGCAATGCTTCCCTTGAGAATTTATTAAAAATAAAAACCAATGCTAATAAATATATTTTTATAAAATTATGGTTATCGTCTATTTAAACTTGTAGAGTAATATTTAATCAACTTCAAGCTAAATTATCAATTCCGTACAGTAACAAGTAGAATTATTTAAAGTACTATTTTAAATTAGGGTCATTAAACTTAAGGTAAGGCACGGAAAGGTAATACCGATTCAAATGTGTTACATACACTGCATACAAGCACTGATTTCGTTGCTTAAAACTGCTCTTCTCCTAGCCTTGGCGTGAATCAGCGGGCGTGGTCATACAGACGATGCCGTTAGCATTGTTTAGCCGTTATTTTTAGTATACTTCATACGAAAATGCAAGCCGTTATTTTTAGTATGCTTCATACGAAAATGTTTATTTATTATAATTTGGTTATTTGTTCGATTTAGTGTTTGTGAAATTTAATGTTACTTAAGTGATGTAAATCTGCGAATGAGACTGTATTTTCTCAAATTTTATTATTTCAATTTATATAAGTGGGATTTTTTAAAGACAAATAATTTTGTTTAGTTTGTTCTGTATGCAAATTTAAAATTGCATTATCGTCACGACTGCAAATTCAGCTGCTTCGGTGGAAGGTTCGAATACCTCCGATACATCCGAATCGGGACGATTTTTTTGTTCAGGTTGTAAATCATTAATAAAGAATCTTCTGCATACAATTTTGGAGAGAAATTACAAATTATTAAGAAAACAGCTCAAAACTAGAACTTTCAAATTTAACAACAAAGATTAAAACCTGCATCGGCATTTTGCGAAGACCGGAAAATCGAGTTGCAGTATAAATACATAGTAAATAGTAGTTTTTTAAAATAAAGAATAATAGTCAACAAATTCCACAAGTATAAAGTGTAAAAGTTCTTCTTTAAAAAACTTTTAAGCTTAATAATTATAACACTGTTTTTTATTGTACCTAGCAGGGGCGGATCCAGAGAATTATTTTGAGGGGGAGATTATTGGAAAAATAATTATTTTAATAAATAATAATTAAACAAATATTATTTGTTTCTATTCTATGTATACTTATTCCTAAATGGGGGGGATTATTCCCCCCCCGTGAATCCGCGCCAGTACCTAGGTATATTAAAATTAAAATCGTGGTTGCTTCCCTAGCCTAAATTCTCACCACACGCCACTGGTATACAGCTTTGGGGTTGTACCAAAGCTAGTAACATTAAGCCCATTCAGTCCTTCCAAAACAAGGTTCTGCGTAATATGGTCAAGGCTCCATGGTACGTCCGTAATAGTGACCTTCATCGGGACCTTGGCATTCCAACTGTTCAAGACGACATTAAAAGGTTTGCTAGCAGGCATGAAGCCAGGCTACATAATCATATCAATGCAGAAGCTCTTCAGCTGCTGGACAATCAAGATCTCGTCCGAAGATTGAAGAGGACAAAACCATTTGAGCTTGTGTAGTGTTTTGGGTAAAAGCAGAGCATTGTGCGCGAGTGAGAATGTTTAGTATAGTTTCAACCAGAACAAACTACAGAACATTAATGGATGAACTCTAGCTTATAAGTATTTAGTTTAAGATTTATTAGATAAAAATTAATGGTTGATCAGCTTTGATCAGTTTTAATGCAAAGCACCACACAGGTGTTATTTAATCAAAAAAAAAAAAAAAAATTATTTCAGAGTGTATTTTGAACTATTATTATTATTATTATTATAAGATTTTATTTACTAACTGTAATATAGCTAGCTTAGCATTTTAGTGTCTTTGTATTTTCTTTTTGTTATTTTTTAAGGAATTTTTGTAACATAAGGTTTTTACATATCTTAGCGTATGATTGTAGAGATAGACCTAGTACTTGATGGAGCATCTTTTGATAATAAAGCTACTCGGTGTAGAAGTTGTGGGCTTTATTTAATAGGATTGGAGATAACATTTTTCCTTTCTTCTAAGAGCTTTAGAAGGTCCGGATGATTACCGCCAACAACAGGAAGAACTACCCGACGCCCTTCGTAAGCGACGTTAAGGCCTGACTACCAATCACCTTTACGTTCTAATGTTTCAATCAACCGATGTTACACAGAGTGTTGAAAGTTTGATCACAAAGTAACTTAAATCAATGTTGCAAATGTTTTTTTAAATGATACCCTGTAGGTATATTTTCAGATATTTTAGCGCATAATTAGATTTTGCCTCGATTTGTTATTGACGTTTTTATTGATGTGTCCCTTAAAATTACAAATCATCCTATGTGCATTTGACAGTATCAGTTTGGTATTAACAATAATATTTGTAATCAAAAAGTGGATAAAATAGAAAGTATTTAGTAGAAAGTTTAGTTGTAACTTGAGTTGCCTAACCTTTTATGAACTCTGTTATTAGTTACTTTTGAGTAAATAATTGAATTTATTAATCTCTAATTTATTTTTATTTGGTTATCTACTAGCCTTTGATTATTCCTCTTGAATACAGGGTGTAACCATAGAAGCTGAAAACCTTTTAAGGGATGAAAGATGAGTGTATGAAATGTCCATTAATCAAGAAAATAACGCCATACACGTTTACATTTGCATGAAATAATAAGAGTAAATACGGACCTGTTTTGTTTCAAGAATTTAATTTAAAGCTGTATTCGCCCATCTACAAAATAAAGTAACAATAACGTGATAAGGCAAAGTAAACTTCTAGCTATGCATAAAATAAACAAATTAGAATCAGAACCATAACAGCTGACATCATAAACTCCATCTGTTAAAAAATGCAGTTCCAATAATGAATAATAAGTACTAAGTTGATATATCTGATATTCTCTTTTAAATTTGTTGGTTCTTTCTTTCTCATTTTTGTAATGCACATTCATTTTGAAATAGTAAATCGGAAGTAGTAATTAATTTAAGAAGTGATAAATTACTACTCGTTATGTTTGTAAATGCATTGCTTATCAAATTTATATAATTAGGCATAGGATTAATAATTTAATTATGCAACAGGTAAAAAACATTGCACAGCAACTTAAACAAAAGCAAATTTTTTCAATTTAAGTACACATAACATCATAAGTCACAAGTTATACGACATGATTAGTAGGTTTTCTTTGTTTTTAAAAAGTGATGTGATTCTATTAATTAACATTAACCAACTGCACAAAAGTCTACAATAGTTTTTACCGTACAGTTTGATTACAAAGCAAGTACAAGAAGGCATTGTCGTCTCAGATTGTTCAAGTCTGTTAAAAAAACCACACCACACTAGGATGTTTTAAATAAGTTTTGCAAGCTTAATGTTGCTGATCGTCTAATATATAAGTATAACATAGTCTAATATGGTAGGCCGGGGTGGTTAAATTTAATATATTTTTTTAACTTTGGATCTTGTTGCCAATGGTAGCTCTGTTTGGCACTTTGGCACTGTCTCTCTACCAATTCAACTACGTGACCGTATGCGGACTCTGGATGTCGTCGTTGCTCCTTCCTTGCTTCGCATTCTTATTTTAGGTGCTGACTCTTGGAAGCGCATGCAGATTGCGCCTGCACCTCAGGCATAAGAAATAAAGATTTTCCAACGACATTTCTACAGACGTTTTCACTGTTTTATACTTTGTCGAAGATTTAATTCTTTCACAGAAAGAAGAACCTACCGTGTGGTTAAAGATGCTTTCGGAAATAGGGATAACAACGATTATTTAACGCCCACTGTGAAGTATAATGTTGAAATTTATTAGTTTGCAAAAGAAACTGTCTTTGTAAGTCTTCTGCAAAAGTACAAGAATATAATCGTATAAAAACTAACGACAAACCAGCTGTAATCGAACTTTTAGAGTTCCATGCCGCATCACAAGTTCCACTTCGCAAAGGTTTACGATACTTCACAGTGGGCGTCAAAAAATCGTTGTTATCCCTATTTCCGAAAGCATCTTTAACCACACGGTAGGTTCTTCTTTCTGTGAAAAAATTAAATGTTCGACAAAGTATAAAAATATAAATTTAAAAAGATAGTTCCAAAAATACATGTGCCTCAGCAAAAGAAAACCTTAATTGCCTGACTTGATCAAAAAGCCATGATTTAAGTTGTGATTAAGATTAAGTGTTTAACTTAAATTTAATAATATTATAGCTTACTTTTTCTTGTAGGTGTCCACAAAGCAGCGCAATTCCAATAAGAACACGAAAACATTGAAATAGCCAAAACCCAGAATACAGTGCTAAGGCAATATCTAATACGCCATCCAACTGATAAGTAACATAGAAATATAATGCACCTGTTGTAACTTTAATAAAGTTTAATCCACAATTCGAAAGTATGATGACAGAATACAGTTTATTAATACGTTTGCTTAAGAAATACAAACTTTGATGGTATTCTATAATATTTCTTATTATTATAGGATTGCTTGTTTTCTTTGTATTGATCTGCAAAAATTGAAAAGTCATCTTAAAATTTACTGTTTCTTTGTGTACTTTACTTTACCTTGGGTACATTTGACATAAGAAAAATTATTACTTCTATTTCTGTTGTGACGTACTCTTTATACATATAACCAAGATAAGCAATCAATTTCATAAAGTCTAATATTTCTGGAGATTTTTTGTCTATTAAGGTTTTTATAACATCCGCAACATAAAACGACCATGGAATAGTGCTCAAAATTATCCCAGTAAACCAGAATGATCGCAAGTTCTTGTTTTCCGGTTTTTTAATGATCTGTATAGTTATGCTCCATAGTTCCTCTAACTTATCGTGATATAATATTTTATAAATTAGAATAACATACAGATCGATTGTACGAATGAGAAAGAGAAATGACATGGCGTACTTTTTAAGTACTATATGAACACCATCCAATGGGACTTTTAGGGACATGTATGTGAAAACAGTATGCGTTAAAGCTACAAAAAAGGGTAATAAATAAGAGATTACTCTGTATTTACGTTTAAAAAACATTGTGTTGTGTTTTCGCAATGCATTAACGTTAGAATTATGTTACATAAGTTAACAATAATTTGAGCAGTATGTAAAGACATTTTTCTAAGTATAATAATTGTTTAATCAAAGAAAGACTATTGTTTATGTTACTGCTCAATTGAAGTATAAGCTAATTCAACTGTATTTTAATTCATTAGATAATAAATATTTATTGAGTATATAATCAACTTAAAAATATATAGGGCTAGCTTTTATTATAGTTAAAGCAACAACAGTTTAAAAACAAATTTCGTCAGTTTTGTGATAAAAAAACACTAAAGACTTTCAATAGTAATAGTCAGTTGAAATAATAACAACAATTGATTAAGTGATTAAAACAGATGAAGTGTGTAGAATTTCGAGCTTATTGTACTACCATCAGCTGGAGCTAACCATTTTTAAATTCCAAACACACACCATCTAGGCTTATATAACCAACTTATATTTTGTGGTTTCATCAATGTTGTGGGTTTCGTCAATACTACTGTTGAATGTTTAGTTTTTGAAAACTAAACCTTAAGGTTGTATTGTTATTTTATGAAATTTTGATCGTGTTAGGTATGTAAATACGATTATAATGAAAATTAAACACACTGTTTTTTATCTGAAATCAGACTACAGTCGAGCGAATTAAATCTTTTCTTCAAAAATTACCATTGGTAATCAAATTTTCACAGATTGTACTTGAAGCAATTCTGAATATAAAAAAACACAGAGATTACCGGTATTTCATCCAGGGGCGGAGTAAGGCAACATTCCAGGGGAACAAGAGTTTTCCGCAAAAATAACTATTATAAAGATCTTGATTATGAGTAATCTGTAAGAGATACGTATATGCTATCTTGGACTTTTTTGTAGATCTTTTTGAGAGCTACAATTCGTTCTCTTATAGTTTGGCTTTATCCTAATCTAAGGCTTTAACTGTTACCATTTCCGCAGCGTAATGCGTTTTGTCTCCGTTAGAGCCGATTTTCTTAAGTATGTATTTAATACTTTGATCATTACTGGACTCTCCAAAAATCATCTTAATAATCTCTATATATAGAAATCTTTGCTAAAGAATAAGCTATCAAATGGTGAAAACGGCATCAAAATTTATTCAGTGGTTCTTGAGATTCGCCGGTTTTGACAAAACCTGGGCTTACAAAAACTACAAAGTTAATGGGGACATGCCATGATTGCCAGCGACTTTTTCTTCTGCAACGCCTTCATACGCCGCGCCGTTCATTTTCTAACAAATATTATGCTATATAAAGTACATAATATATTAATAATAAACTACATAGGTATATAATTAAAATAAATATATTATGTATTCTCTTTAAACACGCCTACTATTCGCTTAAAGTTATTTTGGAAAAAGGCCAACTATGTGTTTTTATAGCATTTATTTGAGCAAAAAACTGTGGGACTTATTAGTAATTACGAAGAAAGGCATTACTAATTATGAATCAAACGTGATTATATTAAATTAGTGTAACAAGAGAGAAAAAGAAAGAACCCCTTCTCGAGCAGCGGATGGAGTATTCTGCGGCATTCGAGAGAATGACGCATAGCACCAACAATGTAAACGAGGCACTGTTTATCTAGCACCTTCCAGAAATACATGGTAGTTTCTACCGGCTTCTAGTACGATTGTAGGAGGGTATAAAAGCGACTCGCGGATAAAAGGGAGTCAGTCAACAGCAAGTCATTAACTGTGTATTACAAAATAAATAGTGAATATAAATGTTGTATTAGAAATTCATAGTCTGTAAATAATAGTTTTTAATGTTTTATAATCATAGCGTTAATTTATAGTGTATTCATTAGTGTATAGAAATAAATATTTGTTTGTGAATAGACGATTTAAACAGCACTTGTGTTATTATTTTAGAAAGAACGTTACAGTGGTGTCAGGTGTGGGGTTTTAAAATAAATAAAATCGCGTAATAATTAATTAAAGTGCTGTGAGAATAAAATTTTTGGTGTTAAAACATAATTTCAACAAACGATTAAAATGGTGATGAAACTGTTAAAAGATCTCAAAGTAATAGACTTGAAACATGAACTTGAAGAACGAGATTTAGATACAACGGGCCTTAAAAGTGTGTTAATAAATCGGCTAAGAGAATGGCTTTTGGAGCAGCAAGAAGACCCTGAAAGTTTCCTCTTCGAAATACCTGGACCCGTAATGGATACTAATTTGTTATTAAGTAAAATAGAAGAGAATTCTAGAATGTTAAAAGAGGAATTACTGGAAAAGTCGGAAGAGAATTCTAGAATGCTTAAAGAAGAATTATTGGAAAAGTCCGAAGAGAATTCTAGAAAGTCTGAAGAGAATTCTAGAATGTTAAAAGAGGAATTACTGGAAAAGTCGGAAGAGAATTCTAGAATGCTTAAAGAAGAATTATTGGAAAAGTCCGAAGAGAATTCTAGAAAGTCTGAAGAGAATTCTAGAATGTTAAAAGAGGAATTACTGGAAAAGTCAGAAGAGAATTCTAGAAAGTCCGAAGAAAATGTTAGAATGCTTAAACAAGAATTACTTGAAAATACTAAAGCACTGGAAGAAAATGTTAAAATGCTTAAAGAAGATTTACTGGAAAACTCTAGAACGCTTAAAGAAGAATTATTAGAAAAGTCTGAAGAAAGTTCTAGAAGGCTTAAAGGAGAATTGTTGGAAAATGTCAAAGCGTTGGAAGATAAAGTTTTCGAAGAATTTTTGGAGAATGCCAGTGCGTTAGGACTATTGGAAGGTAGATTGGCGGAACAAGATAGGGTAATAAAGATGGTAGAAGAGAAAATAGCCCAAATGCAATTACCACCAACAACTAAGAAAGACGATATGGCCGAAATGCTGGAAGATAGAATGAGGCAACTACGGTTTCCCTCAACTTCTGAGTGGCCGTTTAATGAAGTAAAGAAACAAATTAAAGAAGAAAAGGTTCCTGCCGTAGGGATAAAAGTAAAACCACCCACGTTCGATGGAAAGATACCTTGGTCCACCTACTACAAACAATTTGAGGCGGCCGCTGGGGCCAACGGATGGACAGGCAAGGAAAAGGCCGTTTCTTTAACTGTGGCTTTGCGTGGAGACGCGTTGAACGTCCTGCAAACAATCCCAGCAGGACAGGAAACTGATTATCAATTGTTAGTGTCTAGATTGGAGATGAGATATGGAGACGCGCATCTTCAACAAGTGTATCACGCGCAAGTGAAGAATCGTATCCAGAAGAATGGAGAAAGCCTGCAGGAGTTTGAAGCCGATGTTGCGCGGCTTGTCCGATTGGCGTACCCTACGGCACCCGATTCATTTCTGGGACAGCTCGCTGTGCAGACCTTCATTGATGGGTTAAGAGACGGGGAAACACAACAATCATTGAGGCTAGCACGACCAAGAACAACTGATGATGCGCTTGCTCACGCCTTAGAATTTGAAGCTGCAAAGCAAGCGTCCCGAGGTCACGGGCGTGTTCGGGCCGTTGTGGAGGAAGAAGAAGGTTCTAAAGATCACCTAGAGGAGTTAGTACTGAGAGTTCTTCGGAAGGAAGAAAGCCGTAAGAAGAATCATCAAGAAGTTCGAGGGCCTCGTTGTTGGAACTGCGGCGAACAAGGACATGTAGAACGCCGTTGTCCCAAAATAAGAAAAGTACAACCGTCGGAAAAGTTAAAAAGGGTTGGCAAGAGGGGGCGAACGTTGACTGCGAGTGAAGATGCCCCGGAGATCACGATCCATGCCGTAACATCAAAGAATAGTAATGGCAGTTTGTTTGTAGATGGAAAGATTGCTAACCGAACCGTTCCACTACTTATTGATACGGGGGCGACAAAATCCATCGTACGCCCTGATGTTCTACAATCAAGTATTAAATTGTTACCGACAACTACTCAACTCCGTACAGCAACAGGTGAAGTGATACCAACACGCGGAGTGGTGAAGATGAAGATTGGCATTGGAAGTGAAGAATGTGATCATGAGGTGCTGGTAGCCGATATCACTGATGACTTCATCTTGGGAATGGACCTCCTGAGAAAATTTGGTTTTACGTTGGATTTGAAAGAGGGTGTTTTGAAGGTCGGTAACGAAGAACTTCCTTTGCACCCACGAGAAGATCCGGTTGTAAGGGTTTTGTTGACTGAAGATGTGATATTGCCGGGTCAAAGCGAGATGGTTGTCGAGGCGGGTTTGGATGGAGATCTTCGGGTAGGGTGTGTGCGAATGATGGAGCCTGTTTGTGATAAGAAGATCCATAGTGGCATACTGGTGGGAAAAGCGCTGATCAAGGTTGGAAAGAGAGTACCGGTGAGAATTATGAACGTTAATGTGGATCCGGTGACATTGAAGAAGAGTACCCTTGTGGGACAGTGTGTGCCAGTATTCCGAGTAGCCAGGTGTATGGCTGATGTTCCAAAACCAGCGCCCAAAGACCATGGTGGAAAATTAGTGGGCATGGTTACTAGTTCGTGCGAAGACCTTAACAGAACAGAAGTGAAAGAGGTACAGGGTTTGGTTCACCGATACCAAGATATCTTCGCTCTTGACGATAGCCAGAAGGGACGAACAAATATAGTAAAACATAAAATCAATACAGGCAACTCTATGCCTGTCCGTCAGCAGCCGAGGCGTCTACCTCTAGCAAGGCGAGCAGAAGCCGAAAAGATTATTACTGATATGGAAGAACAAGGGGTCATCGAGCCATCCAGCAGTCCATGGGCATCACCGGTGGTCCTGGTCAGTAAGAAGGACGGGTCAACGAGATTTTGTGTGGACTATCGGCAGCTTAATGACGTGACCAAGAAAGACAGCTATCCCTTACCACGCATCGACGACACGTTAGATACCCTGTCTGGTTCACGATGGTTTTCGACTTTGGACTTGAAGAGTGGTTACTGGCAAGTTGAAATGGAACCTGAAGACCGGGAGAAGACCGCGTTCACTATTGGTTCCGGACTATGGCAGTTTACAGTTATGCCTTTCGGTCTATGTAACGCTCCGGCCACCTTTGAGCGTCTAATGGAGACCATCCTGAGAGGGTTGTCGTGGAAGACCTGCCTGGTATACCTAGATGATGTGATTGTAGTCGGAAAATCATTCAACGAACATTTGAAAAATCTAGAGGAAGTGTTCCGAAGACTACGTGGAGCCAATCTGAAACTGAGTCCGAAAAAGTGCCACATATTCAGAAAGGAAGTGAAATATCTCGGGCACGTCGTATCACAAAATGGAGTGGCAGCCGACCCCGATAAGATTCGTGCAGTTCAAGAGTGGCCAACACCGAAAGATAAACACCAAGTTCGTAGTTTTCTTGGGTTATGTACCTACTACAGGCGTTTCGTTCCTGGGTTTGCCAATATAGCGAAACCTCTGACAAGGTTAACTGAAGATGGGCGCGAGTATGTTTGGAGCGGAGAGTGTGAAACAGCTTTCCAACAGCTGAAGCGTGCCCTGACAACCGCACCAATATTGAGCTATCCACGGACAGAAGGGAAATTCATACTTGACACAGATGCAAGTAATCTGGCCATTGGGGGTGTACTTTCTCAGATACAGGATGGACAAGAAAAGGTCATCGGCTATTTTAGTAAGGTTTTGTCTAAAGCCGAAAAGAATTATTGTGTGACCAGAAAAGAACTATTGGCCGTCGTGAAGTCCGTTGAGCACTTTTACAAATACTTGTACGGACGGAAGTTTTTATTGAGGACGGACCATGCAGCGTTGAAATGGCTTCTACAATTCCGTAATCCTGAAGGCCAGGTCGCAAGGTGGATCGAACGATTACAAGGATACGACTTTGACACCGAACATCGAGCGGGCACTAGTCATCGAAATGCCGATGCTCTTTCAAGAAGACCCTGTCCAACGGATTGCCGTCATTGCTCTCATTTGGAAGAGAGGGTTTGCCAAGTATTAAGGACTACCATCGTCAACGACAATTGGTTGCCGGAAGAATTGCAACGACAGCAGGAGGCTGATCCCGAACTAAAAATGGTACTGGAATGGAAGCGCGTGGGAGAAAGGCCTGCCTGGGAGGCCGTCAGCCCTTTTAACAGAACGCTCAAAGCATATTGGGCCCAATGGGAGTCCTTGAAGGTGGAAGACGATCTCCTGAAGCGAGTACTGGAGAGTGAAGATGGCACCACCATTAGGTCTCAGTTCGTGGTTCCAAGAAGCCGAGTGGCTACAGTATTGCGACATCTCCATGACGGTGCCTCCGGAGGACACTTCGGTGTGAAAAAGACCTTGGAGAAAGTTAAGGAGCGTTTTTATTGGGTCAACTGTAAAGAAGACGTGAAGGAGTGGTGCCGGAAATGTGAACTATGTGCCACTGGCAACGGACCCTTGGGGAAACGAAGAGCACCTATGAGGCAGTACAATGTGGGTAGTCCTCTGGAGAGAATAGCTATAGACATTGCCGGACCATTTCCCGAAACTGACGATGGGAATAAATACATCTTAGTGGCAATGGACTATTTTACCAAATGGCCAGAAGCATATGCCCTACCAAACCAGGAAGCTGCGACTGTTGCTGACGTACTAGTCAAAGAGTTT
Organism: Agrypnus murinus; assembly: GCA_929113105.1. Lineage (NCBI taxonomy): Eukaryota > Metazoa > Arthropoda > Insecta > Coleoptera > Elateridae > Agrypnus > Agrypnus murinus. Next base: position 69,849,228 of record OV816030.1, on the reverse strand, counting down.
TTCAGTCGCTTCGGAGTGCCCATGGAGCTGCATTCGGATCAAGGCCGCAATTTCGAGTCTGTACTCTTTGGAGAAGTCTGTCGATTGTTGGGCATTCGCAAGACTCGGACCACACCGTTACATCCGCAGTCCGATGGAATGGTAGAACGCATGAATCGAACAATGGGCAAATATTTGGCCAAGGTCGTCTCCGATCATCAACGAGACTGGGACCAATACCTGCATCTGTTTCTGATGGCTTATCGTGCATCGGTCCACGAAACAACCGGTCAGTCACCAGCGTCTGTGATGTTTGGACGCGAGTTACGGTTACCGTGTGATCTGGAATTTGGGTCTCCACCTATAGAGCAGGAGGTAGCCGGGAATGATTATGTCATCAACTTAAAGAAAAAGTTGGAGGATATTCACGACCGAACCCGAAATAATAGTCGAATCGCGAGTGACCGGATGAAGGCTACGTACGATGTAAGAGCCCAAGAAGGAGGGTTTCAACCTGGAGAGCTTGTCTGGTTATACAACCCGCAAAGGCGTCGTGGCTATTCTCCAAAGTTACAGCGAAATTGGGAGGGTCCAAACCAGGTGAAGAAACGAATAAATGACTTGATTTATCGCATCCAGAAATTGCCAAGAGGGAAACCAAAGGTGGTACACTCCAATCGTCTGGCGCACTATGAGGGAAATAATGACGCAGTTCCGGAAGATGAGGCTGAGGTGGCTATCAATACCGTAAGGCCTGGAGATGATCAGCCAACCTTTAGAGAATTTATGGCTGCGTTTTCTGGAACTAGAAAAGCGCAATTCGGAGTCACGACTGAGATGCAACAAGATCTCTTCCGGGTCCCTGGTGATTATTCCATTGCCCACTGTGTCTCCGAGGATCTTCGTATGTCCAGGGGGATCGCAGTGGTGTTTAGAAATAAATTTGGACGGCTGAATGAACTTCGAGAACAAAATCCCTCTGTTGGTAAATCCTTACGCTTGACTGATCATGACCGATCCATTTACTACTTAGTAACCAAGCAGTTTTACTACCAGAAACCGAGTTACGCCGACTTGTGGAGGGCACTATGGAATTTGAGAATCGAGTTGCTTACCAGGGGAATTAACAAATTGGCAGTTCCCAAACTCGGCTGTGGGCGGGACCAGCTGGATTGGAGAATCGTTAGAAACATGCTGGAAGTTATCTTTAGAGGTACGGACGTCAAGATCTTCGTCTGCAGTTTTGACCCACAGCCCGCATCAAGGCCAACGAAGAGTGTAGACTGCTACTTCTACCGTAATGGAACGTGTAGTCGAGGTGAAGACTGTCGATATCGTCATGACCCGTTCTACAGGAACCAGATCATAAAACCTGTTCTGGGACAGAACAGACTTGAAGAGGGGGGCAGTGTAACAAGAGAGAAAAAGAAAGAACCCCTTCTCGAGCAGCGGATGGAGTATTCTGCGGCATTCGAGAGAATGACGCATAGCACCAACAATGTAAACGAGGCACTGTTTATCTAGCACCTTCCAGAAATACATGGTAGTTTCTACCGGCTTCTAGTACGATTGTAGGAGGGTATAAAAGCGACTCGCGGATAAAAGGGAGTCAGTCAACAGCAAGTCATTAACTGTGTATTACAAAATAAATAGTGAATATAAATGTTGTATTAGAAATTCATAGTCTGTAAATAATAGTTTTTAATGTTTTATAATCATAGCGTTAATTTATAGTGTATTCATTAGTGTATAGAAATAAATATTTGTTTGTGAATAGACGATTTAAACAGCACTTGTGTTATTATTTTAGAAAGAACGTTACATTATAGTAACATGTTATGATCCGATTGACATTATTATGAAGGAAAATAGAAACTCCACTGCAGTAGCACATCCTGAGCTACGGGATCCCAAAAAATTAACTTTTATAAGTAGAGCTGTTTTCTTACTTCGTGGATAGCTGACATGATCAGAAGGGGACCGTTGATTTTTCAATGGGTATTATGCTAGTATTGAAAATAATCAACTAGTCGGTTTCCTAGAGAAAAATTCCTCGGAATTCGCCTTTTGGGCACCGATTTTGATGATTTTTTTTTATATTGTAGGTAATCGACTATATTTCAAAGTCTAAATGTTGTATTTGTCCGCTAATGCCTTATTTAATTGTTATTAACAAATTATTATTTTTTCCATAAGGGGCTAATTAATAAATAAATAATTTCATCAAATTTTTATTATAATTGAACACAATTAGGTTATAGCTTTCTGAGGTGGCAGATTACGAATTCGGGGCCCAAATCGGTCAAAAGTGCAAAATGGCGGCTACAGAATGGCCGACAAGGTCAGACATTTATTATTTGAAATGGCAAATGAAAGATAGTACTAGGGAGTTTTTAAAGTCGCAAATTGCGATGTTATAGTTATTTACGTATTAAGATCTGTTAAGATAGCTATAACGGCCAAGGAAGCTGTTTAAAGCTTTACTGCATCCGCGGTCGGAGAAGCGGGTCGTTAAGTATATTAAGTATCAAGAACAGTAAGGACAGTTTACCGATCGACGACAATAATGTTTCACTTGACTTCGCTTCGCTCAGTCGCCAATATTGGAGGAGATCGGTAAACTGCTTACTGTTTTAGAAGCTTATACTATTTTTTGTACGACCATTATGAATACAAAGGTATTAACTAAGGAAATATATTTTTAAAATGGTAAAAAAATAGATTTAAGATAATTTATTCTTACCCTGTATAATGTATATCCACCAAACATTAAGTAGGTTTTGTCGTTACCATGGATACGTTTGTAATAACTATTATTTTTGAATGTCACGATATTTGTCAAACTCGTGAATCTGAAAACGAATATAATTCGGATATTGAAGAGGCCCGAGCAAATTTAAATAAAAAAATCATACATTTTTTTAAATAGTCCAATTATTTAGACAATTCAACTCACATTTTTTCGACTAATCAAATTCAGTCATTTCCAAAAAATGGACCAATCACGTTTGTATTTAGCGGCAATTTTCACATGTAAAAATTTCCGAAATAAATTTCCACCACAAACATTTTTATTTATCTAATTCATTGTTGACATCACAATGACAATTATAACTATTAAAAGTACAATTATTATACACATAACTGGTTGTACCGGAAGAGGAAGACATACGTTTTTCCTTATTCTCTTGTAGTGTAACCTATTTTGAAAAAGAGGTTAAAAATTTTCACAGCTTGGAGTTTGTTATAACTGTTGCTAGAACAATATAATTGTTTTTAGCATGACCTACTCTTTCAAATAGAATTGTTCAATGAGAATAACTTTTAGTTCATTGAATTGTCAAGCCGAATACAAACTCGTTGGTATGAAATTGAAGAAAATTTTCTCCTCATTCAACTCGTATTTGTTTCTTAGACAATTTTCACTCGTTCGCTGCGCTCACTCGTGAAAAATTGTCGTCGAAACAAATACTCGTATCTGAAATCGAAAATTTTCGGCAATTTCATACCAACTTGTTGTATTACTTATGAAAATAATTATTTTTCACCAAACAGACATCTAAAGATCATGCATTTATTTTATAAATTACATATAATTTACTTACCGTTCAGTTCTGTCAAAAACAGAACGGTAAGTAATTACTTACCGATGCGTTTTTGCTTAGCAACCAGTAAATATAACCTACTGTTCTAAAACCAAGTATGGTAAACAATCCGAAATAGCATGGTCGTACAAAAAGAAAATTTTCGTATTAATTTTGTTTGCATTATATTAAGTAAGATATTTTCGAAAATTCGCTATAAGGTAATTTAGTATTCTATTAGTAGTATTATGTGTTTTGATTATTAGATTTTTGTTTCTGATTTTTTAGGCATGCTGTACTGTATTATTTTTTACTATTTTTTATTTAAAATAATATTTATTCCTAGAAAGTACATACTATGTAATAAATAAAGGGTACCGATTTCTTGTGAAAAGCAATAAAATCATCACTGTAGATACCGTAAATATTCCTAAGAATTGTGACTAATAATTTGACACAGCTACATTAGTACTAAAATAATGAAAATAACTCCGCAAACTACTTTTATTTTGAGTGCATATTATGTTTGTAAACACTCGGCCAAGGTAGGGCCTAACAATTTGCAAATCCCTTACACTGCAGTTTTTAGTAAAATAGTATAACAGTATTTACTTATTTTTTAGGAATTGTTTTTATACTATGTACACAACCTAAGCAGCATTTTTAGTCGTCGCTACGTACCAGCAACTACCGGTGGAACTATTAAGTTTTAGCCACTAGTCACAAGCACGTAATTGCTACGGTTTTGTTACGTGCCTGGAACCAAAATGGGGAACAATTTTTGGGTAGCAGGTACGTGGCGGCGTAGTAATTGCTACTTTCGTGGAACTTCTTTTCTCTTTGACACATCATGTCGCGTGGTTGCTCTCTCTCTTGCTATTGCAACTTAACAAATATTCTATCATTTTCTATACTATATAATGCTGGATCGTGTCACAAAATGAATTACCAGTTTATTTGTAATACGTACTTAATACAAAGAGCGATGAAATGTTTGATTATTTTGTCATTCCAGTACACCAAAATTATAAACCATTGCAACTTTTCTGTTAAATATGATGATGATAGATCGAAAAATAACAAAACGCCTTCTTTAAATATATTTTTTAGTAAAAAAAATGTCTTTAATAAAACATGATAAATATACACGAAATACTTATAAGTTGATACACATGATAGAAACCATTTTTATATTATTCCTGTTATGTTCTTTTATGTGTTTAAATGAAAGATACTCAATTATTGTCATTAATTAACTTTATTAATATTGAGTGAGCAGGGCGAATTACATACACAATGCATAGACTGTAGAAGAGGTGTATCCTCGAAGCCGGCTCGAGTGTTACTGACGCTCGCCCAGGGAACGGGCCAGGCGGCCAGGATGGCAGGATTGGTTAGTTACATCACTACAAATAAATGTTGCCAACTTCAAGCTACATACATAACAATCTCTAAAGCACAATTTGGCACCAATTTGTTATTTTTATTGAAGGTTATATAGTAAAACATCTATTAACAATCATAACAAATTGCAAATTGATTAATGATTATTGATTAATCCAGCATTTTACAAGTAAATATGGAGATGGAGTAGTTTACGAAAAATTACTTTAATGTGATTCTCCTGGGTAGCAAAAACGTAAGTGTTACATTCAATACTACTGTAAGGTTTTAAAAACTTTAAAGTAGCTTCGGGCAAGTTACTGCTACAATCATAATACCACTTTGAAGTTGCAACGACTTTAAAGTAAGTATACTAAGTGGCAATACCGTTCCACATACTTTAATAGTTACTCAAAAGTGATGAAACTACATAGTTCCAATAAATAGTAGAAACAACTACACAATTACTAAAATATTCCGAATTGAAGAAATTAAACCTATAAAGTCATAAATTTAGTTGCAGTTACGTAACAACTACTCAATCAAAGTTCCGATTTCAGTTACTGCTACTTAAATGCTGCTTGGGAAATTACTATCCATCAAAGTCTTTCTATCAAACTGGATTTTTAATAGCCTCTATAATCATTCTTCTTAGTTTATCTAATTCTTTGTGATACAAGATTTTATAAATTACAATGGTATACATGTTGATTGCAGTAAAGAAACAGTAAAATGATATGTACAATATTTTACGAGTGTAGGTAAATCTTTAGTCACTGATAGAAATGTTAAAAGAGTATTTGTTAATGCTACAATACACAGAAATAAATAACCGAATAATCGATATTTACTTGGGAAGTACATTCGAAGTCGTTTCGTTATTGTATGTAGTTTCACCCTTAGAACCTGTAAAGCTAATGGACTATCTTTCATACCTGATTAAAAACAGTTAAACATTTACTACATTGCTTTTTCCACTAATTGGATCAATATGCCAATTAAATAGAATGTATTCCTAATGGGGAAAATCACTATGTTAAAACAAACAACTTGATAAATGACATTTATTAAAGAAGCAAAACACATCAACCAATTACAAAACGCCGGTTCTAATTCCGGACGGGTTATTTTTTTACATTATATATTTAATATATTTTATAAACATTTTTTTTGTAAATATAATATTTACAAAAAGGAATAATTACAATTAAATACTAATATGGTATGTATTTGATATTTATGTATATATAATTTATATATTATGTATAATGATTTAGTTTTTTAACATAAATATACATACCCAGTTTTAACAATGACTATAAAATTAAGGGATAATTTTATCTAATTATTCTTTTTTATAAATATTATATTTATAAAAGAATTGTTTATTTATAAAATAAGCAATTGCTGCAATTCAACAAAAAAGGAGAATTAATGACATGCACTAAAAAAGTAAAATATATCAATAGCCAACATGGTCAAATGGAAGCAGCGTTACATTTATTATGCCAAACACCTTTTAGAACAGAATCACACAATGACTTCCCCAAAATAATAAATTACTACATTTTAGTAATAACAAAAACAAATTAAACATTTCCGAAGCTTTTGAGAAATACAAACACAAACACAAAAGACCTTTAATGAGAGAACGGATTGACCTCAGTAGTTCTCCGTTACTGAATGTGTTAGATTACTGGAAGTTGTTTATCTATAGTTATGTATATATTTTTTGTATGTACCTTAGCGAGGTGTTTGTTTATATTTATATTACCTTTGATAATGACAGCTGTTGTCGAAATAATTGCCAGGTAAATTATAATAAATTTGTAAAACTTTTTGCTAATATTTTTGATTTATTTCATATTTATAATGGATTTAAGCATAAAAAGAAATTGCTACTAAAGGCTTAAAATGAAATCAGATAATTAGTACGGTCTTAAGTTTTTTTAATGTTTTACCTCCATTTTACTACTACTTCACTGTTTTACCTATGGGGTGAACGACCAAGCAGTCGTTCGAGGTGTTTCACTAGTATCCGAGACTAGCCCAGTATAACAGATGACTGAGCAGTCTCGTTTGAGGTGTCGGGCAGGACGATCAGAGACTAGCTTGGAAGCAGACCACACGGCTTTCAGCCGTAGAACTGTCTGCTGTCTACACAATCCCAGGTTTGCCTGGGCAACGGATGACACAGTCACGAAATAATGTGTGGTAGAATTACACAAAAGTGTTTCTCGACGATGACTCATAATCGTTGTGGAAGAAGCAATCCTAATTTTGTTAGCATAAGGGTCCGGTGTGGGTGGATTTGATTCTCACCTGAGATCGGGTGACAAACGAATGGAAGAGAATTAAAGTGAGGTTTATTCGTACATACCGGGATTCTACTTCGGTAGACTTGAAACGAAGCTCTCTCAGGGGCACACCAGGCCTATAACTGGGAACTCGGGGTGGAAACACCATTCAAAATCAAGTCCCGCCGCATCTGCGATTAGATTGGATTCGATCATGCAGTGAAGTCGCACGTAGTGGGAATAGTCCTAATGCTGGACGAGGGTTTGTCCCTTAGGATAGACTCCGACCGGTGAGCACGTTTATAGTTCCGGTACTACCCTGAAGAACTAGTAGACGGTGGATAGGCAGCCTCGCTCAACCAGTGAGTAATCGATAGCATTTGCTATGTAAATGCGCGCTGATTGGGCGTATCTCAATTACTTCTTGGAAGGTACATGGGGATTAAGTTATTAAAGGTGTCCCACGTAAAACTATATTAGGAATCTGTTTTACCTCCATGCCGTTTCGATAACCGCCTCCTCTGCTGTCAAGACATTGGTGAACGGACAAGCTGTCGCTCGAGGTGTTGGACTCCACTAGTATCTGAGACTAGCCCGAAGACGGAGCCCGGTCAGGTAACACTAGGATCCGAAACTAGCTTGTGGGCAAACCACACGACGTTCACCCTTAGAATAAGTTGTTGTCTACCCAATCCCAGGCCTGTCTGGGTAACTGATGACGCAATCAGAAAGAAATGTGTGGTAGAGTTACACCTAAGTGTTTCTCGACGATGACTCTTAAACGTTGCGGAGGAAGCTCTGCTAACAAGAGGGTCCGGTGTGGGTGGCTTGATTCTTACCTGACGTCAGGGTCTTTTATGGAGCTAAGTATCCCGCTGTCTGACCTAGACGAATCAGGTGAACGAGGAGAATCAAGTGAAGTTTATCTCCGTCAGGGAGTTCGCTCGCTGACCTATGAGAAACTGAATGCCACCAGGTAGCGTTTCGGAGATGGCAGTATGGGAGTCCGGCTTTGGTTGTGCACCTACACTTAAGGGACGTTGATGCGAAGATACATAGCCTTCTCACGTTCAAGACAACTTCACCTTAACGGGTACACACCGGGATGCTACATTGGTGGGCCCTATAAAGTAGCTTCGAAACGAAGCTCTGTCAGGGGCACACCAGGCACTTAAACTGGGAGATCTGGGTGGCAAAACCGCCTAAAAACCAAGTCCTGCCACATCTGAGGTTGGATTCAATCGGGCAGTGGCCCCAATTAAGGCTTGGCGAAGGAACTTATGAAGGCATGAAAGAGGGCTGGAGGGTTCCGATGTACCTAACCTACTTGGGGGAATAGTCTTAATGATGCACGATGCACTTGGTCTCGTATGAAAGAAGACGGGGAGGGGGTGCCGGCTGGTGAGCACGTATTAAGTTAAGCACGTAGAGGGAGGATAGGCAACCTAGCTCCGACCAGTGAATAACTGGGAGTAATTGCTACGCAATTGCGCATTGATTGAGCGGATCTCAATTACTTTCTCCTAAGGGAAGGAACGTGGGGGTGATGTTTTTATAGGTACCCTACGTAAAGCTTTTCATGATATTCATGTCAAGACATTGGCTCGTATGCAAAGTAATTAGCATTTGCTTTCAAGTACAAACATTTGCTAGAAGTAAAAGCTTTTGCTGCATTTCGCATGCAAAAAATGTAGTATTTGCTTATTAGTATTTATTTGAAACTTTAATAGCATTTCGCTCTAAATTCCACAAACGTTTAGAAGGTAACCAAGGCAATTGAAGATGAGTAAAATTATATTATGGGTGTTATTACTAATCCGTACAAAACAATTTTAGGTCAAAATTAATTTTATTAAAATCGAATGTAAGAATTACAACTAGAAGGTTTTTCAGTAATTATTTTAGTACAGAATCCGCACCACGATCCGATGCTTTCCTCACTTTTCTTTTAACGGAAGCTACTTAAATTGGCGAACACTGATTTGAGATTTCAGCAGTTGTGGTACATTGGGGACATTGTCAGCATGGTCGATGAGACGGGCGTTGTTCTTCTATAAAACTTCCATTGTAACAGTCGGATAATTCGATGATGCCATGTCTGCCCAGAAGGTATACTTTCCATCAGAATGATGTTTTTTAGGGAAAGGAATCAAACGCTACTGTATGCATTCTTTAGAACAATTGGCGTTTATGGAATTGTCAGGTGGAATAATATAATCTTGTTCCCGAAATTGCCATCCATACCAACACTTTCTTTGGGAACTTGATGTGACGCCAATATTGACCGTCAATATGATAGTATTGCTTGTTACCAGCGCAATCGCTGCCGTCGACCATGTAGTAAGCCTCAAACTTTTAAAACTTCTTCGCGAAGTTTCCGCAGTTTGGTTTGCTGTATTTCTAATTGCTTCTGACTGTACGTTGGTGCCGAGATCCTCTTCTTTAAAACAACACTTCTTTCCTTTAAAATGAGACATACATATGACTGGAAAATGTTGTATTTCCGAGCCACCCGGTTTTGCGTATGTCGTAGCACACCAACAATGTCCTTGACAAGCTTAACTCCCTTTTTTACAGTATTTCTCGGGCACTGAGACCAGATCCTGGTTCCCTGGTAAGTATCTTACCTTCATCCACTCTATTCATGATATCGTATATTGTTTGATGCGGAATTCTAATCTTTCTATATATGTACTCATCACCGTGGTTGCTGGGTTTATCTATTCTAACACTCGAGCAGTCCAATGCACTAATTGTACATGGAATGCTATACTTTTGTTGACAATTACATTGGGCATTTCAAGTTTTTTCATGCGTTATCGGAAACTTATCCAATGCGATATTTTTAGTAACAAACCATATAGATCGTGAAACAGACGATTGGTGGACACCAACTTCTTCCGAAATTCCAGATTGAAAGGTCAGATCAGCTAGATACCTAAAAACAATAACTTTTTGAAATGGTGACAGTGCCCCTTCTCTTGTTTCATTATTTTCTTCCAGAAAATTGTTTGCAATCCATGCTAAATTCTTCTTGAAAAATCTGTACAGTTTCTTAAAACCTTCTTTCCCCAACAAGTTGCGTAAAAGCGGCCATTATTTGATATGTCAACACAATTTAGAATTTTTAAGTATGGTCCTAAGCAGACTTCAATATTTTAAAGCATTTCCTATTAATTTTTAGCGTTTACTTCTTATTATGCATATAGAATGTAGCATTTACTTAATATTCTTAATAACTACTACATTAGTAGTAGCATTTACTGTAAGGTCTAGCAAATACTAGAAGCAAACCCAATTACTTGTTTCTTATTCATACAATTTGAAGTTTTTGTTCAGTTTACTTCAAGTATAAGCTTTTACTACACTTTATGCATACGGGCCATTGAGTGTGTTCTACTAAATATGTTTCATATTTATTTATAGTTAATAATCATTAATGTGTTAATGACACTGCACTGCAATTTAGAAGGAAATATATAGGGTTGGGAAATATTTGCACAATACGCCAAACACATTCTCTTACAGGTACAATAGAAACGACTTTGTATAAAGTGCATACTAACTTTGAGGTACTTGTAATACTAACGGTGTAATTTTTTTGGGGACAGACTTGGCTCCAACGGGAGATAGTCCTCCACAATGGGGGATGAATGGTATCTTTAACGTCGTTAGATTTAAAATTAATTGGTTACAGCTAGAGTCACTATATCTAATCACACAAACCGCCGCGATATTGAGGCGAAGAAACGTGATCTTTAATAATATACAATTTAAAATCATATTTGACATAACATATTAGAGGTTTAAGATTTCAGAATAACAATTATGTAAAAAACCTTTTAAAATAAACGTGAAAATGATGGATTTGTACTCAGTCTACCAGCATGACCTGGCTAAACAGATGTACTGACTCTAGTTACAGCTGCCAGCAAACCACGATCTCAATGGACTCTGATTAATGGATGTTATGCTGTTGCAAAGGTTTATCTGTTCCAGCAGCATAAACTTAATGCTTTTGGCATTGTGCGGAAATTTGCCTTTAGTTACCAGTTTAAACATGGGTAGTAATTGATGGCTAGATTGTCGGAAGTGCGTTCCTGGACAGGGTGCTTGTGGTGCACTTGCACCAGGGCGGCCAAATATAGGAGGAGGCCTATGACAGAAAAATCGACTAATATCGCTGTGACGTTGTGGTTCGTGCAGTTTTATCGATTTTGGTATTAAGAAGTGCAAAGTACGCGAATATTTTTGACAAATCATTAATTAATGATTAGCTAGTCTGTGATTACAATTCTTTGGTTATCCAAGAGTGATTATTTAATATTAATATTTATTAAATAAACGCAATAGAACAAAAACAATTGAAAATATTAAACTTACCATTCTTAAATGAACTATTGTACGCGTTATTTAACACCCCCGACTTACCTCCCCCCAAATCTCGACTTATTCTATCTTCCTTCTTTAGTTACCCCAGTCTTACTACTTTTTCCGACTTACCTCTCCAACGTATCTCTTCCTCAGACTTACGTCCCATCTCCCGGATTACCACCCCACAATTTATCTCCCCCGCCGGCTAACTCCCCGTCGGACTTCTCCCCCGACTTCTCCTACCCATTCTTACCGTAAAAATATGCATTGAATTCATATATCATAGTATATGCTTAAAATATACAAACTTTAGAAACTGTATCAGTAATTTTGTTCATGTTCGTTAAGAGATAAAACATTAGTTCTTAGACATTCCTATTCTACTTTTTCATCAATCATCCCAGTCTGTAAAATTTTAAAATCTTGAAAGATCTCACAGTCACAGACAGAGATGAAATTTTGTGAAAATGCTGAGATCTGTTAGTAACATAGTAAGCAGGTACAGGGAGGATGTCTAGTTTCAAAATACGACGAAGCAGTCTGCCTTGGGTATATTCAAATGCTTAAAAATATTGAGATGATATAGAATCATCAGGTTGAAAATTTACTTAACGAATTGTAATTTCAGACAATTTTAACGGCTACGATTTGATCGTAAGCTTAGATTTCTTCTGGTTAGATTTGAGTTTGACGTTAAAGTACCGCAACACAGGTTTTTCTTTTCTCAATAAGGCTGAGTTAGTTTCGAGTTCATATTTTGCTGGAAATAGTTGAATCAGATCAGTAGCTTGATGTTTATAATGTTACAATTAACTTGCTAATTCAATTAATGAAAGCACCCCAGGAGCGGCCCTGATTTCCGGGCGAATAATACTTATTCCACAGATTATAGCTTATTCTATAGGTTCCGTGGGCAACACAAAGCTCTGTTTAACACAAATGTATCAGAATTACAACTATAGCTTACTTGTTTATGTAAGTATCCGCAGCACCACATAATTCCAACAAGATGACGAAAATACTGTATACTGTAAATTCCAACATATAATGCTGTAGTAAGATCAAATTTTTGCAATCTGTACATAAGATAAAAATAAAAAGTTGTCTGTGTAACTTTAATAATGTTTAGTCCACAATCGGTAAGTATAATAAGTGAATATAATTTATTAAAGCGTTCTTTTAAAAAATATAAACTTTGTTGATATGCCAGAATATTTTTCATTCTAGTAACGTTAGTTTTCTCTGAGATAGTCTGCAAGAATTAAAAGAGTAGACAATTCTAAAGATATTTATTACATCTCTTACCTTTAGTGTTAAATAATGAAAGCTTTGACACCTGTTCGCCATTAGAAAGATCAGTAATTCAGATTCTATTCTAATGGATTCTTTATAAAGGTCGCCAAAACAATTTATACATACAAAAAATGTTAGCAATGAATTCATTTGATCGTGTATTATAGTGTATAAACAGCTGTACAACCACAGAACAATGCTTATAGCTACTTCAATAAAACAAAATGATCGAAAGGTCTTGTTTTTTGGATTTTTAATACCCCATATAATCATTCGTCTTAGTTTCCCTAATTCTTCGTTATACAACATTTTATAAAATACAATGGTATACATGTCGATTGCAGAAAAGAGAAAGTAAAATGATACAGAGTATTTTGCAAGTGTAGATATACCATAAGTCATACCCATTTTCATTGACAAATATGATAAAATAGTATATGTTACTGCTACAAAACATAGTACCAAACAACCGCAACCTGGACGTTTACTTTTAAAATACATTTGAATTCTGCCGTGGAAATGGAGTTAAACTGTTAAATTAATGTGTCATCGGTCAGCCTTGATCAGCCTAATAAAAGTAAAAGCATTTACTGCATTATTTACCTAATAATTTGTTCAATATCCATGAACTAAATGAAATGTATTCCTAATTAGAAAATTAACATCTTTGCTATTCTTTTTGTAACTCTGATTCTTTTACCGGCATAGACGTAGTTCTTGGCACATTTGACAATGCCTAGTGCCTCCAAAATCATTTTCTGCGTTATTCATTTAACCCAATAAAAATAATCTTAATTAACAAACTTGAATAATTTATTTATTCGTCAAAATGAAGTCGGCTGTGGCACGATGGCGATGTTGTTAACCACGCTCGGTAATCGATTTTATTGAATATACCCGATGTGGAAAGCTCTCGAATGTCCGTGAGACGCAGTTCTAGAAAGTTTGAGAACGTTCTGGAAGTAACGCTGCTCTATGTAAATAGTTCGGATGTTTACATTAAAATATGATAAAATTCTTTGTGATTAACTAGTGCTGGATGTGTTGTGTAAGAAAGTTTCAGACAAGTATCTCTTAGCAAGATATAATTCACCAAAAGATCATTTGCACCGAAACATTTAGTATTGACAGAAATACACCATACTAGTACGTGAAGCCGAATTCGTTACAGTTACTTCGGTTATTTGGCAGCAAAATACCAATAAAACAGTTTTAATCGATAATTGTTTTAGGAATTGGCGCCAATTGAAAGAAGCACTTTAGAGAAGTGCCGAATACTTCGTTTCATCTAAATAATTCACTTTTCGTTAACTTTTCCGGTGTAAGGAATTTCTTTTAATACATTAGAATGTCATTAACATAATGCGTTTTTCACAGTTATCGCCAGATTGTATTGTGGAAGTAACTGAATAAATAAGATGAAGTGATACTAGATAAAAATGGTAGATGTGAAAACTGAATCAGTGAAAAAGAATTCCGCTTCAACTTTTCAGTTTTCAACTTTTTCAGAGGGAGAGTTGAATAAAATGAAAACAACTAGTGTTTTGAATTAAATGTACGCAAACAATTACTACATGCATAACTGTATTAAATGTATAATGTAAGGGAATGTTTGACAAAACAGAAATTTACACTTTCCAAGCTACACTCAGTGGCGGATTTAACACTTAGGGGGCCTGAAGCGTTACAGATTTTTGGGGCCTCATAGTATAAATCAATTACTACAATTTATATACCTTTTACAGTGTTAGAATATGATTTGAGATGTACAATTCTAACATTTTGTGGAAAACAGGTGTTAGTTGTAAAAATTAAGAAATGCGTATAACTCAATGTAATAATCATTTATTTATAAAATTAGCACTGAAATCTGAACAATTATTTAAGTTAATAGCAAGTTTTGTTGACGTCTTCAATTTTTTTAA